>OU343223.1:30708534-30900009 GCA_910596185.1 Chrysanthemum makinoi
TGATCAAATTGATTACTGGTAAAATGATGGCATCTCCATAACCCTCGATGGGTGCTTGGATCATTTCCGCCATAGTTCTTCGTCTCCATATATTGTTGTTTGAAATAGTACGAATCTCGGGTTCAACTATTTGGGCAGCACGTCTACGAGAACGTCTTCTAGGAATTTCTGCTAGATCACGCAAAGGACTCAATGACCTAGAAGAGCGAGTGCGCATACACTAGAGTTAACTCTAAGGAATCTCAGAGTTAAGGAAGGGAATTATGAAAAATGGGGAAAGAAGAATCTTTTTGAGTTTTATGGTTTTGAAAAGTAGATATAACAACAAATCCAATTAAAACAATATCGAGGCAAAACGACAGTGAACTTAAACCAATAATCACAAGATGAAATGGCTTCTTTGAAAAGGTGGTGTTTTACACCACTCACAAGGACACACAAGGCAAGTTTTAATCTTTGGTTCGGGAACTTATTATGGTCGTACCCCCAGTTAGGTAGTACACTTCCTTGGTTTGCGGTGGTAATTTTTTTTGTTGTTATTATTAAACAAAGAAAACGACAAATCTTTTTGTATTTTTATCTTTTATATATATATAGAAACAAAAGAAGAATATTTTTGTGTTTTTATACGTTTTAAGATGTTTTTGGGTTTTTGGATTTTTTATAAGAAAATATATATAGATATAGATATATGGTATGAACAAGGAGTGAATATTCAAATCACTAATCTTCTAAGCGTAAGATAATTAGCACAGCTCCCCGGCAGCGGCGCCAAAATTTGATTCGCTCCCAGACGGTAAGTTTTGTCACACAATCATGACCACTTGTGAATGGTCAACCGTAACAAACTTCAAACAGTCTGGAAGCAAATGAAATGAAGATCAGGAGAGTATAGTGTTTCCCCAGGGTCGTTATGTCCCCGAACGAGCGCTGGAATAATCAAACGAATAGTGATCGAGAGGATTTGAACTGAAAAGAGATATGATTGATTAAACCTAAAGAAAAAGTTTATAAATTACAGGGGCTTAAATGCAAATTAAAAAAAATAAAAAGCTAAATTATATTAAATAAACGCTATCACTATATTTAAAATGATGTTTTTGATTTATCTTTTAAATTAAAACTACGTACAACAAAAGAAAATGTGAACTGAAACAATATTAATCCTAAAATATGAAAATGACATTTTTACAAACCTAATGATAAGAGAAAATTTTTAGAAAAAGTAAATTATTTTTATTACTATTTTTTTAATTATTATTAATTAAAAACTATTTTTACCTATTTAATAATACCCTAAAATACAAGAAAATATGAAATAAAGCTAGAAAATTGAAATTATGACTTGGAAAAATCTAAAATAACTAAAGAGAATTTTAAAAACTAATTTTATATTTTTCTGATTATTTTTCTATTTTCTATGAATTAAAAACTATTTAAAACTACTTAAATTGCTAAAAATTACAAATTTGACTAAGAAAATCTGAAAAATATTTTTTTGACTTTTTATATTTATCTTAACCTAGGAAAAATGAAAACTTATTTTTTGAAACTTTTCTGATTTAATTGTATTAAAAGCTAAATAAAAATGCCTAAAAACTGTTTTAAATGAAGAAAAATAGCAAACAGTGCTAGAAAAATATGAAAAATTCAGGAAAAGTCTAAATTAATATTCTGAATCTATGAAAAATATAAAAACAGTAGCTTATGTGTAGGAATATGAAACTGCAGTGACAAGTGCTTATAAATAAGCACTTGAAATAAGCTAGAGGCTACAAATGAGCACCAAACTGATACAGAAGCTATAATATGTTAAAACTACTCAAAAGCAACTTATTACAACTATCCTAAACCTCTAAAATGCAAACTGCTATGATTTGATGATTTGACTTAAAAGCCAAAAACAGGTTTTAGCTACCACGTTGTGGCTTGAAAATGCTTCACTTAAATAAGCTAAACTGAAAACCAGATGTTGGAACCTAAACTAGACCTGGCTAGCTACTTAAAACCAAAATTCAGACCAAGATAAGCTCTAATGAGCTTGTGACAAGCTCTGCACAACACCTGTGCACACTCAGTATACTCTGAGTCAGTGCACAGGGGACTTTTGCCCAAATTGACAAGCTATTTTGGAGCTTATAAGGACTTACAAAAAATTTCCAAAAATCACTTTCCAATTCTTGACCAGTTTAACTAGAATATCCCAAAGTTTTAATTGAATTGAACCAGAAAATGAATACATGAAAATTCAACAAAGTTGGGTCAAACTGGTTTTTCACTTTTGACTTTATAAGCAGAAATGATATATTGACTTTTGTCAGATTTGAGACCAATTTATGGACTGAGATTGATGTTTTAAGGTGAAATGAAACTAATGCAAGCTATCTCTATGAATTCTAAACACAAAACAAGTTTTTGATTTTACAAAATTCCAACAGACATGAAATTAAGACAGTTTAAAGGTGATTTTGACTTCTACTGACTTGATGCACAAATGAATGACTCAAATGATCCTAATGTGCCTAAAGGAGACTTAGTAGACATATTTTAAGCATAAGCCAAAGCTCAAACCTACTTATGCTAACTGATCCAAACACACTTTAAAGTGACTGAAATGCAATTTACTCTTAGACTTCTTGCAGCTAAACCACTGGAATTCACCAAATCAAATCCTAATCTCACTAAATCAACTAATTGATGCAAGAAATCTAATACTCATAATACTAAAACTCAACTGCTCTTTTATGCACAGTTATGCAAAATGACTCAAAACATACACAGAGATAAAAATACCAATTATACTAGTGTTATTAAGCTAAATTATATTGCTGTTACAGAATTAAGCTTACTAACAATAAAACATGGAATCAAACAGACCAAAGAATATGATACTCACATGAGGTCCTAGCCACAATGGCTTGAGATCAATCAAACAAAGAACCACTATCCTATATATATCAACCCAAATAACTCTGAATTAACCCAAAACCAACTCTGCATCACCATTATCCACTTCCAAGACTGCTTGAACCAAATTTCAACAAGGTTTGACTTTTGTTGACTGGATACCAATATTGATTGAATCTGTTTTATAAGCTTACTAAAAGCTATAAACAGCTTAAATAAGCTTATTTAAATTTGAAAATAGGCTACTAAAAGCTTGAATGTGGGAGCTTGAAACTGGATTTTGCAACAGTGAACATGAAAACATGAAACTTAAATGAAACCTTGAATTAATACTTGAAAACAGATTATATTGATAAGATAACTTAATTTGAGTACATAAGAACAGAAGATTACAGCTTTAAACTTAAATTAAAACATTAATATTAAAAACGACATATATGTGAAAAATAAAACTAAGTACTACTTTCTACTCTCTCTTCTTGCTTCTCTTCTCTTATTTATACCCAAAAAGCTTCCCACGTGTCTTCTGATTAATTCCCACTAATAATCTCAACCATTGGATGACTTGAGTAGATATTAGCCATTGATGAGATTTTTGGCGCCAAAATGGTTTTAACAGCTGTTGGATGAGGTGCATCTACAGAAGCATTTAATGTTTTCTTGGCTGTTGGGTTGTGAGTGGAGGTGGAGGGATAAGGTTGTGGGTTTGCGAGCTGGAGGCATGGGGAGGGTCTGGTGTTGCAGACAGTGGGTGAGGAAGAAGGTGGGCGGGAAAAAGGGTGATGGTTTGACTGGGTAGTTATATTGGACAGGGGGTCAAAAACAGGGGGTCAAGTGGTAGGGGTCCAAGCTATTTTGACAGGGCCAAGGTTTGTTTATTATTACAAGGACCATTTGTGCAATTCCTCCAAATTTGAGGGACCATAGCTGCCAATTCTGATTTTCCAGGGGCCAATCATGTATATTCTGAAATTATAATCCAAGGGCCAAACTTGACAATCTCCAATATTCCAAGGACCAAACTTGTCATTTTTGAAACTCAAAGGACTAAACTTGTAATTTCTCAAAACTTTTGACATTTTTCACCAAATGACTAATTATGACAAGTTATGATTTTAAAAGGACCTTTGGTGACTTTTCTTTTGAAATAAGTGCTCAGGGACTATTTCTGACAATTTTTGAAACTTGAGGGACTGAAACTGCCAATTATGCAAACTTAGCTCATTTTTCATCTGATTTTAAACATTTTGCATCTGAAATATATAAAATGCAATTTTGAGATATTTTCAGTATTTTGATGCATTTCTGAGCATTTTTAAGTGTTTTGCAGTTCAGATTTGACCCAAAAATGATGAGTATTTACACACTCATCAACGATCTACATGAGATCATTTTAGCCCTAAGGTCAAGGTGTCTTTGATCCCTATTACAGTTAAGGAACACGTTTTATCATGATCAAATAGAATTGGGGCTTATGTGAATGTAAACCTTGTTAATAACATTGTCTTTGTTTAAATTTCTCACAGGCAACAACAACCTTTGTTATTTTTATATATTATAGATCCTAGATGAGTTTTAAACGATTTTTACACAAAATTTCGTAATTACATCAGGGCATTCACTATGATGAATTTATAAAAAAGTTTATATATTTAAAACTCCACCAATTTATAAACATTTTCAAATTATAAAGCCATTTCTATTATGGATAAACCTATTCATAACATTTTCGTATCATAAAACACACTTCAATTTCAAAATACTTAAACTTTGGACTTTTTCAAAATCCTAGACCTATTCATGTCACATAGTCTTGAAATATACATCCATTATGGTTTATATATTTTTAGACATCTTCATATTTTTATAAACTTTTTTTTTACCCAAAAAAACATATTTTTATAAACTTTTTCACAAACCATAATAGTGAATGCTCTCACGTCCTAATAAAACCTATAAATAAAACAATCCAAAAAATTTGTTACATAATATCGATTAAATTAATCGAATAATATAACAAAACTCTGGGTCATTATAACTGATAACATTAAAGGTAGTCAAGTGATTTTTTTTTTCTTTTTAATGTTACCGCTTCTTCTTTTCCCAATTGGCAAACATCAACTTCGCTATATCTGATTTGGGCATTCACATAATCAAGGAATAGAAAGTAAAACTGCTGCCGGTTTTAGAAAAAAAAATGCAACCAACAATGAAACTTTTAGGCACGACAAGCAAAATATATTTTAGAATCATGAATTTGACTAAAAATTGATTTTAGTATCATATACTTTAACAAATAGAGTTTTCTTAATATACAAAAACTAATTTATTACTATCAAAAGTAGATAGTGAAGAGTAATCGAGTTTATTACTTGTTTAATATTATTATTACATATTCTAAAGAAAACATTTATTAAAGAAACAACATCTATATTATATATAAAGAGAATACACTTTTGGTTAAAAATAAAAAAACTTAAAAATTGAGTAATATTGTTACACTAAAATAACTTTACTTAAAATAATAAAGATAAATACACTTTACACAACTAGCTTCACTCTCACTTACTCCACATCAATATATACATAAAAAAAATTGCGCACACACATTAACATTACTCTAAATATCACCGTTATACGTGAATATATAATCGTGTTTGTAACAAGTTAAAATAAAAAGCAGAATAGATGATATTTATGGGAGATTTGCACACTCCAAATATTTATTGGACACTCTTTTTTATGTTTTAGTTACTTGTACATAACTTATACTGTGCTTTACCTGCTTGTACTGCGAGTATCCCAATAATAAATTGAGTGTGCAAATCATTTCCTGATGTTTATTGTGGACTATTATTTTACGGGTTATATTATTAAAACCCCTTATGATATGATAATAGGAGGGTTTTAGTCAAAATACACAAACTGCGATGTACATCGTATAAGTCTGCGATACACGGGACCCACTAAACCATCCTAGTCCAAATAACTCGTCCCTTATTTTACTAATGAAGTTGAAAAATAGAATTACGCTTGTGAATATTTGATGGAATTATTTTACATGTGTCACTATGTAGGGTAGTCGGCAACCTGCCAAAAGTGCGTGTGACCACTAATTTTAAACTTGAACAATCTTGAATCTCTTTAATTTCATTCAAGTCAAGGCCCTACTACTCCTTAGCCCTTAACTCTACTAGCCATCAATCCACAAACACAAAACCCAAAACCAACAACCAAACACCCCCCATTTTTCATCATGCCATCAGGTGCTAAGAAACGTAAAGCTGCCAAGAAGAAGCAGGTCCATAACCCATCATCATCCTCAAATAACCCAATTCAAGGTATACCCACTTGTTATTTCTCTGTTTTAATTAATGGGTATGGCCCAATTTTTCATAAAGTTGATTAATTTATGCATAAAGTTGGTCTTAATTGGTTGTCATATCATTATCTTTATTTAAAAAAGATTGTTTTTTTGATGTGGGGTTTTGCTTATCTGTAATGGGTTGCCTGCTTTTAGCTTAATTTGTACAGATGTGTTTAAAGTTTAGTGCTTTTGAGTTGTCTTATAAGTTACAAGTTAGAGCCACTATTTAGGGTTTATAGATCTTGAAAACTTGATTTGAAGTTTTGAGTTGGTTTAAATTATGGAAGGTGAGAATGATGTTGGAGAACTTAACTCGCCTACTTCACAAGATCCATCGATAGAGGTCGAAAAGGTGGAGCATGAGAAGAATTCTAAGGATGAGGGGTCGAAATCGAGGGGTTCTAGTTCGAGCTCTAGTGATAGTTCGGATGACGAGTCTCGTGTGGTGGATAAGGAAGTAGTGGTTACTGAATCGGTTCCTGTTGTTGAACCTGAAAGTCTTGCGCCGATTGTTGATGAGCCGGTTAAGGAGGTTGAGCCGTTGGTGGAAGAGGTGGAACATGCGAGTGATGAGAAAAAGGATTTAATTGTGGAGGACGTGGTAGCGCCGGTAGCTGTAGAGGAAGAGACGGTTGTGGTTAGTGAGATTGATTCGAAGGAGGATTGTCCTACTTCCAGTGAAGTTGTTGAGCCGGTTTTGAAAGAGAGTGAAGTGGAAAAGTTGCCTTTGTCGGATGAGAAGGCTTGTGTGGAGAAGGAGGATGTAGCATCTTCTACGCCGCCAAAAGACTCAATTTCTGAAGTTAATGGTGCAAGTGGTGCTAATGAACCTGATACAGTTGAACACTCTGATAGACAGGTATACCGTTTCTTGTTTTTTAATAACGTGTTTTTGTCTTTGTGGTCTTTATATGTATTTTGGGAAAATTGTGAAAATCATTAAGCAGAGGTGGGTGGTTAAGTGACCTTTTGGTGTGTAATTGGTTTATCAGGGATCAATTGCCTTAGGACCGAAGAATTAACTGTTTTTAGTTATGGAAACACATGAAAGTGACCAATTTGATTGATTTAAACCGAGATGAAAGTAGCTCTTTTATAAGTGGGGATTTTTATAACTGCATGTCTAAGTCACCTTTATGCTCCCTAATACTATCGGTTTATACGCATAAAATTTTCTATAACTTGAATATGCACATTTCATGAAGTTATAAACATGTATGCAGGCTCCAGTAGCTTCCACTCCCCTTTCAGTGCAGAAAACGACTTCATGGAAGACTTGCTGTGGACTATTCGACTTGTTTTCAGGATCTGAGAGGTAAATTTAGGTGGGTTATCTTGTCGACCACCTGTTAATGGGTTCTTTCGGATGTTGTTATTTGTTAGCTATATCAGTATCAATATTCTGCCTTCCATATGGTAGAACGATATTACTGTGTTTTGGTGCTATATGGGTTTAGCCTATCATTCTATAGGAGACATCCAAGGATTCTTTTTCATACCAATTAGCCATTGATGCGACATAACATATTACTAGCGATTGCAATATTAGACCTGTAATGTTCTCAACTCAGGGACCAATCGATTTTGAGTAGATGTCACCAAGATCATGTACATTCATCGTACAAGTTGCACATACCTACTATCATCACATATTGCTATGCATCAGCCCATGCCATGTTAAATACGTGGTATGGGTGAATTCTATAGGTGGCAAGATGGGAGGGTAGGTAGGGTCAAGACTCGAAGCGTTTCCTCGTTAAACTAGTAAACTTCTAGGACAAGTTAAAACTAATAGACCCTGTCAATTTAAGCCGCAAAACTTTCTGCTGATTATTTCTGCCGCTTTATGAGTAATTAGAATTTTATAAATGATTACCAAAAGTGTTAACAAATGATGAACTTTTTTAATTTAACATTACATGATATATGATGTAAAAGTGAAGTAATGTATGCTCTGAACGGCCTTTAAAATTTTGACTTTAACCTAATTGGCTGGATTCTTTCTAGCTAAATTTTTAATTTTACTCATTAAACATGTCAATACATAATTATAACCCAAATTGACCTTGTTGCTTAGAGTTATTTAAGTTGCATTATGGTACAAGTTTCTCTCATAAGCATGTTTTATGATGAAACGTCCTATGCTTACAGACTTGTTCAGTACAGTTACCAACTGCATTTGTGTTCACATTGTACATAATGATTTTGAAAAAAAAAACATATTTTATCATTTGATTTGTTTAAAAATAAGTATTAAAACTGTAAAATCCATAGATCTGATCTGGATCTAACCCATTACTTAAATAAAATGAATCTTGGATCCAAATTCGAAAATTCAGATGTTTTATGTATTGGTAATCTATTACTGTATTAGTTTTATTTCTCGGCACTTTTTCCTTCAAGGATCATTTTTATAATAAACCGTTATATATGTGTATTACGAATACTCACATGTCAAGTTATTTATCTAAGTCACAAGATAATTGGTGATGTAGGATCATTTTTATAATAAACCGTTATATATGTGTATTACGAATACTCACATGCCACCCAGGAATCAAGTTATTAATCTAAGTCACAAGATAATTGGTGATGTGTGTTTTGACACATATTATGTTAAATATAGTCGGACACATGGATCAGAACTTATATTTAGATAGTGATTGATAGCATTAACAATTTTGTTGTTAATTGACATGTTGTATCGGTCTTTCACAGATTTGTGCTAACACTTGCTTTCATTTTTTTTTAATACAGAAACTGATCACATCTAGCCATGCAGTTGTTAGCCGTCTATTGAATCTTGCCCAAGGCAGCTCTACGTTCTTGGTTTACTTTTTTTGTATTTTTTTTTTCTCGTGACACCGGTAATATTTTTTGCTTTATTTTTTGTGTGTGTTCTGTTTTCCGTGTGAAATATGTTGTTGGTGCGTTGAGTCCTTGGTTATACGTTCTTATACGAATCAATGGATTGGTAATTAGTCATTATGGCTTCATTTAGAACACACTTGTTTCTGGTTTTCTTGTTTGTTTTATTAAAATATATTTCGACAATCAGAGAGGGCTTTGAGTACTTTTTTGGTCAAAAAAGAACTAGGCTCCAAACACTTTTTCACTTTATAAAATATGTGAAGTCATATCAAAAGTATCCTAACGTATTATCAATGTTTAAAACCGGGTTTGACCCGGCCGGTTGAACTGTGAACCGGTCGGGTGACTGGAAGCCGGTTTCGAAGAAAAAACTCGGTTGAACCTTGAACCGGAAACTCGACCGGGTCAACTAGAAACCGGTTTTTAAAACATATGTTCTCATATCTCTGTTTATGCTTTGTTATTCACTAGATTAAAGGTGTCCCTGAGCCACAGGCTTATAAAATATTCATTGCAATAATATTACTTTTCATAATTGCATATTTCACAAGTACAATCAGATTCACATTGATATAGTCATGTTAAAATTGTGAAAGAAAAAAATACAAAAACCGAAAGAAAATTAAGAAATTTATAAACCAAAGCACAACCTTATAAACACAAACACTCTTCAACCATCAACAAAGTAATCCTTCAAAGCCACCACCACACACTGATCAACCGTAAAGTGCTGCTACGTATATGAGTTGAGTTACTGTTAGAATAATTGTGAACGCCTCCATCGTTTTCTGCAACACGAAATCATATGTCAATGTCAAATAAAACTTGTAGAAAAAATCTTGCTGTGCATTTCTGATTAAAATCAAGAAACTCACCAAACGGGCATTTCTACCTTCAAGCTCGATTTCCTTCCATGCAAACCTGCATTAAATCACGTTCATGTTAAATGTAAAGCTAAGGTTAATATATATGCGTAAGCGTAACTGTTTTTTGAAAATTCTGTCGACGCTAAGAGGATGTAGTTAATAAAATATACCCCATGGCAAGGGCAGTAAGAGCCCATGCGATAAGAGCAGCTGACACAGCTGAAGACCTGCTAGTGGGATTATCCCAAGAGCGGTAATGGTTGACTCCTGCTAAAATCGAAGCAATACCAACAACACCGGCTATCAAAGCAAAAGTTACAAAGAACCCCGTGGCAGCATTTCCCATTGGGAAGGTAATTGGCGAAAAATGAGCAGGCAAATGCAATGTTGAATCTGTTCATACCAAATAAAATACACTTCAAACGTTAGTTATATACAAATAGGTGCATATGAGCTTATGTTATGGTGATAAGTGAGGAGAAAAACAGATTACCTAGAATGAAACCATGATCCATGGCTACGTTCATTGCCCAACCGCCGATGCCTAAAAGAATGGCGTACATACAAAAGTTTAAAACCATAAGAAGTGACGCACTCGATTTTGTTTGCCCGTTAGCCATTTTTGTTAAATTTTTTTGGCGTCAAAGGCTCAGAAAGACGAGAGAGATCGTTGAAGACTTGAAACTTTGTGTGATTATGTTAAGGTCTAAGGGTGTGTCTTCTTATAGATGATATGTGTTCATTTAAGAAAGGTTTCTGGTTCTTTCCTTGTGAAGGATGCCGTGACAAAGGATTTTGTGGGGTTGTAAAGGTAATAGTATTACTACGTAGCATTTTGATTATGGTTCAAGGCAAGGTAACACAAAAGATTGGTATATTCTTTGGTTAAGGCTTTTGCTCAAACATTCTTTATATTAATTCTCTCTAGTATGATTGGAAAAAGCTAAAACCAAAAGCTCTGGGTTTTGTATCTTTGAGCTGTACCCTTTTACTTTTCTGTAGAATATTGTGAAAAGAGTTGGATAAACGACATGACAAATATAACTTGCATGTAAAATATTTCATATAGATATTTATGACTTATGAGAATACTAAAAC
This sequence comes from Chrysanthemum makinoi, assembly GCA_910596185.1. Lineage (NCBI taxonomy): Eukaryota > Viridiplantae > Streptophyta > Magnoliopsida > Asterales > Asteraceae > Chrysanthemum > Chrysanthemum makinoi. The sequence goes on from OU343223.1 coordinate 30,719,644, forward strand.
AACACTAATGTTGTTTCCCTAAGATAGAAAGAGGTAACATTATCCAATTAAAATGAGAACATGTTATGTAATATGTATGGTAAATTAAAGTTTTTGATATCTCTATATGGTTTTTATAAATATGGTCAGGGACGGAATCAGAAAGTATATTGACCCGGTGCATTTAAAAAAAAATTAAACAAATACTATAAATACAAAGGTTTTGGACGGATCATTTTATATATATATATATATATATATATATATATATATATATATATATATATATATATATATATATATATATATATATATTTATAAAAACTAGTACCAGCCCTAGCAGCGATGTCTAGTTTTTGAAAAGTTCCGATGACATAAGTTTCTTTCAATGTATTTGTAGCATTAGAGAATCGTTTTTGAATAACTACAATTCTGATGCGTGGTTGCATAGCAGCATAAATATATAGTTTTTTAAAAATTATGTGGAGTCGATCTAAGTGTGTGAGTATATTTTCTAATAGGATTGTTTTAAGTTATTAAGATTATTAGTAATAATAGATTGGCATTACAAAGCAGCGGTATTATGTAGTTGGCAATATTATATTGTAGTTTAGAGGTATAGCCAACATATGTGACCGCTTTTTCTTTTTTATCGTAATTTAAGCTGATAACTATTTTTTACATGTAGAACGTTTATCATTTGGTGTGTAGTTTTTAAAATTGTAACTTTCAAATTGGATATCACCATATAAGATTATTTTGTACTATCAATTTGTATATATATTTATGCATTGTTCAAAGCTATTTGTTTGATGTACAAATAATTATCGCTAAAGATAACAATATTATTTATTTTTTGTGATTTTAATAAACTTACATAACATTATTGATGACTGACTGATATATATTAACTTTTAAGCGAAGATTCATATATGCTCTCTTTACATGGTGCGAAAGCAACATTTTTTAAAATAACGTTATACAAATGACAAATTACATGTGTCAAAGAAAAATATGCAATTACTTGGTCTCTCTTTTCATAAAATTGTCACGGGTTCCACAACTACTTCATCATTTCTCATATAATTTTGTCAAATGTGAAACCCGATTTCACTGGTTCAAGCTGGTTGAACGGTTCGATAAAAAAAGTCGATTTAACCGAGTCAAACCGATAGGTTGGGTCGAAAAAATGTCAAATTACCGCGGGTTTGAAGCGTCCGAGTCAACCGTATCGGTTTCAACAGTCAACCGTATCGGTTTCAACGGGTCAACCGGTTCGGTTTCAATTGGTTGTTTTAATTTGGTAGATGTGCTCTTAATTGGGTGTACAATGTGAATAAATTATTGTACTTTTAAGTAATGGGGTGTTTTTATAAGAGTATTAATTATATTATTTATTTCTCTCCATTAGTGTTTTCAACATTCAACTTTCTTCACTTTTTCCACTTTGACCATTTTTCCATTTTATATAGTATAGATTAACACTTTGTCGTAAAAATTTATTGGTGTCTAGGGACTCACCCTAGTTCCGTCCCTGAATATGGTTTTGCGGTTAGTGGTGAAACCAAGAAGTGGCCGGGTGCACAACTTTTTTTTTTTTTTTTTTTTTTTTTTTTTTTTTTTTAAATTGTAATGTAAGGATTTTAAACACAATTTTTGTAGACTCAAAGCATTTAGAAAAAGCCGAGTTTCCTTTAACAAAACTAGTATGATGAACGAAATTCAATCGATATAGTGTCACACCAAGGCATTGTGGCTTAGTGTACCAATAGTTTTCATTTTGTTGTATCTAATATTTTTGTTCACAAAATCGTATAAACTAATAATGTTAGACAAATACTCTCAAGCTCCGACTATGTTTACATATTTTTCTTATGAGTAGCGCTATATAAACTTAAAACACATGTCTAAATATATGTCTAAGTGTATTATACATTTTCTGACTCCAAATTATAGCCCATCAAATTTTCAAATTAATCAATTACATAATTAAACAGACAAATAAGCATAACTATTAGGTATATCAATCATTTTTTTTTTCTTCTTAAAACGATTTTCTTAACAAACTGTTAGACATATTTTTTGACTAATAAGCTTAGGTGGTTTAAGTTTATACTTATAAGAAGGGCCTTGGGTCAAAACTGAACCGAACCGTTCAAAACTGAATGGAACTAAAAATCGATTTTATGAAAGACATGAACCGAGGATCGAACCAAAGTGACTCGATTCAGTTTGATTTTGTGTCTGTCCGTTCGGTTCGGTTTTGTTTATATGATTTAGGTGTGTTTTTATTGGTTTTAGCTCAAATCGAAACCGAAAGCATAAATGTATATAATCAAAAAAATGCTGGTTCGTTTCAGTTTTTCGGTTTGGCTCGGTTTCGATCATTTTTGCTCACCCCACTTGTTATAAACATAATTTTTTCAACTTATTTTGACCTTCAACAAACACTCCCAAACACACTATAAAATCCTCTTTAATAACTGATTAAACCCAAGATTTTGGCGCCAATTAACAATTTATAAAACTTTGCACGTTATATCGAACGTGATATGATTAACAGAATCAAATTTTCAAACATTTCATTACATATTTCTAGTACAATCCTACTTACAAAGCTCACACAATCAACAAAACATTTAACAATTTTAACCAACCATGCCAAACATAGTACTATCACACATGTAACAACACCAGACCACCTTAAAATCCAAAACCACAACAACCCTTTTGTCTTTAACAACAAACTAACATACCCAGATGTTTATTCTTGTACTAAACTGATCCAAAGCCATTTACGAAGCAACCGGTTTCGTGACGCGTTGAAGGTGTTTGACGAAATGCCAGTGCGAGATAGTGTTACGTGGAACTCGATGTTAAAAGGGTGTTTTGATTGTGGTAATTTGGATGTGGGTTTTGAGTTGTTTGATGCAATGCCTGAGCGAAATGTGGTTTCTTGGACGACGATGGTTAATGGGTTGTTGAGATATGGGAGGGTTGAAGATGCGGAAAAAATGTTTATGGAGATGCCTGTGAAGGATGAGGCTGCGTGGAATGCGATGATTTATGGGTATTTTGTTAATGGGAGAGTGGAAGATGGTGTGAGGTTGTTTGGTGAGATGCTGGTGAAGAGTGTGGTTTCTTGGACGGCGATGATTAGTGGGCTTGATCAGGCTGGGAAGAGTGAGGAAGCGTTGGTTATGTTTAAGAAAATGTTGGTTTGTGGTGTTTGGCCTACTGCAGTTACGTTTACGTCTGTGATAACAGCGTGTGTGAATGTTAAGGACTTATGTTTAGGTGTTGTGATTCATGGTCATGTAGTAAAACGTGGGTACTTCCTAGATACGTATATTGTGGTTCCGTTGATTACATTGTATGCACATTGCAAGGATATTGATAGTTGTTGCAAAGTTTTTAATGAGACGTTGCATAAATCCGTGGCAGTGTGGACATCTTTATTAACGGGATACTGTTCAAATTGCTACTATGAAAAGGCGTTGGAAGTATTTAGTGACATGTTTAGATTCGGTGTTCTTCCAAATCAATCTTCATTTACTAGTGCCTTAAATTCATGCTGTGAGTTGGAGGATTTAGAAAAGGGGAAAGAGATTAACGGAATAGCTATCAAGCTTGGACTTGATACTGATGCATACGTAGGAAATTCCCTTGTTGTATTGTATACCAAGTGTGGGAGTATAGATGATGGTTTGTCCATATTTAAAGAAATATCTGAAAAGAACATTGTTTCATGGAATTCGATGATTGTTGGATGTGCCCAACATGGTTATGGCATGTGGGCGTTAGTACTTTTTAACCAAATGATACGGTATGGGGTACCACCTGATGATATAACCTTTACTGGGCTACTTTCTGCATGTAGTCGTTCTGGAATGTTAGACAAAGGGAAATGCATTTTCGATTTTTTACTCCATTATGGATCTGTGACGGTGAAGCTTGAACATTATGCATGTATGGTGGATATCTTAGGGCGTAAGGGGAAGTTAAACGAAGCTGAGGAGTTGGTTAAAAGCATGCCAATGGAACCAAATAGATCTATTTGGCTATCTTTGCTTAGTGCTTGTAAGATGCATTCAAATATAGAATTAGCCGAAAGAGCTGCAGAAGCCATTTTTGCCATAGATCACGACTGCAGCGCTGCATACACACTTTTATCTAGTTTGTATGCTTCTAGTGGTAGATGGAATGATGCTTCAAGAATCCAAGGGGTAATGAAAGGCAGACTGGTTATAAAAGAACCGGGACATAGTTGGATCCCACCCTCTGGCGAATGAATTATTTGGGAAGGTTTAGTGTGTGGTGAAGATATGAAGGGATTTGGTTACGTGACTACGTCCCTGATCAAATGGTTTTATCCGGTCTAAAGGCTATTGTTTCAGCTAGTTACTCGAGGCTTGGAACGCCACAAGTTATATAAGAGAAGTGACCCTAGAGGTTTGGGTAGTTGGAAGGGATAATGGTTGTAATATTCTATTTAGGTCTCTATGTAGGGCTGTTGAGGATGTTAGGGATAAAATTTGGGGAGTTTGTGACTACTCATCTCACAGTCGAATTATGAACACCGTGCCAGTGTGCCACTTATTAATCCTTTTGGTCATTTACGAATAATTTCTTACCATGTTGTATCTCGTTTGGAGTTATTGAGCGTGTAATAATACAAATGGTATCAAAGGACTGATCCCTCCGGGTATAGCTAGTTGGGTGTCTCGGGGATCATGGGTTCGGGGATCTATATCAAGTCATGTAGGCCTGAGGAGGACGTGAGTCATATAGGTGGGGGGAGACCCTAAGTCTTTCAAATTATGATTTGACTGCCCCTAAGTCTTTGGTCTTATATGTTATAACCATACTTTAGTTGATTTGAAGGTGACTGTGTCAGCCTGCTATTTTGGGTTTGGAAAATACAGTCTATCTAAGATGCTTGTTAACGTTGTTCCCACACTGCTATTGACCTTTACCCTGGTCTTATCTGACTTCAAAGTGACCCATGTTCTTAAGGTGTACTGTATTAAATTGTGAGGCCAAAGAAATTGGTGCTCATATTTCTGCATCAGTATTATGTGTATAACTTTACAGTTTACATTGAGAAAACTTTGTTGCTTCCGGAGCTAGAATGTTTCAAGGAACATGACTGACTGCTCATAATTCGACTTCTACATGGAAAATGACTGACTGCTCATGTTTCGATTTCCACTTGGAAAATGAGTGATTTAGCTTTTTCTATTTCAGTCGTCTTATGGATTAGAAATCTGATTACTGCTGGGACTGCTCCAGTTTCCATTGGTATATTAGATTTTTATATTTATTTAATGAATTATTACTTTTTTTAGGCTTTAGACTATGAACTTTCTGATAAGACTATGAGACTATTGCATTTATCTGTTGCAGCTGGTTGTTGATTAATGACGTATGAATCTTCCCTAGATGACTATCCCTACCAATTCAATTGGGACAACTGAAAGAATCTTTAGCATTGAAAAGGGATATTGGTTTTCTGAGATCAACACTTGAGTTCTGCATCGTGATCGCTAGCATCCAGCAGCTGCTTTGTGAGCTTCCTGTAAGATGTTTAGTTTTTCTTAGTATATGCTATGTGTGGGAGAATTTACATGTGTTTAGAAAATGTTATATCGCTAGCCCATGTGCATATGTGAGAATTTACATGTGTTTAGAAAATGTTATATCTATGCCCATGTATATAATCTGGAATAATCAACGTCCATAAGTATGCGGAGTTTTAAGTTACCCAATAGATACTAACAAGGGCCTTGGCGCCATAACAGACATACAGGAAAATAACAAAAATATATGCCTTCAACAGCCAAAGGGAATCTTGAGTCATTTCGGACTACTTTTCATATCAGTATGGACACACATATAATATCTTTTCTGAAATCCTTTATTAGTTCAATTTCATGCAAATGGAGAGGGGATTATGGTTCATTATAGGTAATCTAGAACAACATTCTAAGGGTACCTCTTTATGGGTTCTATGGATCAAAATTCATGCCAGCAAATACTGAATTTGAATTGTTCATTTATATATTAGTGAAAAGTATATATCTTTCCTGCTAAGTAACTTAGCAAAAGAAGTTCCTTCTACAGCTTTTAGTTATTAGAAATTTAGAAGGCTTAAGTTTTACTACTCTATAGGTAGTAACAATGTGATATGGCGACATTAGACTTCAAAACTAACAGTGTTTTCAGCAGTTGCATTTATAAGAATCCCATGTTTCTCAAACTAGAGGACCTGTCTGCCATTGACTGGGTAAAGATGATTTGTGTTAGTGTACTTGATTTGAGATGTAAATGTTCCTTGTTTCGTTATAAGCAAGTGATATGGATACATCATTCGGCTTTTGTGGTCAAAATGACATTGGGATTTTGTCAAATAGTAGATAGGAAAGGTTGTTAGTCATAATTATTAGATGCTAAACTGAAATGATCATTGAACTTTTTCTCAAACTTTTGAGCTATTCTGTAATTTTTTTAGAAGAAATTGTAAGATTAAGGCTCTTTACCTTCCCTAGATAAGATCTCATAGGGTGTTGGGGAAAGATTGTGATCCGAGTGGGTGATCATAACCATTGAGAACGATACAAGTGACCAAATCTGTAAAGCCACATCATCTCGCACCCAAAGCCAAAGACATAACAAAAATGTGCAGTATATCATTCTTGAACCTGAAATTTCTAGAAGTTCATCTTCAAAGAAGTTGGCAATGTGGTGAATCTGGCCATATTTGATTGGGCTGATGGCATGCGAATCACTTTAATCGTTTTAACAGAGACATTTATAATAACACAATACAACACTCAAATATCGAACCACTGAATTCACCATGACCTAAGAAGTTTGGCATAAAAATGGATGACCTCAAAACAATTTTTCGCTGGTAAATATGTTATTTTATTTGAAATTGAACTAGAATTTTGGTTAAGGTATAGACATGAAACAACGAAGTCCCTGAAGTGTTTAAGGATTTACTACATGTCTAAATCCCAAGCACCTTAATTTATGGCGTGATTATATCATGTTAAAGTCTCTTTGACTAATGAAATGACATCCAAAATGAAGCTTACTACCTTAGATTTGGTCGTAAGGAAGAATTTGTGAAGATTTACCTCTTCAACCCCGCAAAGGGTGCTCATTTCCATCCGTACAGTATGTGAATAAGTAACAGTAGTGTTGCATTTGTGCTGAAAATGAATAAATGATTGAGCTGTCAGTAAGGGATGGATTAGAACAGGATTTACTTTTCACAGTGTAGTGGATGGTGAGTTTGATCCGATTCTTGATGGGGACTGGGGAGTTTAAATGCTTTTAGAAAGTATTAGTACACAATTAGCGGTAATTGAGGTAGATGTTCTATGGACGATGATCAACCTCTTTGTCTCTTTTTGCTTGAATTTGTGGTTTACATTTAATTTGACTTCCTTGTCGTCCTCTGATCTCATAATGCTTCTCCATTCACCGATATATGATACGTCTAGCTTTCTAATATCATGCTAGCAAATATAGTGATATGTCATTATTACCAACTTATGTCTAACGATTCTTGATTTTTAAGCATTTTAAGTCTAGTATACTTCTTTCCTTTTTCAAACACGTGAGAATCCACATAACTTTGCAGGGGATATCATCTTATTGTCCACTACATAAGTCTGATTGAAACATATGATATTATTTTCAATCCTAAGAGATGTAAGTGATATCACACTGTCCACTACGTTTTGTGACCTGATCTCGAAAAACTGTGATCCTGTAGGTGAAAAAGAAAAAAATAACATGGGGCATGGAGCCAAGGGTGGGTAGCTAAAAGTACTTTCTTGTCATGTACTGTAACAGAATTTCTTGAAGTGTAAACAGTTACCAATATTACTTTCAATACAGTGATCCATGTAGTTACAAAAATGACATTTATACCTAGGATTTAATTATTTTGTGTGTGTATTTCCTTCCAGATATCCTTTTCTAATATATTTTATGTAGTCAAAATCATGTGATCAGGCATGTTATTAACATATGCACATTTCCTGTCGATTATGAAGTCAAAGAACTCATTTGACAATTGGGACACAAATGGGACGTTTGTCTAATCTGTTTTGGTTCCATTAGTTTCAGCAATGTGGTTCTGTTAGCAGGATAGGTCTGTACCATTATTATGAATTTGACTATGGTGTTATAATTTTCGTAGGTATGGTTCCTGACCCTAAAGGTACGCTGCTCTTCCACCATTTAAGTGCATTCTTGACACGACCGAGTGTTCCTTTTCTCATGCCTACTTGAATGCATTCTTGACAAGAAAGTGCCCCTATTCCCATGCCTACTTAGATGTAGGTTCAGTAAGATAGCATGCTTTTTGTAATCGTCTTCTTGAGTAGAACTTCGTCATTGTTTTCAGGGTCACATTTGCAGGCTGGGGTAATAAATTGATACGGAAACCATAAAAATGGAGAATTAATATGCTAATAATTTGAATTCCCTTCACCGAAAGTGACCATATTCAAGATATTACTAGCATAACCATATCTAATTAGCTTAACTCATGTCGGCATTCGGTCCCACCTTTATAGCTTCCACTTTACCAAGTCTTCTTGTAATTGATTTTTGCTAGATCTGATACCACTAATTTGCTTCTAATTCAAAATTTGGCTTTTTTGCATTATAGAAAGCGGTCAATTTGCACAAAGGCAATGTCGCATATGGCTTGTTGCGACACTGGGGAAAGATTGGACATCATGTCACCATGTAAGTTTAATATGTGATGTTAAGTCAATATCTAATCAACTACTTATTGCCAACTATACATCTTTACATTGTGTTATATTGCTCTGCTTTTCAATAGGATTCACATTATTAATTGTACTAGTATATGGGACCCCTAAGAGATTGTCTTTAAATTTGAAGCCCACAATAGATTGCTTAACAGCCTTAACTGAAAATCATAAAGGCCCATCATTGATTTTCAAAATGGACCTATGAGAAAAAAATAATTGATACAAAGGATGTGAAATGCTTGAATAGAACCATTTACTAATCAATGGTTTCATTATTGACTCCACAAAAATACATGATGATCTCTTACAGAGTTACAGGTGGCAAAATGTGCCTAGAAGCAAAAAGATAGGCTAAATGGGCACATTTTTAAAAGATTTGGGCACATTTAGCCATCTTTTTTTTTTTTTTTTGAAATGGGCACATATAGCCCATTAAAAACTTAAATGGACAAAGTATAAACTACTGTCTTATACATTTCTAGAAATAAAATTTTTGAAAGAAAAATTAGCTTAGTTGATTAAACTTGAATGGTACTTGAAGTCAAATAAGGAATATAAATTCCAAAACAGCCATGATATATGCCCCAAAAGAATATTCCCAGGTATAAAGATCTAATCCACCATAAATCATTTGAGCTAGACTTTACATACTACTTCCGTCTTGAAATTATTGTTCATCAAACAAAAACATAAAAATAGTAAATGTATCGCAAACGTCTAGATGTACAAGTTAAAACAAATTGAAGAAAATGATATGACAAAGAGATAGTTTAAAAATAACAAACTAAACAAACTGAACGAAACGTTAGCCTTAAAACACCCAAATTGAAGCAACACGATATATACTACGGGAAGAAAAGACAAGAAGTTGGCATAAGAACCTAAATGATCTGTTGCATTTCTTTATGTAGTTACATCTAAGTTGAAATTTTTGGTACACTATAGAGTAGTGTTAGGTTGGCTTTTAAAGAGCATACGCAAACAAATAACCCAAATGGTTAGGATCCTTATGGTATGCGAATACCACGGATGTTGTTAGAGCATGATGAAGACAAAGGCTAGAACACTAGACGAAGGTGAAAAAACCGATGGTTATGTGAATGCCCTCTTAGTTACCTTTGAGGTTGGTAAAACTTTTGGTGGTGCATGTGTAGGTTTTTATCAAAAGTTCGCAGATATATGATTTATCAAAAATGATACATACTATATCCGACTTGTCTGACTATAGTATTCTTATAGGTTTTTCAAGTTTAAAAGCAAGTTTAGCCTTTCAAAATCGTGGTCGCGTTAATACAACTATGGTAGCGAAATTAAAACTAACTACACCAACGTAAATTGATATGTACAGGTAAAAAACATGTAGAGTCGTTACGGTCACGATGCTACAATATCACGGTGCTAGACCTCAAGGTGAGCTCCATGAAGACCACTTTCATTTTGTACACAAAATGACTTGACCTTAAGTTTCTGTTAAACGTTTTTCAAAATATATTCGGTTAGGAAAAAACCACTAAAGTCGAGCATGTGCAAGTGTGCAACAAAGGACCCATTTTGAAGGTATTTTGGTATTTTTCACCATCTCTTCTTTTTCAATCTATCCAATCAAGGACCCTTGTAATCTTGTATTGGTCTATCCACCATTGTATAACTTGCTCCTTAGCTTTTTGTTAGGATTTTTTTTTATGTTAATTGCTGTTCAAAATGAAAAATATCTTCATAATCACAAACACCATCACATGTTACGGTTGCGTTTAGATAAGAAATTACAAATCTACTAAAGATCTTTATCTCAAAAATTACGTAGAGGTGGAAGGCAAACGAGCAACAATCTGCCTCGCTAGCCCTTTTTGAATTACAAAACTAATTCTTTTGAAAACAACATTTGTGGATCTAGGTGTCATAATATTATTATGCATAACTCGTAGTACTCTATTGAGGAGCTCCAATGCTTTAGGTGCAAGGAAGTCAAAGTATCAAACGCGAATGGTATAAACACGTGTTGATTTTCAATGCATGCTTTCTCCTATTTTGTTACTTTGCACGAGGCGGCTTTCGAAGCAGCCTGTCCCACTGTAAAACTCCCACTACTCAAACCAACAAGAGGAGAAACTCCGGTTAGATCCACAGACGCATGTTTCCCTCCAACCCATTCAAAAAAAGTCCGCCGGTCAGAGTGTGGATCTTCCATCCAACGAGTCAGTAAAAAAGTTTACAGGTGCTTCTTTCTTGGCGGAGATCCTGACACGCTTACATACGTCAAAAAAGACGTCCCTAACCATATCGTATCGATACTTGAAGCCCGGGATCCCTTTACAGTGAACCGCATGTTCCCCAAAGGAATCTAAACATGCATTGCGACAAACTTAGCATATCACATCAACCAAAAATAATGGAATCATGAAGCGATACTTAAGGATAGTGCGATATTCCACCGGTGACATACGTTGACCTAGCCCGTCTATGGGGATAGCGCGTAGAAAATCCTGAGCGTCTGGTGCTCGTAGACACTCAAAAACTGCTTTCTATCTCACAGACATGTCGAAGTGGACTTCCATATCCTTGACCGTTTTACTAAATAGGGCACTCGCCCATGTTTGTTGGACTTTAGAGGGGGCGATGTCCTTATTAGTGAAACCACTAAAATCAAAGCTTGAAATCATATCACTAAGACAAGCTAGAGTACAAACATAATCATCATTCATACAACATATGCCACTGTCACGTTAAGATGTGGTCTTGTAGCACCCAAGATTGAGCCCTTGAGGCCACAATATCATAAGAGGAAACCTCTTTTGCCGAGTACAACCCCAAACCACCCAATCGAGTGGTAAAGAAGCGAGTCGTCACTGTAAGTCTCCAAAGAAAGGCCCTCCACAAACCACCATGTTCTCGATCGACCCACGAAATTCTTTGTCAAAGAACAAGGTCGTCTCCTTCATGTGTACCGGTTGACAAGTCCTTAAACAAAAGAAGAGTTGGGAAATACCCTTACATGATTGAAGCAAAAAGAGCTTACTTCGCGGGTCATGTAACTGTGGAAGAAGACTTATCAAATCAACATCATTCACAACTCTCCTAATAGCCAACCCACTAATAAAATACGCGTCTCTACTTACATCTCCCCCAAGAAGCTTCACACCCAATGACGTCCTGCGAATGTCGACAGGGAATAAGCTCTGTTGGAATCACTCCTAACTTGTATTTCAAGTGTTGGTATTTAATATGTAATAGGTTGCTTAAACTAGGCTTTTATGTTTGATATTAAGGCTAGGCTCATGTAGAAAGCCCATGAGCCTAAGCCAAAGCCCAATAAGAAAGGAAGGGACTAGGCATGTTGCCCTAGCTCCCTTCCCCTATAAATACTCTTGTAAACCTTCACTTGAAGGTTGGTTGTTCACTTGCATAATACACCTATGCATAACTTTTCTCTAGTATCATACGCGTGTGTTTGTGAGTGTTCATCCGATCACTTTGTTTCCCATTTCTTACATATTGATTCTTGTGTTAACTTATGGTGACCTAACAGTGGTATCAATCGCCATCTAGTTGGGTGAAACACTTTTGTTTTTGAAGTTTAGTACTATACGCATGGGTTTTGTGCCTACACTTTTCATACGCTTAAAAGCTTTGATTTGTACACTTAAAAACTCAAGATTCTTTTGGTTTAAGGTTTATTTAGTGTTAAAGTTTCAATTTTTAGCAAAAAGTTTCAAACTTTACGTGTGTAGATTAGTTTTTAAGTTTGGTTTGTTTTGTGTGTACTATTATACGCGTAAGGTGAAAAGTAGTTTTGGATCATCAAGTTTCAAACTTACTTGTTGTTTTGGTGATTTTCAAGCTGTTTCATCATTAAAATCAGGTTACAAAATGCTTTTGGGCATAAAAATCAGTTTTGGTAATTTTTTGTACTTTCTACGCTTAGTAAAACCCTAGTTTTACGCGTAAGGTTGTACTCCTAAGTCTGTCTACGCCTAAACAGTTTCTACGCCTACGAGTTTCTTCATTTGATCTTCGAAGCTGTTGGTTTACTCAGTGTTTTCTTGCTTGGATAAGCCTGAAAACACTTCGACTTTGGATATCTTTTAGACTTGGATAAGTGTAAAGGAAGTTTTGGGTAAAACCCTAGTTTTACGCATAAGCATAAAAGCTTACGAGTAAACACTTTACGCCTAAGTTATTCTTACGCATAAGTTCAACTTACGCCTAAGGTAATCTTACGCATAAGGTTCTTACTACTAAGCCTTTGGTTTACGCTTAAGATTAAGTTCTACCTAAAGTTTACGCGTAAGCAGGATTTATGCCTAAGCCTCTGTCTACGCGTAAGAAGGGAATTACGCGTAAGGTTACAGTCTACGCCTAAGCTGGTTTTCTACGTCTAAAGTGTACTTCATCAACAAACCTAAGTTTCATTCGACTACAAAGATCCATCATCAACACAAGTTTCAAGATGTCTCAACCACCATACTCTAACTACTTTCCTCATGAGTATCCTCAACAACAACAACAACAACAACAACAATACTATCAACAATTTCATCAACATCAATTTCAACAACCATCATCAGTTTACTTTCCTCAAGGAGCACAACGTCTTCCACCACAAAATCCTCAACCAAACCCTCGTCAACAAGTTCAACATTGTAACTACTTCCAATATCAGTATCCAGCTAAATATGCTATGAATGTCACAACGCAAAAGGAACCCACTTGGTTTGCAAAGATGTGTGAAGCTTTAAGCAGCCAATAGTCCATTCATGAAGCTGGATCCCTTGATAGACCTCCAATGCTCACTCTCGGAAACTACGATCAATGGGTGATAAGGTTCTTTAGGTTTTGTGATCTCAAGAAACCACATGGTAAGTTTTTGAAGAAGGTCATCCTTGAAGGTCTTTTTCAGATGCCTACTATCACTATACCCGGAGATCCGAATGCTACTCCACCAAGAGATGATGTTACCAACATTCTCAGCATCGATCAACTCACTGCTGATCAACTTCTTCACTTAGAAGCTGATGAAATTGCAATGCAATATATCCTTTTAGGACTACCCCAATCCGATTCTTCGCAGTGTTGATGCTCAAAAGACTGCCAAAGCTATGTGGGAACACATTCATCTTCTAGTGGAAGGAACAGAACTCAATCAAGAAGATATGGAATCCAAAATTTACTTGTCATATGAAAACTTCATGATTGAACCAGGGGAATCATTAGAGTCTTACTATCATCGGTTCTCAGACATCATCAATGACTTGGACAAATATAATATCATTATGCCAAGGATTGCAATCAACACAAAGTTCCTCAGCTGTCTAGGTCCTGATTGGGAAAAGTACGTTACATTCATCCGTCAAGCCAAGAATCTTCATCAAGCTACATACGGATTGTTGTATGACTACTTGAAGAATCATCAAAAAGGAGTTGACAAAGACATAATTATCCGTGGAGTCCCTGCTTCTCCATCTTTACCGGATAATCAAACTCTTGCTTTGTACACCCAAGCATGTTATCCTCAATTTCCAACATTGCCAACCGTCTTCACAAATCCTCCACAACCAACTGCTCATATTACACCATATGATCCATCACATCAACACTCACAAGAAACTCAATTGGTTCCATACAACAACAACAACAATGATCAAGCACTCTACAGTGAATCAACTGAGGATGCTGAAGCCTTCGATGCATTGAATCAAGGATTTGTCATGATTGCTAAAGCCTTCGGGAGATTTGCTAACAAATCCAACAATCGCATTCGAACCTCCTCAAATACCATAAATCAAGCTGTTGTCAACAATGGAAGGGTTGAGATTCAAAACCGTGGAAATGGTCGTCCGATGGGTAGTGGTCAAGGGTTTAATGCTAATGGTAGGAATAACATGGGTGCTCAACAACAAAGGGTTCAAATGGTTGATCAGGGAAATGCTCAGACTGGGGTTAATGGTCTCAGATGTTACAACTGTGAAGAGAAGGGTCATCTTGTTGGGATTAGTAAATCCAGTTATTAAAGAGTCGGTCACCTCAAGTATATGTAATCGTTAGAAAGCTCGTAGTCGTAGATTATTTAGTGTTAAGTAGTATTTAGTTTTGTAACACCGTGGAGGACGGACGGGTCTTTACCCACTGTATGCCTGATCCACAGCCCGTAGGTGGCGATTTATGTAAGGACTATAAATATTCTCTACCTCCCAAGGTAGAGAGTTGGAGCTCATAATAATACTTTCATTTTCTCTCACTAAGTTCCCAAAACCTCTAACTCTTTCTCTCTCTAAAACATCTTTATACACCTCTTTGATCATTGTATTTGTGTGTTTGTGAAATCCAAGATGTTACAAATGGTATCAAGAGCCATAGTTTGATCATCTCTCTTTCATATCCTTGGATTTCTAGTGGTTTTAGGTGGTTTTTTAGTTTGAAAAAGTTTAGTGGTTTTTGCATCATTTGGATCATTTCTAGTGTTAAAGTTTGAATTTTTGGTGTACTTTTGTGTTTAGAATCATTGTATGTGCTTGGGTTTTGATTTGGTAAGCTTGAATCACTGTGGTTGAGCTTGTTTTGGATTGAAAATTGTGTTTTTGAAGTTTTTCTTGGTAGCGACTTGGTTCTCATAGTGAATTTCATCTTAGCGACTTGCTTCAGTAAAAAGGAGCGAGTTGTAGTGCTTTTTGGTAGCGACTTGGTCCTAGCGACTTGTCTTTTGAGACAAGCCGACAAACAGTACACTTAGTGGATTCTCCACTACGGGTAGCGACTTGGTGAAGGTAGTGACTTGCTTTCAATTTTGTTAGCGACTTGTACTTAAGTTTCTTAGCGACTTGGTGTTAGCGACTTGGACCTTAGCGAGTTGCTATTTAGCGACTTGACGACTTAGCGACTTGGTGCTTAGCGACTTGGTGTTAGCGACTTGGATCTTAGCGAGTTGTTCTTTAGCAACTTGACTGTGTCTTAGCGACTTGGCATTATAGCGACTTGATTTCATAATACTTAGCAACTTGGTGCTTAGCGACTTGGTTCAAGGTTTCTTAGCAACTTGGTTGAATTTTTGTTTGTAATACGGTTTTCTCTTGATTTAGTAAAATCCCGTGAAAGAATCTATTTCTCGGTTTAATCATTAAGTTATAAAATCCCGTGTAATCTGTTAACATGTCTACCAACGTACCTACAATCATCTCCACTGCTGCTGAGGATGTTCAAGCACTGGTTCGATACTCGTCCACCCATGCTTGATGAATCGACTACGACTCTTGGGCTCAACGAATCAGATTGTACTGTCTTGGAAAGTAAAATGGGGTCAACATTCTCAAATCCATTGATGAAGGACCATATCAGATTGAGACTACACGAGACATAATTGATACTGCTGCAGATGGAACCATGATCTTTGGATTGGACATACCAAAGACGTATGATGAGCTCAATGATAAGGAGAAAAAGAGATTCGATGATGATATCAGGGCTTCTAACATTATACTTCAAGGTCTTCCAAAAGACATCTACAAGCTGATCAATCACAACACTGAAGCCAAGGCAGTATGGGATAATGTCAAGATGCTTCTCTCAGGTTCTGAATTAACCAAGGAAGACAGAGAATCACAACTGTATGATGAGTTTGAGCACTTCAAAATGAAACCAGATGAGAGTATCTATGAGTACTACGTGAGATTCCATAAGCTTGTGAATGACATGAGGAACATCAAAATGACCATGCCAAACATTCAGCTGAACTCAAAGTTTGTGAACAACATGAATCTCGAATGGCACAAGTTTGTCACCTCTGTGAAGCTAACCAAAGGATTGAAGAACACCAACTTTGAGCAACTGTATGCCTTCCTTCTCCAGAATGAGAGACATGCTATGTTTGAGAAAAGGATTCTAGAACAGTTCAAAACCAACCAGGGAGAAACAAGTTCCTCAAATGACTCAACAACCTTTTACACAAATGTTGGTATTACTACCAAAGCTTCTCAAGTCATTCCCATGGGTGATGGTAATTACAAACTCATCCCTGATCCAGCATATAAGCCTCCAGACCAAAACACATTCATGGAAAACTGCATCAATCAACTGTCTCTCATGGTCAGTCAAAACATGAACTCTCTTCCACACACCAACAATAACCTCAGAACAGCATCCAATCCACACAATCAAGCAACTGTCAGAGATGGGAAGGTTATGGTGCAACCAGTTCAAGAAAGGCAGTATGAACAGGGAAGAGGAGGAGTTGGTAGAGGATATGGGGTAAATCAGAATAGGGAAGGAATGGGAATCAAGGTCAAGCAAAGCCAATTAAGTGCTACAACTATGGTGGTGAGGGACATATTGCTAGGAACTGCACATCTCCAAAACGCCCACGAATGCGAATACTTCGAGACAAGATGCTGTTTGTGCAAGCTCAGGATAATGGAGCAGCTTTGGATGAAGAGGAGTTATTGTTCCTTGCTGAGGGAAATGCCCGAACCTAAGATGCTGATGTTGATGAACAGCCAATTCAGGAGATAGGTCATAATCATCAAAATGCATTTCAAGTAGCTGATTGTGATGCATTTAACTTTGATGTCGATGATGAACCTACAACCCAAACAATCTTCATGGCTAGCATCTCACCTATGGTCTCTCCAAAGGTCTCTCCACCACAACATGCTGGTCCATCCAAAGACAAAATCATTTCTGAGGTATTAAAACTATATGATGATGTTGATGGGCAAAAGATGCATAATAAAGTACAGTCTCTTGAAACTTATGAATCAGATATTGAAGATATGGGTAATAGTAATATTGTCCCATATGATCAATATGTGAAGCAAAGTGAAAGTGAGAATGTACCCAGTAATGCATCTTCTGCAGTCAATGATTATGTTTTTGATGAATACACTGCATGTGCCCCTGATGATTCTGTTACCTCTGAACTAAATGCCTATAAAGAACAAGTTGCTATTTATGAACAATATGCTAAGTTTGAGTTGACCACCCGTGAGCAGGAAATGGATGACCAAATGCGTACAGTTATTAGAAAAAGTAACTTTAGAGAAGAAGTCTTAAAACAAGAGTTAAACTCCTTACAAGAAAAGTTTTCTAAAACTGCTAAGCAAAAACAAGAACTTCAAGAAAATGTTAAAATGCTTAAGCAAGAATTCAATGCTAAGGAATCAAAACTTTTGAATGATTTTTCCAATCTAAAAACTTTGAAAAACAAGCTTGAAAATAAGTTGTACGTACAAGGAAATACCATTCAGACTGCTCACTTGATCACTAAGCATAGAGTTTTAAGCGATAAGCATAGCATTCCCCTTGTTGTGGAACCTAATCCTGAGGTCGTTAAAAAGGCTAGAGCTGCTCATAATGTAATCTATGATGGTAATGAGATTCTTAAACCTAGACAAAAACCTAGTTGCGTTGAGTGCACTGAGGAAGATAGAAAATTAGATGATGCATCTATGGAGAAAATAAATAAGAAGCTAGAAGATCCTGAATGTAAAGAGAATAACATAACGATCAAACCCTATGATTACAAGAAGGAAAATTGGATTTCCTTGAACAAGTTTAAGCCTCAAACGTTGTTAACACCCGAACAAGTGTTCTGGAAAAAGGATTTAGATAAGCAAAAAGCAGAGAATCTTGTTGTAACAAACCCTTCCCTTAGGAAAATGCCTTCAGCGACTGTGTATCCTCCAAATACACCAATGCATTTAGTTCCTAGAACTATTGCCACTAAAAGCAAGACCTTAATAAGTCAATATGTTATTTTTCAATTATTTGTTGATTTTGAGAAAACTTGTAAGAAAAGGATCACACCCACTGGGATAACTGAAGGGGAAAGGGGTTTTGAGCAAACTAAAAAATGTTATTTAACTGAGGTCATGCCTTTCTTTAAACAACTAAAAGATCAATTTAAAAGTCTTAAAAAAGGGATGGATTTAGATATTAAAGAAATGGAAAAGGAATTTGATGCAATGATAGTTGAGGTTAGTGATTATGAGCGAGAATTAAAGTATAATGAGATTGAGAGGAAGAACTTGCATACCTTGAATGAGAATCTTATTTTTGAATGTATTACTCAAGATGTGTTTTACACTGCTACGAATTGTTCCATTAATGCTTCTCAATTTCATGAATTATCTGTTGCTCTGAAAGTCTCCCATGATCGTGTCATTGAGCTTGAAAAAACTAACTCTAAACTGCACGACAAAGTTGAACAGGATGATCATGATAACCTGGCGAAACAGTTTTCTAAATTGGAAGTTGAACATCTTGCTTTGCAATTAAAATATCAACATCTGAAAGAAAATGTTAAAACCTCAAATATCAAGACATCCTTGGATGCTCCTGAATTTGATGCAGTTTTTGAAATTAGCAAACGTGATGAAAGTTGAAAGCCCAAATCTCTCAATTAAAGGGTGAAAAGAACAATATGACTGGCTCCCAAATGCCTCCTCCTTTAGATTCTCAGTATTCTCAAACTTTTCATCTTCAAAACTTGGTTAATGCTTTACAAAAGGAAAACGAGAATTTTCTAGAAGAAAATGAAAAGGTTAAATGACACTTTAAAGAGTTATATAATTCAATGAAAGTCACTCGTGACAAAAACAACTAAAAAATAACGTCTTTACAAAAAGAAATTGAGAATCTGAGGAGTTGCATCAAAGTCATCCTCAGACTGCAAATATACTGTGACTGTTAAATACATTCCTCCTCATCTTAGGAATAATGAACTTGTGTTTCATAACTATTGTGCTCACCTTAAGGATAGTCTAGAATGTCTCCGTGAGATTGTGGAAGAGGATTTCATAAATAAGCCTCTGGATAGAGAAATTAGGTTTGCTTGCATTCAGGCCAAACGATCTCAGGAGCTGCTAGAATGTTTAATTGCAACATGTCCTAAATCCTTAGGTGCGAAAGGAAAAGCTGTGATGCCTTGTTCTATGCCTAGTGCCAAGCATTCAAATCATTCTATGCCCAGTGTTAAGAAAGTGAACACTAATGTGCCTTCAAGTAGTTCAGATCCCTGCACATCTAATTCAGGAATGCAAAAAGTAGATCAACCAACTAATGTTCCCATAATTCCCTCTACAGGAGTAATCAGTGACATTAAAGCAAGCGGGTCAAAGTCTCAAGGCAATACAAGGAATGATAGGACCTCGCAAGCTAAGAATGTGCATTGGAAGAAAGTAGAAGATCACCCTAGGAATATTAAGTTTGAGTTGAATAAAACGAATCGTGTTGATTCTAGTATTAGCTATAAGCATACTGTAATTAATTCGAATTCTGCTACTATTCGCAAACCATGTAATGTTGACTGCTTGATTTCTGTTACTAATCATGAATGTGGTGAGAATGTTTTGTCTAATGCTGTCAAATGCCCTGATAAAACTGTTAATGTTAAAATTCAAGCTAAGAAGGCTAAAAGGCAAAGGCGAAAGAAAGTTAGAAAACAGTGGAAACCCACAGGAAGGAAATTTAGTAATATAGGTTATCAATGGATACCTACTGGCCGTAAGATTAATGAGCTTTTCCCTAATGTTGCTAAATCAATGCCCACTAGAAAATGGATGCCCACTGGTAGAACTATTCCCTTAAGAAGCGAACATACTTTGAATAGGTCAAATACGGACACTAGCACTGCATCTATTTCTAATGAGTCCATTGTTTCTACCTCTGATGTGGGTGTTCCAATCACTGTTACTAACCAAGTGGAACCCATTCTTGCATGGGGATCCTAATTATCCAGTTATCCATTCTTGTCTGTGTTCAACTGCAGATCGTTCAAATCGTTCTGTGGTACTTGGACTCAGGCTGTTCCAAGCATATGACTGGAGACCGGTCGCGGCTCATGAACTTCGTGAGTAAATTCATCGGGACTGTTAGATTCGGGAACGACCATTTTGGAGCAATTATGGGTTATGGTGATTATGTAGTTGGCAAAAGTGTAATCTCCAAGGTATATTATGTTGAAGATCTTGGTCATAACTTGTTTTCTGTTGGTCAATTCTGTGATTCTGATCTAGAAGTGGCATTTAGAAAACATACTTGCTTTGTTAGAGAACTTGATGGTGTGGAACTTCTCAGAGGAACTCGTGGTTCAAACCTATACACCATCTGCTTGCTGTCAAAGGCTTCCAAAACTAAGTCATGGCTATGGCACCGTCGTCTCAATCACTTGAACTTTGGTACCATAAACAATCTTTCCAAAAAGGACTTAGTAAGAGGATTACCCAGATTAAAGTATGAAAAAGATCATCTTTGTTCAGCTTGCCAATTGGGAAAAAGCACAAAATATGCCCATAAACCGAAACCCACAAACTCAGTAATGGAAGTCCTTCATACCCTTCATATGGATTTGTGTGGACCAATGAGAGTACAAACAATAAATGGGAAGAAATACATTTTAGTCGTTGTTGATGACTACTCTTGATTTACTTGGGTAAAGTTGTTGAGGTCAAAGGATGAGACTCCAGATGTCATCATCAAACTTATCAAACAGCTACAAGTTCGACTCAACAATACTGTAAGAATAGTTCGAACAGACAATGGCACAGATTTTGTTAACAAAGACTTAATTCAGTTTTATGAAAGTGTTGGAATCAGTCATCAAAGAAGTGTTCCACGAACTCCTCAATAGAACGGTGTAGTTGAAAGACGAAATCAAACTCTTGTGGAAGCCGCAAGAACAATGCTAATTTATTCAAAGGTTCCAATGTTTCTATGGGCTGAAGCCATTGCCACTGCTTACTATACCCAAAATCGTTCCCTTATTCATACCTCTCATGGAAAAACTCCATATGAACTTGTTCATAAACGAAAACCTGATCTCTCCTACCTTCGTGTGTTTGGTGCTTTGTGCTATCCAACGAATGACGGTCAAGATTTAGGTAAATTAAGAGCAAAGGCAGATATTGGAGTTTTTGTTGGTTATGCACCAAACAAGAAGGGTTACCGAATCTACAACAAGAGAACCCGAAATATCATGGAAACAATTCACGTTACGTTCGATGAGCTGACCGGTCAAATGGCTCCAGGACAAACCAGTTCTGGACCCGCATCTCAACTTTCATCAAGTAGTCCTATCAGTTCTATTCTCATCTCAAATCCCTCACCAAAGAACTCCTTATGTACCTCCATCAGAAGATGATTTAAAGAAATTGTTTGATCCAATGTTTGATGAAAACTATGAGCCAAATGCTAATGATATGTCAAGTCCATCAATAGAGGCTGCTCCTATCCTTGTCAATGAAGTCAACCCTTCTGTTTCAATATCATTAAGCCAAGAAGCGCCTGCTGCTAATCACTCTGTCTCATTAACAAATCATCAATCATCGAATGTAGATCATGGAATTGTTTCTGGCACCCATGATGAAGTTAATCCCTTTGCTACTCCCGAAGATGCTCCATTCGAAAACATATTTTCTCCTGAATCTACATCAAAACCATCTTCATCAAGAGATATCGACTCTGCTACTTCAGTTCCTCAACAACAGCCACATGAACACCTCAGAAAATGGACACATGATCATCCATTGGACAACATCATTGGAAACCCTCTCGTCCAGTATCCATATGGAAACAACTTGCAACCGATGCCTTATGGTGCTTCTTCAACTCCGTACTCTCTAAGATCGAACCAAAAGATGTTAAAACCGCCATGAATGAAGACAGCTGGTTCAATGCCATGCAAGAAGAAATTCATGAGTTTGATCGACTTGATGTATGGGAACTAGTACCTGCTCCAGATTGTGCTATGATCATTGCTCTAAAATGGATCTTCAAAGTAAAACTTGATGAGCATGGTGATGTTTTAAAGAACAAGGCTCGATTGGTTGCAAAAGGATACCGTCAAGAAGAGGGTATTGACTTTGAAGAATCATTTGCTCCAGTTGCTCGCATCGAGGCAATCATAATCTTTTTGGCTAATGCTGCAAGTGAGAACATGGTAGTCTATCAGATGGATGTAAAGACAGCTTTTCTTAACGGAGATCTGAAAGAAGTCGTATACGTCAGCCAACCTGAAGGCTTTGTGAATCCAGAGCATCCTACTCACGTCTATCGTTTGAAGAAGGCTCTTTACGGTTTGAAGCAAGCTCCAAGGGCATGGTATGATACGCTATCAAAGTTTCTTCTATCTACTGGATTCAGCAAAGGAGTAGTTGATCTGACATTGTTCACCAGAAAGTCAGGCAAACATTTAATTCACGTTCAAATATATGTTGATGATATTATTTTTGCCTCGACCGAACCCAATGAATGTGATCGTTTCTCAAATGAAATGGGTCCAAATTTCAAATGTCAATGATGGGACAAATGTCATTTTTCTTGGGATTACAAATTTCACAAAGTCCCGGAGGCATTTTTATAAATCAATCTAAATATGCAAATGAGATTTTAAAGAAATATGGATTTGATTCTAGTGACCCTGTTGACACTCCCATGATAGAACGTACTAAACTGGATGAGGACCACTCAGGGATCATGGTAGACCAAACGAAATATCGTAGTATGATCGGATCCCTGATGTACCTCACAGCCAGTAGACCAGACATTCGGTTCGCTGTGTGTATGTGTGCTAGATATCAGGCTAAGCCTACCAAAAATCACCTTGAAGCGGTTAAACGGGTCTTTCGGTATCTCCAAGGAACCATTAATATGGGACTTTGGTACCCGAAGGACACCAGTATGTCACTAACAACCTATGCAGATGCTGATCATGCAGGATGTCAAGATACACGTCGAGTACGTCTAGAGGTGCTCAGTTTTTGGGTGATAAGCTTGTGAGCTGGTCTTCAGAGAAGCAAATGAGTACTTCTATTTCCTCTACAGAGGTGAATACATAGCCATGTCATCTTGTTGTGCTCAAATCCTATGGATGAGATCCCAATTATCCGACTATGGCTTTGAATTCAACAAAATCCCTCTGTACTGTGATAATAAAAGTGCTATTGCTCTCTCATGCAACAACGTTCAACACTCAAGAGCTAAACACATCGACATTCGACATCATTTCATCAGGGAGCAAGTTGAAAACGGTATGGTGGAACTTTATTTTGTAAGGACTGAATACCAGTTAGCAGACATCTTCACCAAAGCTCTTCCTAGAGAACGTTTTGAGTTTATCCTTCCACGACTTGGTCTTAAGAGCCTACAACCGGAAACACTCAAGCGTCTTCAAGAGGAAGAAGAAGAGTAAAAGGTTTTCCTTCATCTATCTCTTGTAAATATCTATTCGAAAAGCAAAATACAAAATTACAAAACCTTCAAAAAGCAAATAGAAAAATATAAAACTTTCAAAAAAAATCCATAAAAATCTGAAAAATCTTGAAAATTTTCAAAAAATATTGTCATTTTGTCATGTTTTTCTCAATTCGAAAATATCTACGGTCTTTGTGTTGTCATTCAAAGAATGACACGGGACTTTAGATATTGTTCGAATATTCTTATTAAAAAAAATCAAAAAATATTTTTGGGAGAAAGTGAAACTATGGTTTATTGTCATTTCAGGCAGTAACCCGCTTTTCAAAGAAAGAACAGAGCCATGCTTTATCTTGTTTTTCAAAACTCATGCTCTGATTCTATAAACAATTACTTACCATCTAATGAAAACTAATTGCTTTGTTAAATAACTCGAAATCTATTTTTGTAAATCATCTGGACTTAACGTTTGTCAAAATATCTATCTCTCAATGAACAACTTATGTCATTGATTGAGGGGGAGAATGATTTCAATTAAATCAAAAGGTTATTTGTCATACAATTGTTTTCAAAGGATAATCATGCATGTTTAATCAATGGAGTTTAAAGTCTCAAAATCCGATCCTTATCAGTTAAAACATTTTCATAATCAAGTCACAATTCTCCTTAAAAGCTTTCAAAATCAATTTAAATCTACAGAGATCACAAATCTCAAATGATTTGATAATTGTGATCGGGGGAGAATTTGTGATTTAAATTGGATTTAAACTGATAATTCGGTAAATGGTTTTATAAGGATGTACAAGCTCTCCTTCCCACATGTGCCAAACGATTTCAAATTTTCCATGCACATGTTGAGGGGGAGCATCTATCTTAAACCACAAAGATTTGAAACGTGATCAATTTATTTCAATGTGCAGTCTTTTCCTAATATGTGCAAAACATTTTCAAATTTACTTGCACATATTGAGGGGGAGCAACTATTTTGAAAACCACATTCTTTATATAAGTACTCTTAGATGCAAGCCAACCCCTCAAAGATGAAAATTATTTCTATTAAAAAATGATGCGTGATGCACATGTTGAGGGGAAGCTCTGTTTCTAAAACTATCAAAAACAATTCAGGTACAAAATGTTTTGATAATATATCACAAGTATCTGGATTGATTTTCAATTGGTTTCAATGGCAGATGAACAATACCAAATAGACCGACCAACTTTACTTTATGTATGGTGATATAAGGATGGTAATGTTAGGTATTTGTTCCTATGATCCGCCAGAACCGAAGGGATCTATCCAGGGACAATCCACTAGTTAGTGTAGAAATCCTTAGGTTTGATGAAAAAAGGAGAAAAGTGAGATATGGGAAGAGTGCGGACTGAGACTGAGCTAGTACTGGAATAAACCCAACAAGGTTCTAGTTATGAAGTCTGGGTAAGCACTGAATGGGTTGAAGAATGAAAAAGAATTGAATGAGAAAAGGGTGAAAATAAATAGCCCTCCAACTATTCAACCTTAGGGCAGATACCGAGTTCAATTCATATGCTACTGGTGGTTACCAAGGTAACATCGGTATTGAAGGCTAGACGTCATGGACCCAGTGACGCACTGCACTTCAACTTTCCAAACCACTCAAGTTCCTCTTAAAATGACTTGTTTCATTCTCACGGGGAACCGACATAATCTATCGACTTTCTCTTAGAGATTGTTGATATTGAAGAAGGAGACCCTCTCCCTAGTCTCCGAAATAGGATCCAAATATGCACAATTGAGTCTAGAGCCACGAGATCATCTATAAATCTCATTAGGACACTTTCAATGAAGACTCTCTGTTTCACACAATGTGGAAAGAGAAATTATATCTTATGAGTCCTACGCATTATCCTTGTGGTATTGCCAGAACATCTGAGTGATATGCAAACATATTCACAATGAAGATGGAAAGCCTTCTCGAGCCAACATCAAACAAGCTCCTGGTGGGTGGCATGTGAGATCTATTCAATAGATCAACCATGTGACAACTGAACAGAAACAATGGGGCGATTCAATCTTTTGAATCAATCCTGGTTCAGGTTATGGATTGACGGATACCTTTGAAAAACCGGTCGTTGTGCTTAAAAACTCTTTTCTTAAGCACATCGACTGTGTACTAATATTTCAAAATAAAAGTTGTTTATGATTGATAATTGATTTTCATTAAAACCTTCGTTGTATTGCAAAAACAATTTCTATTGAGCGATACACGATTGTTTTTCAAATATCTTTTTATCAATCAGTGAATCTCAATTCGCTGGTTCACTCACTCCGTGTTGTCTTCTTTGAGACGTTCCGGTTTGAGAACAACTAGAGCAGCTGCGAAACCCTGTCAAGGAAATTCTTCAGAATTTTACTTGATCACAGGCAGTACTTGTACTAATCAACGGGGAACCGTGGGGCGTGTACCTCAATTCAACGAAAGTGATCAAAGACACTTTCGTGCGCTTTATTGCTAACTGTTGTATGCATGTACGCCCGACGTTTGCAATGATCGAATGAAGCGGTCAATCCATAGCCGCATGCTCACACAACACATTCTTTTCTAAAGAAATCATGATTAAGTGCATCAATGACTCTGATATTTTCACTTCATGCTTCTACTACGCTGCGCCAATATCATGAATCAACGAAAGCTTCCGCTACTCTGATGAGAAGAAATCATGATCCAGAAGGTGAGCATGTCGGTCCAAAAGTCACAACATCACATAATACCAACACCACAAAGGATGAGTCCGAGATTTATGATAGCTGATGATCTCAAAGCTGGCTCAAAACTCATTATCACGTGGATCAGTAAAAGACCTCCACTTGGTTTAACCAATCATTTAATTATGAAGAATCAATGACTACGAGCTCCTGAGCAAAGAACTACATCAAGAATGCAAGAACCATTTAAAATGTAATATCTGTTTGTATTCAATGTAATTTTGAGGTGATCTTGAGGTGACCTCCCTTAGGGGTAGATTGTTGAGATTTAGTAAATCCAGTTATTAAAGAGTCGGTCACCTCAAGTATATGTAATCGTTAGAAAGCTCGTAGTCGTAGAGTATTTAGTGTTAAGTAGTATTTAGTTTTGTAACACCGTGGAGGACGGACGGGTCTTTACCCACTGTATGCCTGATCCACAGCCCGTAGGTGGCGATTTATGTAAGGACTATAAATACTCTCTACCTCCCAAGGTAGAGAGTTGGAGCTCATAATAATACTTTCATTTTCTCTCACTAAGTTCCCAAAACCTCTAACTCTTTCTCTCTCTAAAACATCTTTATACGCCTCTTTGATAATTGTATTTGTGTGTTTGTGAAATCCAAGATGTTACACATCTAGCAAATGCTTGTCCAAAATCGAGAACAAGAGACAGCGCTTATCACAAAGAGGCTTTGCTCTTGGCTCTCAAGGATGAAGCTAGTGGAACATTGACCAACAAAGAACAGAGCTTCATGGCTAATGCTGATTCTGATGATGACATGGAGGACTTGCAAGCTAATGCAGCAGTTATGTTGATGGCTAACATGCAAGATCTCCACATGAGTGACACAGGCCCAGTGTATGACACTGATGGCTTATCTCAGGTACCAGATCCAAATATATGTCTTATACATGATCTGTTATCTCCGCCTGCATCTGCATTCGACGAGGCTCAGAGTGTTCAACATGAGCCTTCCACATCTCATCACGAAGAAAATTAAATGGATCCCGTTGTTACATTTGACGATCTAGATGACCTTCCGGTTATTTTTGATAATCAAATTGACCCCGTGGTTTCATTTGAGGACCTAAATGATGACTATGTGGAGACTCCGATTGAACAAGATGATCATTTTTCTAATCCAGATCTCGGGCTCATGACCAAATTATTTCAGACCAACCAATCTCGATTAGAAAAGTGCAACGAGATCAATAAGAAACTGAATGATAAAATTGCACTGTTAACTAAGGATAATGAATGTTATAAGTTTCAACTTAACATTTTTGAAACTAAAGAGAAACGTGAACACAGTTTTGAAGTTGCTTTTGCAAAATCATACCAAAATGAAAAATCTTTAGAAATTCAGATACGTGATCTAGTTGAATCCAAGAATGCATTGCTTTCTCAAATTGAACAATAAAAATTTGATCATAAACAACAACTTAACGCTCTCACTTCGGAAACTAAAAAAGCCAAGTCTGAGTTGTTAACTTGTCAAAAACAGTTTTCTGAGTACATAAAACATTCGAGGAAGCAAATAGATCAGTATCTTGACGAAATTGTTGACTTACAAAACGAAATCAGTGAATTTCGAAATGTTGTGTATAAACATGGTGAGTCAATCACGACAATTCAGAAGTTTTCTTTTAAGCCTAATCCAAATGGATATGGACCAATTCTTGCTGATTATAAACCAATTTTTTCACATAGAGCATTCAAACCAAATCCTCAAATTTACAGTGCAAAACATAGAATTGATGATTCAATTATGAGTGTTGTTGAATATAACCGTGATGAAGAATTAGATGCTGATGCTGAGAGTCGATTAAAAATGGAAAATGTTGAATATAACAAACCATTTGATTACTCAAAAATCATACCTTTTGTAAAACAACATGATCATACTAACAGACCTTGGGTTATCACACCTGACTCCTCTTCTGACTTTGGTCCCCGTCACAATGTTGCACAAATTAATGGTTCTTTACCTTCACTTAGTGAAGTTAAATCATTACCCGAAAGATGTCAAATTCTTAAATATTTTGATACAGTCATGTCTGACCTCAAACTTTTGGAACATGAAATTGAAGTTAATTCTGAAATCAAAGCTGAACATTTTCAATCGCCTCATGCGCGAATTCAAAGAGACATTTTTCGGAAAAGGCTTTTACCTCATGTCCGAAATTTACGAATGTGTGCAATTTATTGGGAACGGGATCTTCAGAAGGAGATTGGACTTATGAAAACAGTTTTCGAGATAACAGAAACATCGATTTCAAATACTAAACAGAAAAAGAAAATTTTGCGAAATCATGTTGATCGACTCTTGGAAGATGTTATTTGTGCTGATACCATAAATGTTGTGCTGTTACATACTGTTACATATTCATTTGATTATATTGCGGTTGATTCTGTTGATTTTGTTGAAAATGTTGAGAATATTGATAATGTGTGGCAAATCAAATTTTTGAAAGATGAAAATGAACGTTTGTCAAATGAACTTTCAAATGTAAGACGTCGTCTTCTATGGTGTCAAAATGATTGTAATAATCGAGAACTCGCTTTGCAAAAGAAACTTCAACAGTCGAGTGCAAAACATTTTGAACCAAAACTCGAAAGACTGGATGAAGAGAATGCGTCTTTAAAATGTCAAATTGTCAAATATGAGCAAGAAATTGCAAAAGTTAAAAAGGAATACGGAACCATATTTGATTTGCTGAAAAAGACATGTTCTGATTGGTCAAAGGATATAGATCATCACACTCGTTACTCTCATGAATTCGTTGATACAAATGCAAAGTTACGTTCTGACACTCAAGATTTAAAACACACTATCATTGAGTTGAAAGAGAAGTTAGGGAAATATGAGCAAGTTAAGACTAGTAACACTAAATTAATTGCACCAGGAAAGTTTAAAATTAACATTAGGAAGCCCACAGACATAACACAAGATACTAACGTGATTCCTTCCACTGATACAGGAGTAGTTGCCTCTTTTCCCAACGTTAGCACTTCCCAGATTAGAAAGAGTCAAAAGAAGAATAGGAAGTTGCCACGTAAGAAAATCTCAGTAAAGACCTCTGCGGTAGAAGATCACCTTAGGACTTTGAATAAGACTCATGTTGCTCCCTTAGATATTGTGTTGACTGAATGTAATGATCAAAGCGATGTAACGAATGCTAAACCTTTAAGTACTTTTGATGTTAAGTTTGAAGCTTCTTGTGTTATATGTCGTAAAAGCATGCTTTCTGATTGTCATGATAAATGTGTTGCAAAATCTATCTTGTCTCGATATCAGAAACCTAAGAATGGCATTACCTCTAGGCCCACTAAAGCTTCTAAGTCTGTGCTAGGTAAATCGCCTTCTAATGTTTCTAAGCTAAGCATTGATGTACCCGTAACTCCACAATCCGCCCCTAGGAAGTTAGTATCACCTAGTGCATTCACTAAGAACAAAGCACAATCTAGTTGGACTTGGTAGTGATGGTTGCAAAATACACCAGGATTTAGATGGTTACCCAAAATTCTTAATAACTGTGTGTCTTCTGTAACTGTATTAGAACCCTCTAACTCATCGGGTTCCAACTCTACTTCTATTCCACCTGTGTCGTCTGTGTGTATTGCAGGTGATACAGATCATTCTATGGATTGTTGATAGCGGATGTTCCTGACACATGACAGGAAATCTCAAACTTTTATTAAACTTTGTCTCAAAGTTCATCGGCACTGTCAGGTTCGGGAATGATCACTTCGCAGCTATCATGGTCTACGGATATTACATCAATGGGAACATCGAAATTAGCAGATTTTATTATGTGGAAGGTCTTGGTCACAATCTCTTTTCAGTCGGTCAATTTTGTGATGGTGACTTGGAAGTGGCATTCAGGGAGAAAACTTGTTTCATCCGTGATCTACAAGGAAACGATCTTATGTCTGGAAACCGCACATCAAGCCTGTTAATACAAATAAGCCGTAAAAACGTTTATTTATATTTTACGATCTTCTAATGTTTTGTCGATAACAAAAGTAAAATCATTTTAACGAAACAAATAGAGTACGTAAATAGTTTGAGTTAATAGTTTTCTAACACACTTACGCTTTCACATAAAACACTAAAACAAGTATAAGTGATTTTATGATTTAGATAAATATGTACAACAACTAGTGTTTACATATTGGGTTAAACATATACTTAAACTAAGTATACTAAAATGGGTAAAAACTAAGTGTATGCTAAAATGGGTAAATACAAGTATATACTAAATGGGTAAAATACTAGCAAATGGTTTTGACCCACAACCCATGGTTTTATATATACCACTTAACCAAGTTCATTGTATCTAGAAAGAAAACCATGGATCAACCCATAACCCATGACCCATAACCAAAAATACCCATGGGCAAAGAGGAGCGGACCACGGATCCCTAGCTTTGTGCTAGCCGGATCCCTTGTGGTAGGGATCCGTGGGATCCGGGTAACAGTAGGATTTTTCCTCTATAAATAGTGAGCCATTTCTTCATTGTTTCTCACCCCTTTCCAATATACTTTCTCCCCTGAGTTAAAACTCACTAACCTTAGATCCAAGAGATCTATGTTTGTAGTTTTGTTTTTGTGTGATCTTTTAGGTTCCTCTTAAAGGCAAGATCACCACCTTTGAAGTCGAGCAAGCTCAAGTCCATGAGTTGCCATGCTTCCTCATCATCAAGGCCACTGAAGTCTTCTTGTTGATGATTCCTTTCTTTCTTCAAAGAAGTGTAGTGTTGAAGACATTAGTGAAAGATGTCTTAAGAGTCAAGACGAAGATATTAGTGAAGGGTATCTATCGTCTATAGGATAAAGCACTTGTGGTAGGTGTTTGGAAGTCAAGACTAAGAAGCATTAGTGAAAGGTGCTTAGAAGTCAAGACAAAGAAGCATTAGTGAAAAGTGCTTAGAAGTGAAGACACAAGACATTAGTGAAAGGTGTCTTGTAGATCTAGTCAAAGGCATTAGTGAAAGGTGCCTTAGATGTACATTCGATATGGTGTGTTTTGATGTACAAGATAGACTAGTATTAGATCCAAGGATATTGATATTCTTAATGATGTTGTAAAGGAGTAGATCTCCTTTGAGATTAGTCGTTGGTGTAGTGTGGTAGTAGTTCCTCCATTGCAATGGAACTAGGTGCTTAGCCTAGTACCTAATAAAGGGTAGGCGACGTTGTGAAGGTGTAGTTCACCTAAGGTGTGAAAGAACTAGGTACTTAGCCTAGTACCTTATAAAGGGTAGGCGACGTTGTGTAGGTGTGGTTCACCTTGGAGTGAAAGAACCTGGTGGTTAGCCTAGTACCGGAAAAAGAGTAGGCGACGTTGTGAAGGCTTCTCCGCCATAAGGAGATTGGTGTAGTGATTACAAACTCTCGAGTAGGTGACTCGGGGAGTGGAGTAGGGCAAGGAAGGTGACCTTGTAGCCGAACCACTATAAATACTTGCGTTGTGGTTTTGTACTTCTTACTCTTATCTTTTCATTACTTACCTTTACATGCTTGTTTATCAACATCCAACACACACATCCAAATAGATTGACATAAGTCTATCTAAATAGATTAAAAGGAAGTTTTAATTGGTAAAACTATTCAACCCCCCTTCTAGTTTTCTACAAAGCCTTTACATAATATCAATGCAAGACATGATTGCTTCTTCTCCCATCTGTCTACTTTCTAAGGCAACATCGACAAAATCCTGGCTGTGGCACCGACGTCTATCACATTTGAACTTTCAAACCATAACCAATCTTGCACGATACAAACTAGTAGAAGGTCTTCCAAGGTTTAGGTATTCTAAAGATCATCTATGCTCAGCTTGTCAACAAGGAAAAAGTACTCGTGCTCATTTTTCTTCAAAAGTGGAACACATCTCTCAGCATGTGCTTCATCTTCTTCACATGGATTTGTGTGGCCCGATGCGTGTACAGACGATCAATGGCAAAAGTTACATTCTAGTAATCGTTTATGACTACTCCAGATGGACTTGGGTTTACTTTCTTCGAAGTAAGGATCAAGCTCCACAAATGATCATCACCTTTCTCACAAAAATTCAAGTTCAGCTCCGGAACACGGTCAGAAAAGTAAGAACAGATAAAGGAACTGAATTTGAAAACCAAGCTCTTCGTGACTATTATGAGAAAGTGGTAATTGAGCATCAGACATCTATTGCACGGACACCAGAACAAAATGGAGTTGTCGAAAGACGAAACCGTACGTTAGTGGAAGCTGCAAGAACAATGTTGATTAATGCTAAACTTCCAGATTACTTATGGGCAGAAGCCGTGTCAACTGCATGCTATACTCAGAACCGTTCAATGATTACCAAATGCCACAACAAAACCCCTTACGAGCTTATTCATAACAGAAAACCAAACCTCAAACACTTTCATGTTTTCGGTGCTCTCTGTTACCCAAACAATGATCGTGATGATTTTGGAAAGCTCAAGGCTAAAGCTGACATTGGAGTATTCGTCAGATACTTTGAGAATTCCAAGGGATACCGGATTTGGAATCGTCGTACAAGGGAGATTATGGAAACGATTCATGCTCATTTTGATGAGCTTACAGAAATGGCTTTTGAGCAAAACAGCTTGGAACTCGGTCATAACCGTCTCAACTTCCCCCAAACCCCATCATCAGTTGAACCAAGCTTACAGCTTACCCGTCGACAAATGGAAACGTTATTTGCTCCTCTTTTTAGTGATGATATTGATCAACGTGCTCCAGATGTATCCAATGTTTCTGCTGCTCAACCTGATACTATTCCTACACCTGATACAACAAAAACTGTTGATGATGCACCTCCAATTGATTCTACAACAACAGCCGAACAAACCGCTTCTAATGATGCTGATCCAGCTGATGATCTTCTGAATCAAGATGTACCTGCACCAGCGGATTTTGATGGGAATGCATTCTTTAACCCTTTCGCTAATGAAACTGCAAACTCTGATGTTGATGAATCATCAACCAGCCATCTGAACCCACCAAATCTGCATAATGTATATCAACATCAACTCTCCACACATCGTTGGACTAAAGACCATCCTCTTGTGAACATTATTGGAAACCCGAATCAACCAGTCGTTACTAGACAACGCCATCACACTGACGGTGAACACTGCATCTATGCCCTCACCGTCTGTCAAACTGAACCCAAAAACATTAAAGATGCCATGACCAAAGCCAACTGGATTGAATCCATGCAGGAAGAACTGAATCAGTTTAAACGTCTTGAAGTATGGGAATTGGTTGAAAGACCAACAGGGGTCTATGTCATTGGTCTCAAATGGATTTGGAAAAACAAGTTAGATGCTGAAGATATCCGCAACAAGTCACGTCTGGTGGCTAAGGGTTATAGACAGGAAGAGGGTATTGACTTTGAAGAATCATTCGCACCGGTTGCTCGTCTTGAGGCTGTACGGATTTTTCTGGCATTTGCGGCTCACATGAACATCATTGTATATCAGATGGATGTCAAAAGTGCTTTTCTGAATGGTAAACTGAAGGAAACGGTATATGTTAGCCAGCCGGAAGGATTTGTTGATCCAGAGTTCCCGAATCACGTCTACAAACTGAACAAGGCTCTATACGGTCTCAAACAAGCCCCTCGGGCGTGGTACGATGAGTTATCATCCTTTCTCCTCTCTCATAATTTTATCAAAGGATCGGTCGACCCAACACTTTTCTTTCAATATCACGGGGCTCATATTTTAATTGTTCAAATCTACGTGGATGACATCATTTTTGGGTCTACCCACAAAAAGTACTCAAATGATTTTTCAAAACTGATGAAAACAAATTTTAAAATATCAATGATGGGTGAACTTGCGTTCTTCTTAGGACTGCAAGTTCATCAATCACCCCATGGTATTTTCCTAAGTCAGTCCAAATATGCTCTTGAAATTTTAAACAAACATGGAATGCAAAGTAGTGACACCTATGCAACACCAATGGCACACACAAACAAACTGGATGCTGATTTTCATGGGAAATTGGTTGACCCTACCAAATACCGAAGTATTATTGGGTCTCTCATGTATCTAACAGCCAGTAGACCTGACATAGAATTCGCAGTTTATCTATGCTCCCGTTATCAGTCGCGACCAACTGAGAAACACCTCTCTGAGGCTAAAAGAATCCTCCGATACATCAAGGGAACCATTAATTTGGGGATCTGGTATCCGAAGGATTCTGGTTTTGAACTAATAGCTTTTTCAAACGCTGATCACGCAGGTTGCCTAGATTCACGGAAAAGTACTTCAGGGGCTCTACAATTCCTTGGTGATAAATTGGTGTCATGGCAGTCGAAGAAACAAGATTGCACGTCGCTGTCATCGACTGAAGCTGAATATGTCGCCATGTCTGCGTGTTGTGCTCAAGTCATCTGGATGAGAACACAACTCAAAGATTATCGTTACATATTTGACAGAATTCCGATGTACTGCGACAACAGAAGTGCAATTGCGATATCGTGAAACTCATTTCAACACTCAAACTCTAAGCACATCGATCTTCGATATCATTTCATAAAGGAGCATGTGGAAAAAGGGTACCGTTGAATAATACTTTGTAGGTACTGACCACCAACTGGTGGATCTTCTCACTAAAGCCTTGGCTCCTGCCAGATTTAATGATTTGATTCACCGGATTGGTATGAGGTGTTTGACTCCATAAGAACTGGACGCACTTTTAACACATTCTTGAAAACTGTCAAACACCAAAACCTCTTTTGTAAATAATTATCAAAAACAAAATATAAAAATATAAAATCAGTTAAAAACCAAAAATATTCTTCTATCTTTCTTTCTATCAAAAAAACAAACATTGCAAGTACAAATCTTCCGTCAACACTGTGTTTTTATCAAATCTTTCTCAATTTTTCCTAAACAAGTGTTGAGGGGCAGAATGCAAATATTTTTCAGTATTCATAAAACCTTGTACTTGCATGTTACCAAAAAATTTGTTGTCTCTTCAGAAATGGTGGATACTTTTCTTGTTTAATACTCTCCTCGGACTCAAATGCTTTAAAATTTTATCATTTCTAAAGTCGAGGGGGAGTATCGTCAAGTTTCTTTCCAAAAAAATCATGTTTTTGCTTAACCAAAGTGGAAGTTATGGGTCTTGTTTGAAAATTGCTGTGGTGGAGGGACCAAACTTGTCAAAGTTGAAAACCTATTTTAATCAAACCTCCACCTAATATTTCAAAACATTTATTACACTCATTTAATTTTCTACCAAACCTAATCCCAGCCTAAGATTAAAAAAGCAAATTCGTGCTTCAAAACTGAAATTTATAAGTTGTTATAGCTTCTAATTGTGATTTCTAACAATGGTTTTTAACCTTTTACAAATCCAACGGTTATATTTCACAAAATGGGTGATTTTTGGGACTTACGCGTATGCGTATGAACATGATTTTGAAAAATTGTGTTTTTCGTGAAATGGGTAGTGTTAAAATGTTCTAATATCAATATTAAACTCAGTTCCATCAACGAAATCTACCCAGAAACTTATTTTAATCAGTTTCGAATTTTTAGGGTTTATGGTTGAATTTAGGCGTTTCTTCATGTGAGTGTTTTAGCTTAATTGGATGCTTAGGTTATGTTCTTATCATGTTTAATTACCCATATTCACCATTGAATCATGCCCAGAAACAACAAAATTGGAGAATTAAGTTTTAGGGTTTATATGTGCGTACAATTTGGTACTTTTTGATTCTGTGTGTGTTTGATGTTAAAACTTGTTGGATCTAGTTACTTTTGCATCTAAGTTAGTGCAGAAATTGTTTGGATGATTTTCCATGGTGAAATCTCTTACTCGTAAGATTTGATTTTAGGGTTTATGAACATTCCTACGCCTAAGCTGTTTTTACGCGTAACTGGTTAGAACTTGATATACCATGTGATCTTGAAAGTGGTTGGAATACATGTTAAGATGCTTGTTATGTTTAATTATTACATGCTTCTACGCGTAAAGAATTCAGAATCAAGGTGTCTTGGCTTAAGCTTAAGGAACACCTTATGCGTAGAGGTTAAGCATAAGAGCAATCTTACGCGTAACACTTATGCATAAGGTCTACAGTAGGACTACGCGTATCCTGTGAAGGATATGCGTAAACTTGGATTTCTACACCTAAGGGCTACTCTTACGAGTAAACATTACGCGTATGTCCTTTGCCTAAGCCTACGCGTAAGCTCTTAAGCTAAGAGTATACTCCTACGCGTAAGCCACTCTTAAACCTAAGAGTTACTCCTATGCTTAAGCTTACGTCTACGCTTAAGGACCTCATGTTTACGCATAAGCACACTAGCTTACGTCTAAGCCTACTTGTAACTTCATTTTGAAATGTTACACGTACAAACTTGTAATAAGTTACTCATAATGTCACAAAACCAAAATGTCACTAATAAGCTACAAAAGGTTAAAACGTTGTGTGATTAAGTGAAATTTGGACTTTAAACTTCAAAATTAACATACTCACGTAACTTATCACGTCAACTTTGGACTATTGGAGCAAATGTGACTTTGGACTCGTAACATTTATAAACATAACAACTTCATTAATTGGACAATAAATTCAATTTTAGACTAACATAATGTCTTTCGATATGTTGGTTCTTTTGTCTCAATATCTTTCAGATCACGAAATGGACATCAACATGGAAACTCTCAATGCATCCAATGAACTCACTGTGGAAGATATCTTCCCAACTGATTACTGCAAAACGATTGGAAAGAACAACCTCAGGGTCGATTTTGATAACTTCACTTGCTCGAAATCCTCTTACAGAGTTGCCGTGGATATTCTCAAAGTTCATCCCTACAGTCTCATGCTTACCAACTCGGCAACAGTACCAGAAATCTATATCCATCAATTCTGGCACACGATGGAGAAGATTGATGGTCAAGATGCTGTCAAAGTGACTCTCACCAACAAGGAAGTCATTGTCACGGTAGCGGATCTTCGTACTATTCTTCTTCTGCCAACCATACAGCCTGCTGATTATGTGCCAACTCCTACTAAAGAGGCTGTAATACAATTCATGGTCAAAATTGGTTATGATGAAGCTGCTGGAGTCATCACCAAACACTCTACTGTCGATCTGAAGAACATCCCTCAACCGTGGAGGACATTGTACATCATGATCGCTAAGTCTGTATCTGGAAGAGACGGCGGTCATGAGCATCCTAAACTCATGCACCTTCAGACATTTTGGGGAATGGTCAACATGCAACACATTGACTTCGCAAGTTTGATTTGGGAAGATATGATGCAGCATCTCAAGAAGCCTGGGTCAAAGATTCCCTTTATCAGATACACAAAGCTGTTGATCCAGAACATTCTCGGGAAAAATCGGGACATCCCCATGAGAATTAATGACCCCAAGAATCACTCTGTGTTATATGAGCCAACCTTGAACGTTGTCAGATTTAAGGACTCATCAACAAAGAAACAAGGTGCAGAGTTACTTGATTGCCTTCTCACTGACACAATCAAGAGTCTTCCTTCGTATCTACGTTACCAAAAAGCAGTGAGAGCAGGTAAAGTCGGGTTTATGGATGAGAAGACTTATGATGTGCCTACCAAAAAGACTAGAAGGTCAGGCAGCACTGGTAGTACTGGGAGCACTGGGAGCGCTACCAAGTATAAGAAGAGGCATCCAAGCCTCAAGAAAAGAGTCCCAGCTCAGATCGCTCGTCCTAATGTCAAACCGGAACCTATTCCAGAGGACGAAGACTCTGCAACTGAGTCTGATGAGGTGGTTTACTACTCAGAAACAGCAACAGAGGATACATCCTAACCAATGTCAGAAGACAAACCACCAAGTCTCAAATCAGAGAAAGGAAAGAAACCAATGACTGAAAAAGAGGAAGAAGATTCTGATGAAGAAAATGACCCAAAGGATGAAGATAGAGATTATCAGAAAACTCTGAAGCAACTAAGATTGCAGCATGTTGCCAAAGAGTTTACAGAACAACAGTTGAGAGGCCCTGGAGGTTCCAGTGGTGGTGCTCTTATCACACCAGTTCTTGATGCGGTTAATCAACCCGATAAGGGAACTGGTGCCACCACAAAGGAATCAACAGAGCAACAGCAGCAAGATTATGACATTAAATTCGATTTTGAGGAAGATGAACTGGAAAAGACTGAGAAGATAACTGATGAAGATGTGGAAAAGGCTGCAAAGGAAAAGGCTGATGAAGAAGAAAGGATCAGAATTGAAACCGATAACTACCTTCAAGACAATCCTGAACAATCTTCGGAGCCATAGACGGAACTTGAACATTTTTTTCGAGGGGGCCGAATTTATTTTGGGAGGGCCGAATCGGAGATTTGTTTGTAACCTCAACTAAATTACCCCTAAAACCTATAATATTTACACTAAGTGCCGCAAATTTTGGGGGGGCCGGGGCCCTCCCGGGTCCCTACATAGTTCCGTCTATGTTCGGAGCAACCCAATGACCCTTCCACAACTGAATCATCATCTCACTCATCTCCACCAACTTCAAAAGATACAACCACCAGATCATCATCCAAGTCGGTCAAGAAGGGCAAAGACCAAGATCCTTAAAACCGTAAAACAAGCAAGAAAACGTAGCATGGTTGATAAAAAGCTAAACTTGCTGGCTGACAGGGTCAATTTACTTACCGATGAGATGAACAAATTCATTGAGGAGAGAGATCAGATCAAGCTATTCCTGGACAATGACATTCAAGGAGAAATGGAAGAGAAGATCAAGGAATACACTCATCAGTTCCTCCTTCAGTATGTCCCGAGAATAACCAAAGATATGTTGTCCAAAAAATTCTATCCTACATTGAGACAACTGATCAGACAGACAATTGTCACTACACCGGTGACAATGCAGACTCGACCAGTCCAACCACCTCATATCACGGAAACTGATCTACCTTCCCAGTTGATAACTCAGATGTCTGCTCGATCTCCGACTCTCACATCTGACGAATTGAAGTTTCTTGAGGTTCTCCTTGCTCATCAACTTAAGACTACATGCAAGGAAGTTGCTGGTATTGAGAAGCGTTACAGAGACGATGATGACAAGGACAAGGATCCAAAGGCAAAACGTCAAAAGAAAACAGGCGAGTCATCATCATCTATGCCACCACCACCGCCAAAGACCACCACCACCTCTACTACACAAGCATCTCTACAAACTCCTACTTCTGATAAACCTTAGGATACTGAGTCTCCACCACCACTGGAGAAAACCGGTGATCATTTTCAATACACCGGTGATGAAGACAAAGAAATTCCTGAGCCCCAGCAACAGCCGTCATCCTCACCATCAACTAAGCAACAACCAGGTCCATCCTCCAAACCGAAGAAGAAGAGATCAAGCTCAGTCGTCTCCTGGTCGGATGAAGATGATACTGAAGAGTATGACTGGTTCAGCAAGTTAGTTGACGCCACACCTCGATTACCAGAAGGTCAGGAACCGGTTGATGGTCGTACTATGGAACAAGTGAAAATTATCCAGGATGAATTCAAAGTCAAGAAGATGACGAAGAAGGAATTACGCCAGATCAAGAACGAAGCATTCCAACTGCTTAAAGACAGATCCGGCAGTGCTGTTAAAGTTGAATACCATCTCGACAACATAGCACGAGCCATGTCTAACAACATTGACTGGCTAAATCCCGAATCAAACATCGACTTGTCAAGACGGGATAATATTCCATATTACACCGATTAGACTAAACCATTACCAGCCATTGGCCGACCAGATCAACCCAAGATTCCTTACCAATACTTCTTCAACAATGACCTAGAGTTTCTTCAGCACGGTAGCGACATCAGCAAGAAGTCCGCTACATCACTTACCTTCAACATCCCAGCAGCAGTCTTATCCACCAATGTTGCAATCGAAGAAGAAGCCACCAGAATGTTCGTTGACAAGGTGGTGGAGTATGATATTGATGCTAAGTATGGCATTCACCATTGGCCTCCAAGGAGAAGTCTGTACTACAGAAGCTGGCAGGTTCTAAAGTCGAACAAGGAGGTGTTTAGTGATAAAAGGATCGTTGCTATAATGTATATCACTCTGGCTACAAAATGGGATTACTCATTCCTGAAGGAAATCAAAGTCAAACGCCAAGATGAACAGGAATATGATTTCACTAAGGCTGATTTTCCGAGATTGTCGCTCAACGACATCGAAGACATGTATCTTGCTAAGGTACAAGGTCGGATGAGACAATTCTCCACCAACATTCAGCTTTAGTACATCACAGCCTTGTTGAAATTCATTCGAAGCAGAGTGATCCAGGAACGTGTTGAAGATCTTCAACTTGCTGTGGAATCTTATCAGAAACAAGTCAACCTTACAAAACCGTTGCTACACTTTCCCGACATAAACCATCTCAGTACACCATTGTGAATAAACCGAAGTTTAGAGTTGTTTACCGCAGTGAACTTCACCATAACTGCTTCTTGGCGTACAACGAGGTTCATAAATTCTGTGATTACACGTTGAAGATAGTTCGTGATGGGTTAGCGTATTGGTTGAAGGACATACAGCAAGGTATTGGGTCAAAGAAGAGGTGGAATTCTGAGGAAAGAAGGGATGCTAAGAAGATAATCAAGAGGTTAGATGAAAGGTTGTTTCATCGGGATCAGATGCGGAGGTTGGAGAGCTTTGTGGGTGGAAGGCAGAGTTTCCCTCTTACGGGATATCAACGTCAAGAGAGAACTCCTGGTCTAATTGTATTTGTAATGAAAGGACCCTGTGGTACGCATCAGTGCCACAATCCTTATAAAAGGAGCGAAAGCTTCTTACTTTTGAGTAAAACTTATCAAAACTTTCATCATTTTCAAAGTTTTGCTCAAAAGGACAAGTACTTCCCCCCAATGTTTTCAAAACCTCAAAAGTTAATATTACTTGTTGAGGGGGAGTATTTGCTAAAAACCTTTGTTCACAAAATGTTCTTCGTGCAAATCTTCCCGCAAAACTCGAAATGGTCATATTGGATATCAAATTTCATCAAAAATAACATTTATATGCCATTTTTAGGGGGAGAAAAAAAATTGTATGATACAAATATGTTGGATTGCTATTGAATCGTCGTGTGACTAGACTTAACCAATGAATTGATGATCTCTGAAATGCCATAAATCAAAAAGATTCGTCTTCCAAAACTTATCCGAGTAGATTGTACCCATTCGAGAAACTCTTGATAGACATGAACTTTGACGGATTTGACAACCTTTTCAAGGTTTGTCCACACCTTCAAGGTAGTTATTAGAGCTAGTTGTCACCTAAAAGCTGACAATGTATCTCTTTAACTATGCAACGTAATCGTGTCTCACGAGGAATTGTCTATCTTGAGTCGATCAATTCAAAAGTGCGCTCTACCCTCACTGTGCAGATTTAAGTCAAAACTCATAAGCACATGTGGAGGGGGAGTATTTCAGAAAAAGACAAAACTCTCAAAGTGTTACAAACATCTCTTTATTCATAAACACTTTGAGAGATTTTTTCATGAAAATGGTTTTATGGCAACGTAGGATAGTCATGGAGTTATAAGGTGACTAAGGTTAGGAATAATCGTCCTATGATCCGCCAGAGCCGGAGGGATCTACCCAAGGACACCACCAATAGTTAGTACTTAGAAGTCCTTAGGTATGATTATAAAAAAGGAGAAAATGAGAATCGAAGAAAGAAGGAGTTGAAGAATTAAAAAGAAAAGTAAAGAAAAGGGGTGAAAAGAAATAGCCCTCCAAATTATTCAACTTAGGGCAGACACCAGGTTCAATTCATATGCTACTGGCTGTCACTAGATGACACCGGTATTGAAGATTAAAAGTCGTCATGGACCCAGTGACGCAACGCACTAAACCTTCTTTGCCACTCAAGTTTCTCCCAACAGAAACTTGTTTCATTCTCACAGGGAACCCTACGTAAACTATAGGCTTTCTCTTAGAGATTGATGATATTGAAGAAGGAGACCCTCTCCCTAGTCTCTGCTCAGGAAAACCAATGTGCACTTATTGAGTCTAGAGCCACGAGATTCATCAAAAGATCTCATAGGAACACTCGAATTTTCATCACTTGTCGTTCAACAATAAGGACGCAAGTGACATATTCTAGTGTCCTTCACAGATCCTAGCAATCTGTCGAGAACATTTATGAGGGGATTCACAGCTGTGATCCTCAGTGATTGAATGGAAACTCCTGCCAGGGTCAACATCAAACGGCCTTGACAGTAGGTCACTTCGGTAACTCCTTGTGGGTTATGCTTAGTGTTGTCTCAAACGATCTACAGTCGTGAGGTGATGCTTCGGTGTACCTCAGCAACTCACCTGAACTGTAGATGTACTTCGGTACATTGTGTTAGCCTTCTTGAGGGCCTCTAGTTTCAAGAACAGCCTTTGCTAGAATTAGAGATGTGTTTTCACACTATGCTGTTAACATCCTCGAAGTTCGAATTTGTAAGTGCTGGAAATCCCGCTAAGGAGATTCCTTTCAAGAATCGAGTCCTGAAGATGTGGGTCATTACTTGAACTTGTTCAATGTAATGCCAACTGTCCCTCACGGGATTCGGACGGCTGATTCGCCCGACCAAGGTGAATGGAATCAAGACATTCATCAGTATAATAGTCGTAGTGATCAATTCTTTATGAAATTATTACAGTGATCGATTGGTGTGTTCATTGTACCTGAGATGCGGCTGCTGATGGATGTTCGCGGGAGGAAGAGATCGTGCAGATTCTCCACATGCTCATACCAACAACCACAAATGAAGTTCTCTCATAATCAAAGGCAACACAAAGTCAGAATGATTCTTCTTCAATCAAAAAATCTACAAAGTTATAAAGACTCGAGAACTACTTCACACCTAAAATTCACCGTCATAAGAAGTATGAGCATGTTGGAGATAGACATGGAGACGCTGGAGCAACGGAGCTGACCTGTAGCAGACAACGACATACTATCACCACTACCACAAAGAACAAAAGAACAAAGATAATCAAAGACGTCAAAGCTAAAAACTTCAAAAGAAACAAGATCCTCACACTGGGGAGATTATTGGAATCAATACACTTCTTCTCACAATAAAGAGGAATGCCAGAAAACGTCAAAGCAACGACTATTACATCTACACCAACAACTTATCCAAGATTGTTGGAGTCATCATTTAATATTTAACACTTAGGGGGAGATTGTTGGAATCACTCCTAACTTGTATTTCAAGTGTTAGTATTTAATATGTAATAGGTTGCATAAACTAGGCTTTTATGTTTGATATTAAGGCTAGGCTCATGTAGAAAGCCCATGAGCCTAAGCCAAAGCCCAATAAGAAAGGAAGGGACTAGACATGTTGCCCTAGCTCCCTTCCCCTATAAATACTCTTGTAAACCTTCACT
This sequence comes from Chrysanthemum makinoi, assembly GCA_910596185.1. NCBI lineage: Eukaryota > Viridiplantae > Streptophyta > Magnoliopsida > Asterales > Asteraceae > Chrysanthemum > Chrysanthemum makinoi. The sequence continues at coordinate 30,763,739 of OU343223.1, forward strand.
TGAAGGTTGGTTGTTCACTTATTAATATATCCTACGCATAAATTTTCTCTAGTATCATACGTGTGTGCTTGTGAGTGTTCATCCGATCACTTTCTTTCCCATTTCTTACATATTGATTCTTGTGTTAACTTATGGTGACCTAACAAGCTCTCACAAAGCTTCATACAATTACACGAGGGCCAAAATATATCTGTTTTCTTGATATAAAGTTCAAGACCTAAACCTGGACCACCCACCCTTATAATGTCTAACACCCTGACCACCTCTTCGAATCTCCAATAACGGTCTTATCATCAATATACCAAGCATGAAGTAGAAGCTTGCACTTGTCTGTGATCTTATTTACTGGCGGATGCAATACAAGAGCAAAAAGAAGAGGTCCCAATGGGTCGCTTTGTTGCACCCTCAATGGCAGACCAAATATGTGTCTCTCCTATATACAACCTTGTTGCTTGCCCATATAAGAAATCCACCCACAAAGAAATAAAGGGACACCTCACCCTAACCTCATGGAGTAATGCCGATCTATCCACAAGGTTAAATACATGCGAGAAGTCCACTGTAAGCATTGCAAGAGACCCATCATTGTGGTATTCACTCAACATCCTATTGACGCTATGTAAAACAGCCTCAACGCCACCCGACACTCTGACTTCAAACTGCAAATCACTAAGGTACTTTGACATACCTTTACCCACCCCTTATATAACAACCTTGGAAACCAATGTCTCCATATAGTGCTTACTACAATAGGCCGAATCCCATTATCTGGTTTTAAGGAGTGGCGTGGGAGGAAAATGCAACATGCTCTGCCAAAATAAGTGGACACCTTCCCGCTAACCAGAAATGAACGACTGAGGTGATTGCCTTTAAGAGATCAGTGGTATTAGCAGACCCCTCTCCACATAGAGTATCTAAAATATGTTGTGCCATCAACCCATCTCTCCTACATGAAGTACCTTCAGGGAACGATATAATGTAGCCAAAGACACTATCAATCTGCTAGAAAAGGAGGCTCAGAAAACGTGTTGCTCGACATGGATGGGGGTGGCTTGTAAGGATGCTTAGACTCCAAAGCCTTAATGGTATCAGCATAGTTTGGAGCAACACCTGAGGAGTATAACACTTTCACTGCTGCCGTAAAATACCCATCTACAACCTTTCAAAGACACTGCTTGATGTTTGTGTTATCCGTTGTTCTCTCCTCCATAAAGTCACCTCCATCCTGCCCAAGGACCCCAACCCATAACCATTTAACATATTTTTAACTAACGTTGAAATACCATCATTTTCCCTCATGTAGCCAGTGACTTCAAGATAGAACTTTGTTGCAAGGATTCTCTATTCCCAGGCATTCGTTCTTGTCTATTCTTGGGCCTACACACCTGCAGTGTGCAACGTGGAAAAAGTAACAACCTAACCCACGCATCAAGAGAGTCGGGTTGGGCAACCACCTTTTAAAGAATTATTTTCAATGCCTGGGAGAAAACAAGTCGACAACCATAAGCAGTACATTTGAAAGTAATGACACGCAATTTAAAAACACGATCAAGAAGATCAACATCCAAAACCAACCCCTCAGTTACTATTGTCTCAGACTCCTTATTAGATGGCTTTAAAATGCCAACAATGCATCCGATCACGTCGTCGGACCCTTTAGAAAAACGGACAAGACCATCCGGGTGATGACAAACACGACTCACAACATGTAAAGTCATACACTTCTCACACAACCATTGGCCAAATACCTTCAAAGTTTCCTCCAGTGACATAAATAATCCATAGTCCGTAGAAATAGACTCACGTAAGACACATTCGTTCATCGGTCGGAAGGTGTAAGTCTCTTGAGATGAGAAATCATACGAGTAATCCCGTTATTACCCACTTCACCATCCGGGCAACAGTGAAATCCCCGGAGAACGGACACGACCGAATTCCGTCCGAAGAAGAAGAATAGGGTATCATGGAAATAAGAGAAACGATTCTAAGGATTCCTAGGGTTTCATAAAGGGTTTTCTTTAAATTGTCATAAACATTGGCACTTGAAATTGAACAAAAAAAAAAGCAAAAGTACAAAACGAGGGTTTCAAGAAAGAAGCCCATTCTCGTCGTCAAGACCCAATTCTTCATCAGTTGGATAAAACCTAAACCCTGGCAGGAAGCACTTTCCACCTGATTTTGACTTTCTTACGTTGATTAAATTAGTCAAATCAGGACCCATCAAATTTAGCGGATAAAAATTGGGCGTCTTTGTGGTTTGTTTTTGTTTAATTGAAATGGGTATTTTTGGATTTTGAAAATTAAAAAAGAGGAGTTTTCATTCATTTTATATTTAGAAAACATGTTTAAATTATAAAATGCAGATTTTCTGTTTTGTAAAGTTTGTCTGGAAAAATAGATATGTAGGCAATCTTTATTTCCTTTGTTTTCTAAAAGGGTTTTGGTCATAGAATAGTAACGAATTCTCTTCATTGTCTCGTTCTAATATGTGAATTCTGAAAAAGTTGCGTAAATATAACAAACTTTCATAAAGTGTTCAGATTTATATATTTTGACAACATGTCATGTTATAAATGGTGTCACGTGTGAGACTTTCATGTATGTCACGTTATCAAAATGTACATATTAAAACATTTTATAAAAATTTATTACATTCACACAACTTTTTAAACATTCAGATACTAAATCGATACACTTGATAAAATTCATTCGCTATTTAATGATCAAAACTCTTTTTAAAAAAAAAATTGTTGAAAAGGGTGCTGGTGTTTTTTTCAGCTAAACCATAAATAACACGCGTATGGTTTGTGTTGATTTGGATTTTAATTTTTAATAATTTTTTGGGTTTGATTTGGTCTTGAAATTGACCGTTTGAACAGTGAAAATTACATCAACATGACGAGGACATAACTTTATTATCTTTGAAGGGTTTTTCGTTTTCAATATGCATGGGTCCCAAATTTTAACTTCCAAGTGGATTCCTTAATAATAATAAAACGACAAATTTGTTTTGTTATGGAGAAATATAAGTCCATGAAAAACTCGTTTTCACATTCGGTGATGAAAATATATGTTTATGGTCATGAATGAACCCTAGCTAATAAAAACCATTTTGCAAATGAGTTCATATTCTCCTTTAAACTATAAGCAAACTGTGAACAACATGTAAATTATGCTTACGGTTATAGTTATAAGTTATACTTACGAGTTATGGTTATCGTTAGGAACAAACGTAACTGTAGTCAGGGGCGGAGAAAAGGAGGGTATGAAAGGGACGTGCTCTTTTAATGAAAAAAAATGTAGTGTAAAATTTTTAAAAATATCTGGCTATTTTGTAATTTGCCTCTTAAAATCAATTTGTAGTATAGTTTTTAAAAATTATTAAAGTGTGTCATTTCGAGCAAAATTTTATATCTCTGCCCCTGACTGTAGTTAAACCATATTCGATCATTTTTTCCTTTTTTTTTTAACCAAACCATTTTCATATCGGGTGTTAGTTGTTACTAGCAGTGACGTAACCGAGCGAACAGAGACCCTGTGTGAAACCTTATACAATAACTAAATATGATGGTCCAAAATATATTATATCAGTTATTGAAACCAAAAACAAAGTATTTTAATGATATGTCTTAAGTTTTTACATATATTTACAATAAAATTGTACAACATTAACAATATTTATTCAAAGTAAAATTTGAGGCCGCAAACATATAAAGCCGTGTACATTTTGAGGCCTCTAAAAGCTTGAGGCCCGTGTGATAGCACATCTCGCACACTCTCGTATATGGCTCTGGTTCCTAGCTACCAATTCAATACATAAGCAACGATTTTATGATAATTGATCAACAACTGGCTGGCAAGTAGCAAGAGAGTTACCCCAGGTCCCCAATTAACCATGCAAATTGCAACATGCGCAATCCATACGTATTAAGATGCATGGTCTAGATACGATATACAATCTGATATAGATGTACAATAACTAGCAGGGTGGACCGTTTTTGACTCAGGTCCCCCTAGGCCGACGCAATTGGCCGAATTCATGCCTAGCTAGTTAGTTTCGTATACTTAATCCCGGTCCCGGATAGGTGTGGTCCTAATATCCAAAATAAGGCTTGATCTAACCCGAGCGTTTCCAGGCCGTTTTTAACTGGTTTGGCCTTTCGATTTCCTTTTGATTGTTTTATGATGTTCTATTTTGCTATCCGAAGCTTTTTAATACTTTTAATAGAAAATAACCTAAAAATATATAATTACAAAAAAATTAGAATCCTCTCAAGTCGAGTCAAACATTTACTTGAATAAATGTGAATATCTGAAGTGATATAAATTAAATTTCTTTAAATTATAAAGGAAAAGAACGAGTTACAGGCTTTGTCTAGGACCCGGGCTTTGTCTCACCTTGCTAAAGCCTAGCTAGACCGGTGATTGAATAATCTGCTCGTTTAGGGACAAGCAGTTTTAACCAGGATTTTGAGGACATAGGATATTCAGACTGGTTTTGGACGTACGTGCCCAAGACCAATATTTCCCGGTTTCGGTTATCTTTTTTACATCTCTAATCAAATTAATATGACGATGATAGTTATCACATCAACGATAGCGTGGTAAGGACGGACTATCCTTTTTCTTTTAGGGCTTCATTTTCTATTTCCAAAATTACACAGTGAATATCAATATCAAACATTTTTTTTTTTTTGGCACGTTTAAATGGGCATAAAATTAAGGCAAGAATATATATTACCATGATGTGTTGGGTAAATATGGAATTATCCTTACGCAATAAACCATTTATAAATATCTCAAGATCGAAATCCTCATGAGTACGTTGCTCCACTGCCATTATGGGGACCTCAGGAAATCTTATTGAGGGCCACTATTTAGATAAGTTTTTAGAATCTGTAACGAGTGATGGTAAGGACTAGTGTTTATATTTTAAAAACGATTAAAACAAAGTATAAGTACGTATTCTCAAGGGAATTGAAGAAGAAAGTTCATGAAAGATGGGATGCATGATTAATAGGACCACGTACGTACATACATGCACCAGTTTTCTCGTGGCCTTAATTACTTTTGATCGATCACGAGAATATATATTTCTCATGACTTCGATCTTCTAGCTTCCTTTTTGAAGGGTCAAGTTGATGGATGAGCACATGATCCTCAAAGGTGGGGGACTTTTCCAATTTGTAACATGGTTATCACAGGAACAACATGTATATGGTCCCAATTTTTCATTAACTTAGAAATTAGACCCTAGCTACATTTATCTAATAATCACGTATTTGTCATTTTCAAAACTAGAAAGCCACGGATGAGCAACGGCTAAAAGTCCATTGCTAGAACAAACTTTAATTCGTTGGTAATGCAATTACAAACGGATTATCAACGCATAAGCCTAGCTAGGACCAAGTGTTAAAGTAAATTTGGTAAAAAAAAATTCAAATAATGGGTGTGTTTGGCGCAAGGGGCTGGGGCTGGGGCTTGGGCTTGGGCTGGGGCTGGGGCTAGGGCCTTTATTTTAAGCCGAAGTTGAAATTTGTATTTTTGTAGACTTGTTTGGCAAATGTGCTGGGGCTGGGGCTTATTATTGCAAAATGACTAAAAATGATATAATTAAATGAGTTTTATGGTATATGTTAGATATTTTTGTGGGTAAATATGTAATTAATGGTTCATAAGCCTCGGGCTAAAGTTTTTAGCCCCTTTTATGGGGCTAAAGTTTTAAGCCCCTTTTAGGGGCTTATGATTTCATAAGCCCGTATGACAAACGAGACTTATTTTATAAGCTGGCTTATTTTAGAAGCCCAAGCCCCATAAGCCCCTCCATAAGCCCTCCCCAAACACACCCCAAGTGTTAAAGTAAATTTGGTAAAAAAAAAATTCAAATAATGGGTGTGTTTGGGGAAGGGCTTATAGGGGGCTTATGAGGCTTGAGCTTCTAAAATAAGTCGGCTTATAAAATAAGTCTCGTTTGGCATGCGGACTTATGAAATCATAATCTCCTAAAAGGAGCTTAAAACTTTAGCCTCATAAAATGGGCTAAAAACTTTAGCCCGGGGCTTATGAACCATAAATTACATATTTACCCACAAAAATATATAACATGTACCATAAAACTCATTTAATTATATCATTTTTAGTAATTTTGTAATAATAAGCCTCAGCCCCAGCCCATTTGCCAAACAAGTCTACAAAAATACAAATTTCAACTTCGGCTTATAATAAAAGCCCTAGCCCCAGCTCCAGCTCATTGCGCCAAACATACCCAATATGTGGTAGCAACTAGCAAGCGGAATCCGAAGGTTAGGGCATGGATTTCAATAGAGTTGATTAATATCGGGTTTTTTTTTTTTTTTTTTTTTGAATGATTAAGAATTCATTAAGACCGGCAAGAAGCTAGCTAGTAGAGCAATTTGAAATAAGTTCATACTAGCGTTCGATGGATCACGGATCCAATCACACCACAATGAGTTCGCATTCCATTTCATATTTCCTAGTGAAGAACCTTGACATCTTCTCCAAGGGTGTCATTTGTTGAGGGTTTGAGATCAAAACGAACTCGATTTGTGTACCTCCAAATACACCAACATGTTGTTTGAACAAGAACGCCTTCATGTTAGGGTAAATTGGAAGGATGCAATTTCAAAATCTTAGGCATTCTTCAATATCTAAAGTTTTATTCAATGAAGAATTGTACACGTAACCGGTTCTTGTATAGTCATTGTTTATCGTGTAAGTGTGCGTCATTAACTGAGATTCCACGCACATCCGTAAAAAGACATTGTCATTTCCCGTGTTACTCTTGTGCTTTCGCCTCCAAATTTTACCTTTTTTTGGTTAACTTCACATCGTTGGTAGAAGTTTCATGATCATGGCCTTTAGACCATTACGCCGGTCGTAATGATGACCACACAGGACAGTAGTCACCATTGTTACAGCAGGCTAACTTATCTTTCTTTCTCTACAATCTTCTTCATAATCAATTTAGCGTAATGATAACCACGATCATTTTTCCTTTTTTTTTTTTTTTTTTCATTTTTCTAAACATTAAAACTAAAATTTCATTAATAATTACAAAAACATTACATTAATAATTCAAATAAAATAAAAAATATTAAAATAAATTAGTGTTGATTTATTCGACACCAAATGTGTTCCACTAAATCAGCTTTAAGGCTTAGATGAGTTTTCTCGTTGACTAAATATCTACAACTTGTAACATTTCTTCTTGCGTTCGTACGAGATCATCATCACGATGTTGCTCATCTGGATAAAATTTGAGAGAAATTGCCTTTCTTTGTCTTTTATAATCATATTATATAATATGATAAATGTGTACATCATATCCGTTATTTTCTTTAGCAACATCAGTCGTGCGGGAGTTTTTATTATAGCCCATTTTTTTCTTTAGTACGCCAAGGGCTTGTTCCACGTCTTTTCTTGCTGCTTCATGCGCTTGCTTATATCTTATTTACTCTGTATTATTCGAGCCTGAATGTGAAATAGACTAAGAAGAGACTATTTCATATATATCCCGTCAGTAAGATAATATTCCCATTTATAAGTCACATCGTTAGCCACAAACGGAACTCTGGTGCTTTCCCGTCTTTGAGATCATTGAAAATAGGCGATTGACGTATAACGTTGATGTCGTTGTTCGCCCCGAAAAGATCAAAGAACGCATGGCAAATCCACAAGTCTTCTGAGGCAACTGCTTCCAATAAATGAATGGATGTGGTCCATAATCACCCCTTGGTTTAAAATTTCGTTTTGCGATCCAATGCGTTAAAGGTCCCAAAGGCCGATGCGTGATGTGTGTTTCAAATGCGAGCACGTTTTGGACGCGATGCGTTTTGTAATTAAAAAAACACAAAAATAATTTATACAAAACAAAACACCAAGTAAATGCAATAAATTAATAAATAAGTTACTATGATATAAAAAAATAGGCAAATAATCTATTTGTAAAACAAATAAGTCATTAAGTCATGATACAAAAAACTTAGAAACAACGTTATAAACTCCAACTAAATGTTGTTTTAAATGAGACTCTCCCCTTTTAGCTACTTTCCAAAAAAAACGAACATGTATATTTATTTTTAATTTTTGGATCTTGAATTCCATAATTTCGATGTGGATCCTTGTTATCATTACCATTAAATGGGGTTGAACGCGAACGACTAGAGTCCATTATATACATATACATGATGACATGATATTATAATATATTAAAGGTATACTTGTAAGTTATACCAGTGGCCAACAATATTAATTCATTGGTAACTAAATCAATAGCAAAGGTAAAAACTAAAAATTTTAGTCAAATTTGAATCACACATATGATTTGTAGCTCAATTATTTAGCATGTACGATTATGTATGATCAAAGAACAATATGAACTCTGCACAACATGAAGCTGAAATAAGAAGATTGTTTGCGAGATTTTAAATCATGTTAATGGTGCATGATCATGAACCGAAGGGTAATTTGAATATCGTTATTGTGTTTGTCCTAGACGTCTTTAGATAACTTCTATTTTTCAAAGTCCATTAAATATTTTACGTTCTTCTATTTAATTTTTTCAAAATGACCTAAATTTCATATTGCGGCAAGTACGACTGTTGCTAGCATTACAAAAATGCGTAAAATTGCGGTCTAATGTGAGCGCATTTTGGCATCGCCTCGCATTAGGTACCATGATGCGAAATCCTAAATGCAATGCAATGATGCGCGCAATTTACACAATGACGCGTGCATTTTTAAACCAAGATCACCCCTGCCATATGAGCATGATATGCATTTGCGTAACTAGCCCATGACCAATCCCTAAAATCAATGCTTCCTAAAAACCTAGGAAACCCATATTTCTTCTCGTTAAAATCATAGAGTTTTTTGACATCAGTATAAGTATGCATTCGCAAAAACTCGTCTCCATATAAATCCTTAATAACCTTACAGAAAGCTTGGAGAGATTCATAAGAGTTTTTCTCACCTATTTGATATCCGTCTAGAGCATCAAGAACGTTGTCGTATGCCAATTAACGAATTGCAGAGGTACACTTCATCAATAGGAAGATGCCAACTTTTCCTTTACAATCATAAATTTGTTGAAAATACGACGAATTATCAGTTAATTCCCGAACAATGCGTGTTAATAGTCTCCAACTCATTCGAAACCGCTTACGGAATAATTTTTCGTCGTGCATTGAGTTTTCTATGAAGTAAGAGGCCACTAGAAGATCATGAGCACTGTAACGATCTCTATCTATCGTTTTTCTTGGGATTTTGGGATTGTAGAAGTGGAAGCATGAACAAGTATAATGACATATTTTAAAAATTCTAGATCGATACTACTAACTTCGTCTTCCTCATCCGAGGATGTAAAAAAATTGATCGGAATCCATTTCTTTGAGTTGAGAAGATTATAGTATGTATATAAAGATTGAGTTTGAAAGTGTATATAAAAGTAGAGAAATATTGGGGTATTGATAGTGTAAGTTTATTTAAATTTTTACAGAATTTTTTTATTAAATGTTTGCAACGGTCAAATATTGAGCCGTTGGACGTATTTTTTCTGGTGCCAAATGACTCAGTCCTATTTACGACCGATTTCTATTTTATTTATTTTTGGGTCTAGGACGCATCATCGGTAGGGGGTGTAATGGGTGGGACGTGTCGTCTTGGAGGTCGACTGAAACCTGCGACCGAGTTATTACGGCTGGTCTTATATATCGTGAAACTAGATCTATGATCTTTAAATTAACTATGATTACAGCCTCTAGTTTTTTGGTTTGACACTAGAAAAAGTGGTCATCTGCGACGCACACTTTCCGTCGTGATCTACTTTTTGTTATCAATCAGTCGCTAAAGGTTGTAATTAGCGATGAATGACCATGAAGTAGTCGCAGAACTTTGACACATGCTGTTTTCTTTAATAGTTTTGATCTGATTCTTCCACATTGTTGTTCTCATAATCATATCATTCACATCTCTCGTATTATCCGGCCATTTCTTGTTCCTTAATTAACATCTTCATCTCACTCACTTTCTCCAAAACATATTAACAACGTCGCTACGTACAGTCGGAGGAAAAAGGTGAATATGTAAAAATTAAAAAAAAAAAAGAAGCTAAGTGACCTTCTGATGGCTCGACCGATCGATCTCATGTGAAAAGTAAATCGCGTAATACCGTATTTGAACAATGACCTTCGCATTTTTATGTTGCATGTCCCCAACAACTATTATTGCGTGGACGTCATTGGCAAATCATCATCATTACGTTATGCTTAAATAAAAAAGTTTCAAAGTGTGAGTGTTGTATAATCTTGTAAAATATTGTAATAATTTCTGTCAAAGAAAATGGTTAACGAGTATAAAAATTAATATAAAGTTCATCACCTTTTTGCTGGAATTTTGTACAACACATAATTGTATATTATACTTTTTATTAAAAAAATAAAAATAAAATCATATTCATATACATCTTGGTTGGACAGAATAACAAAAGGGCTTATTGACCCACAACTAAAAAGTTTCTGATGATTGATGATCGCAAATCGCAAATGCCATGTCTATTTAATTCGTTAAATAAGCATTACGTTCAATAGAATATTCCACTAGAAGTGTATAGTTTACATAATCCTGAAATAAAGGAAGAATATTATTTCACACCTTCGTTTATTAAATGTTCTTTTGTTGTTTATAGGGTTTGTTCTATTCTATTTTCTTATGTTTCATACATATTTGCCATATTTATGTATTGGCATGAAAACTTGACCTAACTCATTATAGAGTTTTGCTAACCACAACTTTATGTGTTGTGTTGAGCTTATTTCAATTGAAAAATCAACAATTAATTAACATCAAACATATCATTTTAATAACACACTTTATAATTACAGTCATTGAATATGTATAAATTTAGAAATAATAGTTATGGCACCGTTATTGGTCCAAAAACAAAAACCAATGGCTATGCCATTGGTTCCTACACCGCGCACTCTTATTGATAAGTCAAAATACATGAAAATGATACGTACTTATCACATATTATTTATTCTCTATATGATTGGATCTAATCACAAAGGCACCAACAAAAAGCATTCGATGATTACTATTTCCATTGATTCAACCAAAACATTGTGTTCAATACAAGAATTTGCATAATGTACTGAAAAAAGGACAGAATATAGTTCAAAATTTGTGGCTTTGTTCAATGGTTTAGTGCATCAAATATTGTTTATGATATGCCTTTTGTTATTCTAAAATAAGCAATTTTGAGAAAGAATGGCTCTTATTATAGTTTCACTTGTTGACCTTCTTAGCATATATAGGAAAAAGAATCAAGATCCATCATGGGTTGCTTTTGATGTGTGCCTCGTAATGGATTCATCGTTATCTACAAATATGGATTCAGTTTTACGTGGAAGAAAGGTTTAAAAAGTCGGTTTTATCATTGCATTGTTAGATCATGCTTGATATGATCAAAGAAACGTATAATCTTGAAATTTATAGTAATGCGAATTGATAAGAAGACAAAGATAAGTGGCGAAAATATGCACAAACGTTATTCAGCAATGAGTGTTGCCTCAAGAGTGTTGCCTCATTTTTAGTTTAGAAGCTCGGCTAAAACACAATAAAGTCACTTCCAATTTGGAAATGCTTTTATACTAAAGGTTAGAGTTAAATACATTTTTGGTCCTTGTAATTTGTCGGGTGTTTCAATTTTAGTCTATTAGTTAAAAAATCTCAGATCATGTCCTAAATTGAAACACCCATTATTGGTCCATTTTTAGTGTGGCAATTCGGGTTAGGTTCGGGTTGGCGGGTTCAGGTTAGTGGGTTGGTGGGTAAAAAGACCTCAACCCGAACCTGATCCATTTAAATAACCGGGTCAGCCATGTCAACCCTAACTTGTTTACATATAACCCGAACCCAACCTATTTAACCTGCATATCTATATGGGTTGGCGGGTTAAATGTGTTACACGGGTTGAATAGGTTAAACAGGTTTAGGGTTGACCCATTTAACTCGTTTAATTAAACAAGTTGGCACATTACACGGGTTAAACGGGTTTTAACTGATTTAAGACATTTAATCCATATAATAAAGTACATAGAATTTTTTATTTTTTGAAAAAAAATTTAAACGGGTTGATGGGTTGGCCCGTTTAACATATACCCAACCCGAACCTGACCTGTTTAATAAACAGGTTAGATGCATCGAACCAAAACCTTTTAAGACACAACCCGAACCTGTTAAATTTTGTGTCGGGTCACAAATTGCCACCCTTAATTTTTACTAACACTGTTAGTCAGACTTAGTTTGACTGTTTCGGTCATTTGACTCAACCACTCACTCACATTTGTGATATATATTCAAAGATCATTACATTTGGTCCATTTTTACTCCTACCCCACACACCCTTCTCTCTATAATTTTTTCTTCACACAAACAACCGGACGACCACTAGGGATGGCAACGGGGCAGGAAATGTCGGGGATCGTATTTCCCATCCGCATAACCGTTTCCTACTCTCCATCCCCATCGGAGAATAGTTTTACATCCTGTTGTTCCCTATTCACTATCTATAATAAGATAAAGCATTGAAAAGATTAATAGTGAAACAATGACTGAAATGATATGAGTACAACACACATATTAATTTTCAACATAATATTCTTTATTAGAAATTAATCAAACAAGAATACATTACCAAGTACTTGCGGAATAGTACTTGACATTGAAATGACAAAGTTTGGTAACTCCTCTCGAAGCTCAGGCTAAGTCTGAGCACAACTACAAGTACCCACTGAGCTATCTCAGGGATTAAGTTGTATTTGGAGGAGTGAAAGATGGCTTGCGTGTATGTATGTTTTTACAATTCACAAGCTTCACCTTTCACTCCATCTCTTATGCTATTTATACAAGTATGAGTTTTAACTCTTTCCTAAGTGACAAACTGACAATTTATAGAAGATAAAATACTGATGTATTTTGTCTCTGTTTACAAAGGCTATTTCATTAAGGGACAAAACCACTTTCTACTTGTCAGTACTGATGTTGGGCCTTTCAGGGAAAGTTGACTTCTTGAAGAAAAGCACTTCGTCTTTATAAACTTCAAGCATAACCGTTTTGTCCCCCATTCTTGGTCTTCTCAGCCTCCGGTCTTTAGTCAAGTTTGTCTTCAATGTTAGTAGCTGGAGAGGAGTTTTAGGGATTCAGTGAGTTATTGTCATCACTTACTGAATCAACCATCTTCTTCTTGACTCAGTCTTCACTCTTTAAGTTCTGCCTTACTGAGTGGAGAGACTTCTTCTTCGCCTCATCACTGAGTATCCGAAGATGGCTCAGCGAGAGACTATGCACTCAGTGACCTGTTAGTGTTTAACGGACTAAGCACTTAGGTTATTTTCTATTCAAATCCTAGATTAAGGGGTTTGGGTATTTAGTGAACCCAAGTCTCCCTATTTGGATATACATATAGCCTAAGTGATTGATCGATGTAAGTGAGCAAATGGCTTCTTCCTACATTGAATGTACTAATGAATACAATAAGGAACATTGAATATTTTAACAAAACATACATCGTTTATTGATCAAATTACAAGGTTCCTATCACTAGTACAAAAGATAATGAAATTGATGTCAGTCAAGATGGATCCCCAGTGCTTCAAGCTTAACTTTCTTTGTGATGAGTGTTTCTCTGTCAGGGTGCTCTCTTATCTTAGCGTTTAAATCAGCACAGAACCTGACGTTTGCAGGGGTCTAAATTTGAGAGGCCACAGGTATGTAGCTCAGCATTGCAGCCACACCTGCCTGATCAAAGTCACTCCATCTTTGAAATGTTGGGTTTCTATAGACATCAATGTGGAATAGCCCTCTTTCTGGCTTTTCAATCACGGACAGTTCACGAACTTTACACCTTCAGGCAGCTCCGTGTTGCATTCGAGTCCAGGCACTTTGATCTGGTGGAACTCAACCCTCTTTCTTTGCCCTGTGATGATTGAGGTTGAGATCCTTGTGGTGCGATTAAAGCGGCTGAATCCCCGGTTGTGATGGTGCATCCCTCGATCTTTCATACCTTTTGCTGAGCATTTTCATCAGCTCCTTAACCACCTTATTCTGCTTCTTTTCAATTATTGGACCAAGCTCATCGAGTTCAGTGATCCCAAAGTCAGTGAATTTTAGGGGATCATGAACCTCGAAGTGTCTTTTATCAACCCCCGTGTAAACATTCATTGCCAGTGGTTTAGAATTGAGGATGATCTTGACGTCAGTGATTTTCTCAGGAAGCCTTCTGCTAGTCATAGACCAGTTGTAATGATCAATTCTTCCTTGCCTGATGGCTGCAGATCTTTTGTTCTTTTCTTCCAACTGCTTTTTCATTTCAGCCATCTTAGCAGACTGAGCATCCTTGAACTTTTGTCTGCGACCCTTCTGAAGCTTCTTTGGATCAATTCCCAAGTTCTCATCTTCTTCAGCGACAACTTTTATCAGTGCTTCTTTGCTCTTCCTTTCCTCCTCAGCTAGTTTCTTTTTCCTTTCTTCTTTTGCAAGATAGACACTTAGCCTTTATGGTGAGAGCAGGTATTCAGTGTCGCCGATCTTGTAGGGAATCTTCTTAGGCTCAGGAGTTTTCATTATGCCTTTTCCTTTATCCTGGCCTGAGGAAGATGATGTTGATACCAGTGGTGGTGGTGTTGTTGTGATGGGTTTAACTGTCATAGCCATTGTTGTTGTTGTTGATGATAAGGGTGGGATTGATGAAATTGGTATAGGCGGTGGTGTTGGCTCCCCCTCAGTGTGAGAGGAAGTCTCTTGGTGGTCTTCTCCCTTCAACTGTTGCGGCAACCGGTGAGAGCAAGAGTTGGCTCATTCTGGGGAGTTTGGGTGGCTTGACCTTTGAAGGCTTGGTAGATTTCAGTGACCATAGCCTTGATATCAGATGTATCCTTTTGAAGACCAGTGACTTTTGTTTCCAGATTAGCTTGAGAAAGTTCCAAGGCAGTCATGCGTGGCCCAAGATTCCAAGCCGTTGATGAGGAAGCCTTAGCTAAATTGGTCACTTGAGCATCCAAGAGCCAGTGTTGCAGAAGAACTGAACCGAAGATTGAAGACCCTGAACATTGGCAGACTTTAGCATAGTGATCAGTTCAGTGAGGTCTGAGGAATTCTTTAGATAAGCTTCAGTTGCCTCCAACACTTTTGAGTTGAGTGCTGGGTCATATTTGATCGAGTCCCTGACTTCATCAATCTTTGTCCCACAACCCTGAAGATGTTTGAGAAACTTAGCCAGGTTAGCATTGAAAGTGAGCACATCGGATTTCAGATCAGCATAACTGCGAGCTTCATATGTTGATCCCACAATGTGTCAGTGACCCCAGAATATAGCTTCCTTGAAGCTTTTAAGATCCACTAAACTAGCTGCCTTTCAGTGACTGGAAGAATATTATCAAACTGGCTGAATTCATCAGAACTGGATGAAGAGGAGTCAGAGTCATTTTCTTCAGGCTTTTGTGGATCAGAATGATGTTCTTGTTCAGCTTGAACCTCAGTGTCCACTTCTTCTCCAGCTGATAGAATTTCATCTTCACTTTCAGCATGTTCTTCATCAGAAAATAGTATCTCAGTAACATCAGCAATAGTTAACCAGGTAGGGTGATGGGTTCCGTATCAGCGGGTGGTATTAATCCCTCTGAGTCTTTGTCCCCCTTTGACCCCTCAGACACTGATGGGTTTTTCCTAGTGCCATCTCCGGAGTCAGGATTGGTGATGGGTTCCGTATCGGCTGGTTTTTCTTTCCCTCGAGTCTTTGTCCCCTATGACCCCGAGACGGTGGGTGTTTCCAGTGCCTTTAGCGGAGTCGAGTGGTGATGATATCCCTATCGATGGGTTGTTTGTTTCCCCAGAGTCTTTGGGATCATTCAGTTTGCCCTCAGACAAAGGCTGTGATTTGCTAATGTCATCCTTGGGCGATGTGGAAGGCGCTCCCCTAACAGCGGGTTGTATGTTTCCCTCTGGATCTTGGGGAGTAGTAGTTGGGACCAAGGGCACTGATTGTGATTTATCAGTGTCCTTCATTGTCACTAGGGTGGATGTTGCTTGGTCTCCAAAGGGTGTCTGTTCATTCTGGGGTTTTTTGTGCCTTTTAGGCAGTGTTCTTGAAGCCTCAGGGCCCTGAGACTTGGGTTTGGTCTTAGTCCAAGTCTGAGACTTCCCCTTTCTCTTTTTAGGAGCAGGGCTAGGAGACACTGAGTCCCTCTGGTTGTTTACAACAACCATATGGGCCGTCAATACAATATCAGTGACTAGGGATTGGTCTTTTTGAAAATTAGATTGACTCAGGGTACTAGGTAAAGCAGTATATTTGTACTCCTGAGGGTAATTACAACCCATTAACACTTGCAAAGCACAAGAGATAAACCTAGGATACTGATAACATCAAATAGTCCTGAATATTAAGTGTCAATTTCCCCCAATAATGCTCGTTATTTATATCATTTATATGGATTTACGCTTGTTTTCCATTGTTTTCCACTTTCAGGTAAATTACGAGCATTGGAGCTAAAGAGACGCGGAAATGGAAATATTACTAAAGATTTATCACAGTATGCCTATTTTGAAGAAGTTACGGTGTAACTCGTCTCTCACATTATGCCGTAACTATTGCGTGACCCAGAAGTCCAACTTATCAAGAGGTTACGGCGTAACTCTTCCCAAAGGTTACGACGTAACTCCATTAGGTCAAAAGAGGTTCCACGCCACTGATACTTACGCCGTAACTACTGATATTGGTTACGCCGTAACCCAGACCTGGCCTATAAATACCCCACGAATTCCAGCATTTCAAAGCACCCCATTCCACACACAACACTCTGAGAACGTGGGAAAAAGCTCAAGGCAGATCTAGGGGAGCATACGGAGCTGTTTCCAAGGGAGAAGTCACACCATTACGATAAGCTTTAGCGTCTATTATTTATTTTACTTTCAATTCATGTATTTCGTACATTTGAATATTGAATTGATTTGCATGATTAATATGAGCGGCTAAGCACCCTTTGGTGCTAGCCTAGTTATGATTCCTTAATTGTTTTGTTTGCGTTTACCTTTACTTCCGTACAATTATTTCTAAGTGTATGCATGCATAGTTCTTTGGTAGTCACCCTTGGTTCGGTAGTTTTGAATGGCGATAGAGGCCAATTGCCTAGGAGATATGATCAACTGACCCTAGGTGGCCGGACTAAGACGAGAAGGGTATGATATGACCAACTGGCGACCCTTTCTACTTGTGCGATTTGACCAACTGATCACCTATCGTTTGGATGAACTTAAGAATTGGGGGATTTAGTGTCTAAGTTCCTAGCGATTAGGGCACTCACTATTTAGAATCTAGCATGTAGCGGTACTTAATGACTTGGCTTAGGGGACCAGGGACAACATGACTTATGACGGTGCGCTGATTTCTCTGTGGTGGCATCTTTCTGATAGGTTAGAGGCGAATTGACTAAATGTTGTCCTCTCGAATTTGACCCCACCTGAAGTAATTGGAAGTAGGTAGGCGTAGACATAACTAGCTAGGAGGATTGACTAGGTTAGCACCACTATTCCTCTATTGATTTCCCTTTACCATTTATTTTTTGTTATTTTATATTCTGCATTAGTAGTTTAATTAATTAAATACCTATCGAAACCATTATAATTCTGTGACAATTAGACTTAGTAATAATCCAACACACATAACTCTTGGGACGACCTTGGCTTTACCATTTACTACACTACACACGACCTGGTACACTGCCCATTAGTGCATTAGGGTGAGCCGTAGGTATAGCGAGACACTATAAATATTAAGACATGGTCAGTAAAACCTGCATCAAGTTTTTGGCGCCGCTGCCGGGGAGTTATATTAGGATTGATATTAAGTCTTTCATTTCATTTTTAAACTTTTCTCACGATTATATTTCAATTTTTCAGGTACCATGGAAGTTATTAACATCGATGACCTCACTCTTGAGGAATACTTGGCGTTGACTAGAAGCGGATCAAGGGCGGGTCTCGTAAGACCGGCAATCGGAGCGGATGTTCGTTTCGAGATTAAAGACCAATTTATGAGGGAGCTTTGCGCTAACCCTTTTAGGGAAACAGGGGCGAAGACGTTATATGAGCACGTTAAAAATGCGTATACATAGCTAGCCTTTTCAACATTCGGGCATGTCTCATGATGTTGTTATGCTCGGGGTCTTCCCTATGACCCTCTTGGAGCAGCTAGAAGATGGATCGAAGATTGCCCGTAGGG
This sequence comes from Chrysanthemum makinoi, assembly GCA_910596185.1. Taxonomy (NCBI): domain Eukaryota; kingdom Viridiplantae; phylum Streptophyta; class Magnoliopsida; order Asterales; family Asteraceae; genus Chrysanthemum; species Chrysanthemum makinoi. The sequence goes on from OU343223.1 coordinate 30,782,037, forward strand.
GGCAGTTAACACTTGGGCACTACTGAAGAAACACTTTATCCAAAGATATTGCCCACCATCGAAGATTTCTCGTCAGCTTTTGGAGATCCATAACTTCAAACAAGAAGACGGCGAAACTCTGTATCAAGCTTGGGACATATACAACGATCTTCTTTATAAGTGTCCTACCAATGAAAATTGTCCAAAAGTTGACAAGGAAGATACTATCGAGGAAGCCAAATATGGAGAGAATAGGCCTTTCTACGGGGATAATCGTAATGGATTTCGTGGAGGACCACCACCGTATTATGAGCGTAATGGAAGAAGAGCTAACCTGGAAGGAATTATTAACAAGTACCTTGTGGACACTACCAAGAGGCAAAAGGAGCAAGAAGAATGGCTTAAGAATTTCCAAGATAATACAAACAAAAGCCTCTCGTCCCATGAAACATCACTTAAGAACTTGGAAACTCTAATCGGAAAACTTGGCGACGAGGTTCAAAGAAGGAACGATGAGCAAAAGAGCAATTCTACTATATGTAAGGCGGTGTTCTCTGACAACAAGTGCTCACGATAAGTGGGATACCGATGGCGAAAGTGAGTTACGTCGTAATCACACTTGAATTGCAGTAACCAAAATTCAAGAAAAGACACGAGCCAATGACAACAACCCTAAAAGAAGGAGTCATTGGTGTAAGAGTATCGCAATTGATGATGGAGAATGCTACAGCTTGTGGGCCTCATGTGATCCTCAGAAATCCTGCTATGGTGGTGTTGATAAGGAAAGGATAAAGATGGCAGATACAAATGGACTACACTAAAGCGGCGAAGAAGGTTAGCCAAGTTCTCAATCAACAAAGTGGAAGGGCGCCCATTAAGCATTCTTGCAAACCCTTACTCATCATGGAAGATGAATTACTAGCGCTTGGCCCAGCGTGCAATCCTTTTTGATTATTGAAATGGAGGAGGTAATGTGAAGAACGAAGTTTGGATATGCCCGCACGAATCTGGAAGACACGGCGTTGATTTTGGAAATCTATCATTCAATGATTGGTATTCAATAAGATTAGGGGCGCTATTATTAATTCAACTCGTTGAAATGCGGAACTCAAATATGAGAAACACATTCTTTGGGGGAAAACCATTAAACCCCTCGATGATATTCCTTCTGAAGATGACTATGATGATGAAGTTCCGAATCATTGGTGCGAACAAATTATAACCAGCGACGGAAAAGGTTGGGCCTCCTACAACCCTTTTGAATATGAATGTAATGGAGGAAGCAGCATCGAGAGAGCGGGGAAGGCGAATTCCTTTAGACTTCGACTAATGATTCGAAAGAACGAGCTGCCTTGGCGGATGATCTCGGATTCGACGATTGGATCAAAATCAAATACGGAAAAATTGACGCGTTGACTAAAAAGAAAATCTGGAAAGGGTGTATGAGTAAAAATCAACCTAACAACGAAGCTCCTAATGAAAAACCAGAAGATGACACCAAAGGCTCGTCTAAAGTAAACAAAGAAAAATGCAAACAAATTCTCGACCAACTTGAAGATACCTGATGAGTGTCTAAATACTCATCATTTTTATACTGTTAGAATGCCAAAAACATCTGAAAACACTCAGAAATGCTTCAAAATGATAAAAATATCACAAACAAGTGTTTTATATGTTTTAAATGCAAAAACATCAAAATCTGATGAAAAACGTATCAAGTTTGCATAATTGGCAGTTTTAGTCCCCCAAGTTTTAAAAGTTGTCAAAAACAGTCCCTGGTAATTCAAAAACTTGTAAAATATCATTTTAGGTCCTTGGGATTCACAAGTTGTTCAAAATAATCCTTTGAAGTTTAAAATCACAAAATTACAACTTTGGTCCCTCAACTTTGCAAAAGTGTCAAAAATAGTCCTTAAGGTTTTAAAATTGGAAATAATCAAATAATCAAAATAAACCTTATACTATTTATAAATGGCAATATTGGTCCTTATGATAAACTTTTGGAAAATTTCAAGTTTGGTCCCTGGAGTTTCTAAATTGACAGATTTGGTCCCTAAGGTTTAAAATAATGAAATTTATACTTGTGGTCCTTGTACTAATGGTTAATGCAGTTCAGTCCTTGAAAACACTTTGGGAGAATTACAATTCCAGCCCCTTAACTTTGCTCAATTTACAAATTGGTCCTTGTGATTTACTAACTAAAACCAAATGGACCTTTGTATTATTAATCCCATAAAACAAATCCAATCCTTACCCAGCTACTGGCCCAATCTCCCCAAATCCAAATCCAACCTGGCCCAATCCATAGCCCAAACCCAAAACCAGTCCACCTGTTTAAATAATAAAACAGCGCTCACTGTACATCGTCTCTCCCACCCCTGTAATCCAATACCAGGCTTGTTTTCTCCTCCACCTCACCTTCCCCAGCTGTTAATAACATCAATCATCACACCCTTTCCACCTCTCATACCTATCCCACTCCCCAATTAATGCTTCCCCACCATTCAACACTTCACCTTTTTCACAAAAACTCTGTTTTGCTATCAAATTCCCTACTTGACCTCTGAACCTACCAAACTTCATCTTTTGTGTCCCCTGACACTCCACAACACCCCAAGATACAATTAATGATCTCAAACTGCCTCAAGTTACCAATTTCGTTTTTGGCGCCAAAATGCCATATGTACGTTTGAGATGAATTTGACCAAACAAAAGGTCAGGATGTGTTGGGATTCAATTCTTGGTCTCCAAGGAGTTCAAAGATTATAAAAGAGAGAAGAGGAGCAGAGGAAAATTCACCTTGGCCTTAAGCCATTGTCACACTATGGAATAGCCATAGTCTTTACTGCTTAATTTACTTATCATGTCATTTACAAGTTTTAATAGTGTAATGAATCTCAAAGTAGTGTAATGGAACCTCTGTTTTCAGTTTAATGCAAATCTCTTTTATAATTCATGTTTTCATAATTTCTTTAATTTCTTGTAATTTACTTTTCTGTTGATCATAGTTGATTATATGGACTCAATTAAGCACACTTAGGCTCCTGACAAAGCCAAATGAGCTTTTAGATACATGTAAACAGCTTTGGTCTTTTAAATTAGAAAATACTAAAAAAATGAAAAAAATAGGAAATAATCAAAAATCAGATTTATGAAGAAGGTGATGAAGCAGGGTTGGATTTGGAATGCTATGGGGTATTAGGAGCTTAATGGGAAGCTATTGGGTGTAACCTTGTCCTTGGTTTCTATGTCTCAGTCCACTTTCTCATGTGTAAGCATCTTTCTAATTTTTGCATATTACTGTTTTACTGTATTAGATGCTATGATTTTTATGTTTTCCTGTTTCTTTGTTGTTGTTTAGTGATATTATAACTTAATATAAGTTTGTTATGTTATGGAATTTGGTTATGCTTAAATTTCCATTTTGACTGTCTCATATGCTTGATTTTTGATAATCATGGTTTAAACCTTGTGTGACTACTAGTTTAAGCTTTAAAGGTCCTAATTTAACAGATGAAAGCACTGGATTTGATAAAATTGGTTTACTCAGTCCTATGTAATGAAAAGCTTAATTAAATTCCATTTAAAGTATGTTTGGATTTGCTGATATAGAAGCAGTTCAGTGTTTGCTTGTTGTTGTTTGTTGTTGTTTTACATATAAGTAGTACCTAGTAGCTCAGTTAAGTACTAATATTAAGTCCTTGTTTGTTAAAAGTCAAATCATCTTTTAATCTACTTATGCAGTTTACTGTTATAGAGTTAGAGTGTGGAATTCATAATATTAGCTTAAAACTTGTAAACATAGCTCTAGATAATCTTATAACAGCTTATCATATCATAGTCAGTCCATAGATTTAGTTTTAAATTCATTTTAGTCAAACTTTATGTTCTTGTAAAAAGTCAAAATTTTCTTAAGGTCTGTTTTTGAATAAAATCTTGAATTTTATTATGTGCTCATTAATGAGTTTTAGCTTAAAACCTTCTAGTATGTTTTAGTTTAGTTGCTTAAGAAAAATAGAAAAATATTAGTTCTCATTAACTCAGCTTTTAAAGTGCTTATTTTCTGGCTTATTTTGAGTACCTGTTTGGAAATCATGCCTGCACCAGTTATGGTGTCAAGTTAATGAGCTTGCATAAGCTTCATTACTTGACCCTAGCTTGTGCATTTAGCTTCTTTGTATAGCCTGTGTGGCCTTTTCATTATTTTCATGCTTGTTTTTATATTTGTAGTTTATTTGCATAGCTTAATCTTTCCATCTATTTTGTCCCATTCACTCCTTCCACTGAAGCAAACAGTGGAAGTGGAGTTGTGTTTCTATGCCTATGAAAAGTTCCCTACAGAGCTAGAGCTTGTGATTTTTAGCTTCTTGTGAAGTTATTCAGTCATACTCTAAGTCTCAGTATTGGTTGAGCTCTCATGAGCTTATTTGATAAGTCTTGTGAGCTTGTGTTTGCCCATTCCTACAGTTCAAACCATGAACTTGCACCATTTCCACAAGCTCACACCAAGCTCCTTAGTGATCACTAGTCTTTGTGGCTTGGCTTTTTAGGAAGCCAAGCTACTCAGCTTTATGATCATGTGCTTAAATTTCACTTTGCAGCTTATCAATCAAAGGCTGCAATTGGCTTTAACTTATCACCATATTGATAAGTATGCTGAGAACTCAGTGTACAAATAGCTACTTCATAAGCTTGTGGAAAGCTTAATAATGGATCAAAGTTTGTGTACCTTGGCTTTTTAGGAAGCCTAGGTATCATACTTTCTGGATTTAGTCTTATCTATAGCTTAACAGCTTATTTGATAAGCTAATTTTAGCTTAACATTTTGTTCAAATTTATACACTACACTGGTCACTCAGTACCAAGTGGCTTATTTCATAAGCCCTTATAAGGTTCATTAATGAACCTTATTGTATGAATTTTAGCTTTTTGGAAAGCTTATCTACCAATCTCAAGGTTTGAAAGCTCATATCTCACATTTAAGCTTATTTAATAGGCACTTACAAGCTTTAACCTTGTCCATTTTCTTAAATAATCCTGGGTAACCCGGTGATCTCTAGTCTTTAATAAGCCAACAAAAGCTCTCTAATGAACTTTAAGCTGTGAGGTTTGGCTTTTCTCAAAGTTAAACTACCAGTGTCTAAAGTTCATTGGTTGTTCATCACTTTCAAGCTTATTTCATAAGCTTGCCAAAGGCTTTTTGATTGTCCCATTTCCTGAGTACACTGGAAGCTTTGTTATACTCAGTGATTTGGATGACTTTTCATGAGCTTCTCACAAGCTCACTAGTGGTCCCCACTAGGTGAGCTTGGGCTTTTTGGAAAGCCAACCAAGCCATCTTGCAACTCCAACTTTCATTTTGCCATTTTGAGCTTAACCCGTCAGCTTAAATGGTCATTCAAAAAGTTGAGCCATGGTTGGGACTGTTTGGATATGTAGTGCAGGAAGTGCTTATTTGCTATATGAGCTTATGGCTTCTATTCCATTGTACAAGCTTGTATATTATAGCCTTTTATACTTGTACATGCATACCTTTTGCTTTTATTTCCATTTCATAGCTTTTTCAAGCTTAGTGTGAGCTTATGAGTCCACTGTGAGCCTATAAGCTCAGCTGAATGATTCATAAGCCCATAATATGCTTATTTCTAGGTTTGTAGCTTTCCATTTTCCTTAAACTTGTTCATATTACATGTACATACATACCTTTTTCCTTTTGTTTCCTTTGTTAAGCTTATTCAAAGCTTATAAGCCAAAGTGAGTTAAAGCTCACTGCATAAGCTTATAAGCCAAGAATTGCTTATTTCTTTGTTTGTAAAGCTTTTAATTCATTACATGTACTTAATATCTGTATATATTTATGTTCTAAAAACAGAAAAGCTCAAAGTCCAAGCTTTAACTACAATTGTTAGCTTCTATGTGGAAGCTTTTGGCTTAAAAACCAACTGTTATGGAAATAAGCTCCCACAGAGCTTATTTCCAAGTTTTGAAAAAGTTGTTTTTGTTAAAGTTCCATATTTTTACTTAATATACAGTTTTGCAAAAAGAAAAATCCAAAAATAAAATAACGTGCAAAAAGGTTGTGTGTTGGATTCGAACAGAGGTTCCTTGGTGACAAGTTCACTGCATAATCCACCTGGACTAGCTCACTTCTCAGTTTTCCTTTGCACATTTTAGTTCTTATAGTAGTAACATTTTTTGAGTTTTAGATTTTTATTTATTCATTTATCTATAATAGTTTTTAGTAATTAATATTAGTAAATAATTAATAATAAATAGAATAATTGTGTAAAAAATAAATTTTCAGTTTTAAAATAAGTTTTATAATATTTTAGATTTTTCTCAATCATAATTTTATTTTCCTAGCTTTATTTCATATTTTCTTCTATTTTAGGTTATTAATAAATAGTTAGAAATAGTTTTTAATTAATAATAATTAATTAAATAGTTGTAAAAATAATTTTCTTTTTCTAAATATTTTCTTTTATCATTAGGATTGTAGAAATATATTTTTCATAGGATTTATATTGTGTAAGTTTCACGTTTTTATTTTGTACGTTTACGTTATTTTAAACGTACGTTTTAGGTTTTAAACGTTCATCATTTTAAAAATAGTGATAGCGTTTATTTAATATTTTTTATCTTTTATTAATTTGCATTTAAGTCGCTAAGACATGCAAATCCCTACTATAGTTATATTCGATTTGATTTTATACGTTTACGTTTTAGTTAAACGTACGTTTGTATATCTTTTAGATTTTTAGGTTTCGATTGTGCGTTTTTAATGCGTAGCTGTGACGAGCTATTACTATTCACATTTCTAGTGTTAGTCAATCAGATTCCTGTTTTCCTATACTAATATTATTTTCAACAAATCACAAGTCATTGTACCAGAACATCACGCCTCACCAGGACATAAACGATCCAAGGATATTTTAATCCTTGGTAAACTTGCATTTTCTCCCGGGCTGTCGCCCTTTTATCATCTGTTACGGTTGACCGTTCGCAAGCGGTTGCGAGTGTGACGGAGAAATAAAGATGGGTGGTCCGGGAGAAATCAAATTTTGCGCCGTTGCCGGGAGGCTAGCTGCGTATTATGACTTGTATTTTGTGCTTTGTTGAAATACCTATCTTTGTATGTAAATTACATATACTTCATTTTATATAAACAATATAAAATACAAAAAGATTTTATGGTTGAAATCTATCTGTGCTTTGATTTGCATTTGACTGTCAATTTTCCTAATCTTGATATTCCTAGGTCTAAATTTTGGCTAAACACCATGTTTACACTAAAAAAGGATTTACTGTGCTTAGTATAATTCCTGGAATGTGATAGATTAGGTTTAAATCAAATATCATGTATTAAAATCTCATTTAGGTTTCCTTTTTAGCCATTTCTTTGTATATATATATAAAAGTTATAAAATTACAAAAACATTTTTCGTTTCTGTTTATATTATATCAAAACCCAAAAGATTCTCCCTACCTTTATCTTCATAATTCGTGAGTGAACCCCTCCAATTTCTCGTCAAATCATTTTCACTTTTCTACCATTTCTACCACCTAAGTGTGGGGGTAATACCCATTGTACATATATATAAAACTTTGAAAATTGTAAATATTAAAAAAAAAAAAAAAAGATAATAATTGTTGTGTTTCCACATTTTGAATATTGAGGACAATATTCATTTCTAAGTGTGGGGGGGAAATTCTGGCGAATTTGTTCGTAAATGTACCCTTTTAGTCCCTTTTTCCCCCAAAATGGCCAAATTTTAAAATTTTTTTTTAGTGGAAGTACTATGTACTAAACACAACAAATGGTAATCAGTCCACCATGTCTAACCCACATAAGGACTGGCTAATCCAGGAGCAAACGGCTCTTGGTAAAGATATCTCAAATCCGTTTATGGCTTGCAATTTGCCCAAAATTGTATGGTATTCAGCTCACCATATCCTTTAAAGTGAAGAGTTGGCTAGCCCGCAAGTTTATGGCTTGTGGTAAAGGCAGTGGAAAATCCATAATTGGTAATCAGCTCACCAAAGATAATTCTGATAATTTATCTAAGAGTTGGCTAGTCCAGAAGGGTGCGGCTTCTGGTAAAGACAAATCAAACCCGTTGAAAGCTTATGATTTGCTCAAAATCATTTGGTTATCAGTGTACCAAGGTTCTTACTTGAACTGAAACATTTGGCTACTCCAGAAGTGATGGCTTTTGGTAAAGAGTCTTTAAAATCCATTAAAGCTTCAAATCATTGCTAGGGACTAGCAATATCTTAGTGTGGGGGATTGATGAATGTGCAAATACTCATCATATTTTATCTGTTAGAATGCCAAAACATCGAAAACACTCAGAAATGCTTCAAAATGATAAAAATATCACAAACAAGTGTTTTATATGTTTTAACTGCAAAAACATCAAAAATCGATGAAAAAGCGTATCAAGTTTGCATAATTGGCAGTTTTAGTCCTCTAATTTTCAAAAGTTGTCAAAAACAGTCCCTGTAATTCAAAAACTTGTAAAATATCATTTTAGGTCCTTGGGATTCACAAGTTGTTCAAAATAATCCTTTGAAGTTTAAAATCACAAAATTACAACTTTGGTCCCTCAACTTTGCAAAAGTGTCAAAAATAGTCCTTAAGGTTTTAAAATTGGAAATAATCAAATAATCAAAATAAACCTTATACTATTTATAAATGGCAATATTGGTCCTTATGATAAACTTTTGGAAAATTTCAAGTTTGGTCCCTGGAGTTTCTAAATTGACAGATTTGGTCCCTAAGGTTTAAAATAATGAAATTTATACTTGTGGTCCTTGTACTAATGGTTAATTGCAGGTTCAGTCCTTGAAAACACTTTGGGAGAATTACAATTCCAGCCCCTTAACTTTGCTCAATTTACAAATTGGTCCTTGTGATTTACTAACTAAAACCAAATGGACCTTTGTATTATTAATCCCATAAAACAAATCCAATCCTTACCCAGCTACTGGCCCAATCTCCCCAAATCCAAATCCAACCTGGCCCAATCCATAGCCCAAACCCAAAACCAGTCCACCTGTTTAAATAATAAAACAGCGCTCACTGTACATCGTCTCTCCCACCCCTGTAATCCAATACCAGGCTTGTTTTCTCCTCCACCTCACCTTCCCCAGCTGTTAATAACATCAATCATCACACCCTTTCCACCTCTCATACCTATCCCACTCCCCAATTAATGCTTCCCCACCATTCAACACTTCACCTTTTTCACAAAAACTCTGTTTTGCTATCAAATTCCCTACTTGACCTCTGAACCTACCAAACTTCATCTTTTGTGTCCCCTGACACTCCACAACACCCTAAGATACAATTAATGATCTCAAACGCCTCAAGTTACCAATTTCGTTTTGGCCAAAATGCCATATATGCGTTTGAGATGAATTTGACCAAACAAAGGTCGGGATGTGTTGGGATTCAATTCTTGGTCTCCAAGGAGTTCAAAGATTATAAAAGAGAGAAGAGGAGCAGAGGAAAATTCACCTTGGCCTTAAGCCATTGTCACACTATGGAATAGCCATAGTCTTTCTTGCTTAATTTACTTATCATGTCATTTACAAGTTTTAATAGTGTAATGAATCTCAAAGTAGTGTAATGGAACCTCTGTTTTCAGTTTAATGCAAATCTCTTTTATAATTCATGTTTTCATAATTTCTTTAATTTCTTGTAATTTACTTTTCTGTTGATCATAGTTGATTATATGGACTCAGTTAAGCACACTTAGGCTCCTGACAAAGCCAAATGAGCTTTTAGATACATGTAAACAGCTTTAGTCTTTTAAATTAGAAAATAACAAAAAATTAGAAAAAAATAGGAAATAATCAAAAATCAGATTTATGAAGAAGGTGATGAAGCAGGGTTGGATTTGGAATGCTATGGGGTATTAGGAGCTTAATGGGAAGCTATTGGGTGTAACCTTGTCCTTGGTTTCTATGTCTCAGTCCACTTTCTCATGTGTAAGCATCTTTCTAATTTTTGCATATTACTGTTTTACTGTATTAGATGCTATGATTTTTATGTTTTCCTGTTTCTTTGTTGTTGTTTAGTGATATTATAACTTAATATAAGTTTGTTATGTTATGGAATTTGGTTATGCTTAAATTTCCATTTTGACTGTCTCATATGCTTGATTTTTGATAATCATGGTTTAAACCTTGTGTGACTACTAGTTTAAGCTTTAAAGGTTCTAATTTAACAGATGAAAGCCTGTGGATTTGATAAAATTGGTTTACTCAGTCCTATGTAATGAAAAGCTTAATTAAATTCCATTTAAAGTATGTTTGGATTTGCTGATATAGAAGCAGTTCAGTGTTTGCTTGTTGTTGTTTGTTGTTGTTTTACATATAAGTAGTACCTAGTAGCTCAGTTAAGTACTAATATTAAGTCCTTGTTTGTTAAAAGTCAAATCATCTTTTAATCTACTTATGCAGTTTACTGTTATAGAGTTAGAGTGTGGAATTCATAATATTAGCTTAAAACTTGTAAACATAGCTCTAGATAATCTTATAACAGCTTATCATATCATAGTCAGTCCATAGATTTAGTTTTAAATTCATTTTAGTCAAACTTTATGTTCTTGTAAAAAGTCAAAATTTTCTTAAGGTCTGTTTTTGAATAAAATCTTGAATTTTATTATGTGCTCATTAATGAGTTTTAGCTTAAAACCTTCTAGTATGTTTTAGTTTAGTTGCTTAAGAAAAATAGAAAAATATTAGTTCTCATTAACTCAGCTTTTAAAGTGCTTATTTTCTGGCTTATTTTGAGTACCTGTTTGGAAATCATGCCCTGCACCACAGTTATGGTGTCAAGTTAATGAGCTTGCATAAGCTTCATTACTTGACCCTAGCTTGTGCATTTAGCTTCTTTGTATAGCCTGTGTGGCCTTTTCATTATTTTCATGCTTGTTTTTATATTTGTAGTTTATTTGCATAGCTTAATCTTTCCATCTATTTTGTCCCATTCACTCCTTCCACTGAAGCAAACAGTGGAAGTGGAGTTGTGTTTCTATGCCTATGAAAAGTTCCCTACAGAGCTAGAGCTTGTGATTTTTAGCTTCTTGTGAAGTTATTCAGTCATACTCTAAGTCTCAGTATTGGTTGAGCTCTCATGAGCTTATTTGATAAGTCTTGTGAGCTTGTGTTTGCCCATTCCTACAGTTCAAACCATGAACTTGCACCATTTCCACAAGCTCACACCAAGCTCCTTAGTGATCACTAGTCTTTGTGGCTTGGCTTTTTAGGAAGCCAAGCTACTCCTTTATGATCATGTGCTTAAATTTCACTTTGCGACTTATCAATCAAAGGCTGCAATTGGCTTTAACTTATCACCATATTGATAAGTATGCTGAGAACTCAGTGTACTAATAGCTACTTCATAAGCTTGTGGAAAGCTTAATAATGGATCAAAGTTTGTGTACCTTGGCTTTTTAGGAAGCCTAGGTATCATACTTTCTGGATTTAGTCTTATCTATAGCTTAACAGCTTATTTGATAAGCTAATTTTAGCTTAACATTTTGTTCAAATTTATACACTACACTGGTCACTCAGTACCAAGTGGCTTATTTCATAAGCCCTTATAAGGTTCATTAATGAACCTTATTGTATGAATTTTAGCTTTTTGGAAAGCTTATCTACCAATCTCAAGGTTTGAAAGCTCATATCTCACATATAAGCTTATTTAATAGGCCTGCTTACAAGCTTTAACCTTGTCCATTTTCTTAAATAATCACTGGGTAACCCAGTGATCTCTAGTCTTTTAATAAGCCAACAAAAAGCTCTCTAATGAACTTTAAGCTGTGAGGTTTGGCTTTTCTCAAAGTTAAACTACCAGTGTCTAAAGTTCATTGGTTGTTCATCACTTTCAAGCTTATTTCATAAGCTTGCCAAAGGCTTTTTGATTGTCCCATTTCCTGAGTACACTGGAAGCTTTGTTATACTCAGTGATTTGGATGACTTTTCATGAGCTTCTCACAAGCTCACTAGTGGTCCCCACTAGGTGAGCTTGGGCTTTTTGGAAAGCCAACCAAGCCATCTTGCAACTCCAACTTTCATTTTGCCATTTTGAGCTTAACCCGTCAGCTTAAATGGTCATTCAAAAAAGTTGCAGGCCATGGTTGGGACTGTTTGGATATGTAGTGCACTGGAAGTGCTTATTTGCTTGTATGAGCTTATTGGCTTCTATTCCAGTGTACAAGCTTGTATATTATAGCCTTTTATACTTGTACATGCATACCTTTTGCTTTTATTTCCATTTCATAGCTTTTTCAAGCTTAGTGTGAGCTTATGAGTCCACTGTGAGCCTATAAGCTCAGCTGAATGATTCATAAGCCCATAATATGCTTATTTCTAGGTTTGTAGCTTTCCATTTTCCTTAAACTTGTTCATATTACATGTACATACATACCTTTTTCCTTTTGTTTCCTTTGTTAAGCTTATTCAAAGCTTATAAGCCAAACAGTGAGTTAAAAGCTCACTGCATAAGCTTATAAGCCAAGAATTGCTTATTTCTTTGTTTGTAAAGCTTTTAATTCATTACATGTACTTAATATCTGTATATATTTATGTTCTAAAAACAGAAAAGCCCAAAAACAAGCTTTAACTACAATTGTTAGCTTCTATGTGGAAGCTTTTGGCTTAAAAGCCAACTGTTGTGGAAATAAGCTCCAACAGAGCTTATTTCCAAGTTTTGAAAAGTTGTTTTGTTAAAGTTCCATATTTTTACTTAATATACAGTTTTGCAAAAAGAAAAATCCAAAAATAAAATAACGTGCAAAAAGGTTGTGTGTTGGATTCGAACCGAGGTTCCCTTGGTGACAAGTTCACTGCATAATCCACCTGGACTAGCTCACTTCTCAGTTTTCCTTTGCACATTTTAGTTCTTATAGTAGTAACATTTTTGAGTTTTAGATTTTTATTTATTCATTTATCTATAATAGTTTTTAGTAATTAATATTAGTAAATAATTAATAATAAATAGAATAATTGTGTAAAAAATAAATTTTCAGTTTTAAAATAAGTTTTATAATATTTTAGATTTTTCTCAATCATAATTTTATTTTCCTAGCTTTATTTCATATTTTCTTCTATTTTAGGTTATTAATAAATAGTTAGAAATAGTTTTTAATTAATAATAATTAATTAAATAGTTGTAAAAATAATTTTCTTTTTCTAAATATTTTCTTTTATCATTAGGATTGTAGAAATATATTTTTCATAGGATTTATATTGTGTAAGTTTCACGTTTTTATTTTGTACGTTTACGTTATTTTAAACGTACGTTTTAGGTTTTAAACGTTCATCATTTTAAAAATAGTGATAGCGTTTATTTAATATTTTTTATCTTTTATTAATTTGCATTTAAGTCGCTAAGACATGCAAATCCCTACTATAGTTATATTGATTTGATTTTTATACGTTTACGTTTTAGTTAAACGTACGTTTGTATATCTTTTAGATTTTTAGGTTTCGATTGTGCGTTTTTAATGACGTAGTGTGACATGAGCTATTACTATTCACATTCCTAGTGTTAGTCAATCAGATTCCTGTTTTCCTATACTAATATTATTTTCAACAAATCACAAGTCATTGTACCAGAACATCACGCCTCACCAGGACATAAACGATCCAAGGATATTTTAATCCTTGGTAAACTTGCATTTTCTCCCGGGCTGTCGCCCTTTTATCATCTGTTACGGTTGACCGTTCGCAAGCGGTTGACGAGTGTGACGGAGAAATAAAAGATGGGTGGTCCGGGAGAAATCAATACCGATTCCGACAATTATTTCGATTATCTCGAGTTGCAAGGCGAAGACGGTTTCATTGACCCAGATGATGAAATACACGAGAAACGAAGATGCAAGCTTCTTGGCATCCCATTTAAGAGGCCACCCTATTATAGCGAAAATTTGAGTTTCTGCGATACCATTTGGGGCCTGAAGAAAAATTTTGCAAGATACGGAAAATATATTGAAACCAAAGAATATATCGCCTTTGCAAAAATGTCGGATGGGTTAGGCGAACTTAATGAAAGCGTGGAGGAAGTAGGGCAAGTTCAAAGGCCCCCAAAGGAGTCCGGCTCTCGAGTCTAACAAGACTCGTAAATAAAGAAAAGTGCTCTTTAGGAGACAACCGAATTATCCATTTCTTTTGTTCTTATTTCCTTTCTGTTGGGTTTTGTGTTTTCTAACCATTTTTGCAGGAGACAAAGAAGTAATTCACTGCTGCGATTTCGATCGCCAGAGTTACGGCGTAACCCATCTTGGTGATTACGCCGTAACCAACATTTTAGCAGCAGAATTCTTGACGCATTACCAATTACGGCGTAATTCCATCACTATGGTTACGCCGTAACTACTCGCTTCACAGATCATACCAGGTTTTGCGATTCGCGTAACTCCTAATAGGAGTTACGACGTAACTCTCTCTACTTTAATTCTTTGATTTTAAAAACATAACCTTGTATTAGTTTTTAAATGAACTTTGTGGGTGTGTTCCCTGTAAACCCTCACGAGACTTCACTCGTCCACTTGGGACACCAAGTGGTTTAAAAAACTTGTTGCATTAAGCTAAATGCAACCGTAATTCCTACTGAAAGTGAGTTAGGTTTGTTTTTCATTTTTATTTTATTTTTCCTTTTAGAATTATGCTTGTCGGTATTGTGATTTCAAGGATGGAAGTTTGTTCATGACGCTTAAACGAAGGCACGGTTCTTTCTCGTGGGCCTTCTTCTTTTTGGGAGCAAATTTCAGGGAAGTTCTCGCTCTAGTTCTACCTTTCTCTTCACCTTTATTTTAATGCCTAGTACAAAAGGGACTTTGTAGAATTCAAGTGGGGGACAGGGTAGAATTATATCTTGAACTTTATTTAGCCCTCATTTTTCTAGTTTATTTTGAAAAATTATGCCATTTTGAAAATTTTGACATGTTTTTCCGAACCTAACTAGATTAGACCTTAGCCGAGCACATACAACCCTTGACATTACATGGTGAGATTAGCCTTATCCGTTTCCAATATTTTACCCAAATCCACCAAATTATGAGTGTGCCAGTAGCTTGTAAACTTTAGAACTTGGCCTTTGCATCATTTCGAGACCATAGACGAGGTATGTTGAGTTAGCTCGATGTATTTGGACTTTTCAGTTTTAGAAGGCAATATTATAGGATTATCACCCAAATAGCCTACCATTGTGAGTCTATCGATTAGTCACCTCGACTTTTTGACCCCCATGTGAAACCCTTTTGTTGCACTCACCTTTAGTGCAAGATACCCCTAGATACACCCTTTTGAGCCATTCCTTTCATTTTGTCAACCCAATATATTATTTCATTACACCCTTACACCTTAGCCTACCCTGTAGTCTTTTATTTGTAATTGGGAAGTCATCATTTGCCTAAGTTCAATGTTCGAGTGGAAAGGTTTGGAAATCACGCTTTCATCGACAACATTTATGAAGATCATTGAAGACCCCCCGAATTCCCTTTGTTCATCTCAAGTGGGGGGATGTTATGTTATTTTGTTATGTTAAATATATATATATATATATATATATATATATATATATATATATATATATATATATATATATATATATATATATATATATATAGTTGATTGAGTTATGATATTGTAAAGTGCGATGTTATAAGCACTATAGTATGAGCTTTATTGATTAGTATCGAGGAGGCCACCTCGGTCATATTAGAAGATTGGAGTTTGAGGTATACCAACTAAAGAAGAAAAGATAGTGTGCCCATCACGACGTCCTCTAATGACGCATCTACCTTGCATTTCATGATCCGGTCTCTAGACTTCTAAGCTTGAACTTTGGGCAGACGGTAAGTGATGATGACTTAGTTATAGATTTAGACTACCTACTTGTTTTTGATTTTACAAAAATTATATATCCCATGTCTTATCCTACCCTTTAGTCATGAAGAATGTCTAGGTGATGCAGCGAGCAATCTTTGGTGTCTTGGCCATAGATTTGGTCATGTATCATTGATTTTGTCCACTTCGCCGTGACATGTTAGTAATGACGAGTCACCCCTTTAACCTTTGTCGTGTCTACCCATATTGCCTTCGAGAATTGTTTAGCCCTTAACTCTAGTGGTGGAGATTTGTGTAACCGCCAAGCTTATGATAGAATACATGCTATGACTGTGCGATTGAGTGATCACCCCAAAATTGACACTTAGAATAGTTGAGAGATTTGAGTGTTTGTTCCCCTTTCGTGAGGTGTCCGGCTTTGTTTTATTCTAGCATAAGGATTTGTAAACTCATATTTTCCAGGTTTTGGGAGATATCTTTTAGGAATCTATCTAATAAGGTCTACTTGAGGGCAAGTAGAGTTCAAGTGGGGGGATATTTGATAACATCAAATAGTCCTGAATATTAAGTGTTAATTTCCCCCGATAATGCTCGTTATTTATATCATTTATATGGATTTACGCTTGTTTTCCATTGTTTTCCACTTTCAGGTAAATTACGAGCATTGGAGCTAAAGAGACGCGGAAATGGAAACATTACTAAAGATTTATCACAGTATGCCTATTTTGAAGAAGTTACGGCGTAACTCGTCTCTCACATTACGCCGTAACTATTGCGTAACCCAGAAGTCCAACTTATCAAGAGGTTACGGCGTAACTCTTCCCAAAGGTTACGACGTAACTCCGTTAGGTCAAAAGAGGTTCCACACCGTTGATACTTACGCCGTAACTACTGATATTGGTTACGCCGTAACCCAGACCTGGCCTATAAATACCCCACGAATTCCAGCATTTCAAAGCATCCCATTCCACACACAACACTCTGAGAACATGGGAAAAAGCTCAACGCAGGTCTAGGGGAGCATACGGAGTTGTTTCCAAGGGAGAAGTCACACCATTACGATAAGCTTTAGCGTTTATTATTTATTTTACTTTCAATTCATGTATTTCGTACCTTTGAATATTGAATTGATTTGCATGATTAATATGAGCGACTAAGCACCCTTTGGTGCTAGCCTAGTTATGATTCCTTAATTGTTTTGTTTGCGTTTACCTTTACTTCCGTACAATTATTTCTAAGTGTATGCATGCATAGTTCTTTGGTAGTCACCCTTGGTTTGGTAGTTTTGAATGGCGATAGAGGCCAATTTCCTAGGAGATATGACCGACTGACCCTAGGTGAGCGGACTGAGACGAGAAGGGTAAGATATGACCAACTAGCGACCCTTTCTACTTGTGCGATTTGACCAACTGATCACCTATCGTTTGGATGAACTTAAGAATTGGGGGTGTAGTGTCTAAGTTCCTAAAGGCCGGGCACTCACTATTTAGAATCTACAATGTAGCGGTACTTAATGACTTCGGCTTAGGGGACCGGGGAACAACAGGACTTATGACGCGGTGCTGATTTCTCTGTGGTGGCATCTTTCTTGATAGGTTAGGGCGAATTGACCAAATGTTGTCCTCTCGAATTTGAACCCACACGAAGTAATTGGAAGTAGGTAGACGTAGACATAACTATCTAGGAGGATTGACTAGGTTAGCACCACTATTCCTCGATTGATTTCTCTTTACCATTTATTTGCTGTTATTTTATATTCTGCATTAGTAGTTTAATTAATTAAATACCTATCGAAACCATTATAATTCTGTGACAATTAGACTTAGTAATAATCCAACACACATAACTCTTGGGACGACCTCGGCTTTACCATTTACTACACTACACACGAACGGGTACACTGCCCGTTAGTGCATTAGGGTAGACCATAGGTATAGCGAGACATTATAAATATTAAGACCTGGTCAGTAAAACCTGCATCATATACGAAACGTATTTCGTCCTAGTTTTACTCAGCAGCTTGGTTACGAGATCACTGTAAATGATCTCTCCCATGTCGAATTGACCCCATTCATCAAACAGTATGCCATCATCAACTGAATAGAATTAACTTGTTCAGTGGATGAATGGTTCCCACCGAGGACCTGAATCACAAAAGTGAACAGGATCCTCCAAGCCACAGGAAATGAATTCTTGGTAACTGGGGTCTTGTCCAAAAATTTTGTATCTAAAACGATTTGTTTTAACCCATCCTTCCTTTGTGGAGGGTTCGGGATGGGCGACATAAACTCCCTTATTGTAGTCTAACCCTGTTGAGGTGCAAAAAGTTTTGTAATCCAGGGTGACTGATCTTTCCCCATTAAACAGACTAAACTTAATGAGATATTCCCTGAGTGGTCTTAGGACTGTCTCATTACTTGAGGGTGACGGGTCGTAGGCCGTGGCTGTAGCCCAAAACTCCCTGAGGAGGTTTTGGTACAGAATTTAGGGACATTTAACAAAGGCCGTTTTCAGTGGGCAGTTAAACAAAAATTTTATAATGTCCTTATAGGCTGGGACAGTTTGAGGGTATTCAAAATTGCCTATGACATTATTTGTTTTAAATTAAACATTGCTAAGATCCCTACCCATTGAGGACGCAAACTGGAGAGATTGTGTTCTTGCCATTTCCATAAAAATGCTTTAGGGTTTTGAGAAAAATATCTTGACAAGAACAATCAAATGTTTTGAATCTCTAAAGTTGTGATGAAAAAATTTTAGTAAAGGTTTACAGAGAAGATTTTTCTGAAAAAGATTTGAAGAACACAAAGATTTCTGGGTTTGAAAGAGATTTTAACAGAGTTTTGTTAGCAGAAATACTTTGTGTATATTTTAAGGATTTAGTGAGGGGTATTTATAGAGTGATGAGAGGGGTGGTTTGTGCACAAAAGTGGATTTGTAAAGTCGGTTTTTGAAAACGTTTTGAATTTCCACATTTAATGCCACCACTCCACTACCTGCAGTAAAATCCGGTTTTCGAGGAACGATTGCGATTACTTACGTAAAAGTGCATTTTGCAATAATAAAATATCAATAAGATATTTCATGTGAGAGAGGGCATTTAATGCCAAGTGGGATTGGGTAAGTTTGAGGGACCCTTGACAGTAAGATAGAGACATATATTCCTATATTTAATTGGTGTGTTTACCAACCTAGGACATTTAAGTAACTAATACTTGGTGCATTTAGCTACTCATTCAATGCTCAATATCAAGAGTCAGGGTCCCTGAATGAGTCTTACTCATTCACTGAGAGGGTTATATTTGAGGTTTTGTTCAGGGAGAATGAACTGTTTCGGGAAAACTTACTGAGATTGGGATTGGTTTTCAAGTTGCTGACTTTCAATGTCTAGCATTCCCAATTCAGCTTTCAGTCTCCTGAAGGTAGGTTCATCCAAGGGTTTGGTGAAGATATCAGCAAGTTGATATTCAATAGGGATGAAATGAAGCTCTATGTCTCCTTTCATTATGTGGTCCCTGATGAAATGATATCTGATATCAATGTGATTGGTTCTTTGGTGAAGGACAGGGTTGTTGGAGATAGCAATGGCACTAGTGTTGTCACAGAAGATGAGGTACCATTTTGTAGTGGATGTCATAGTCACTGAGTTGACTTTTCATCCATAATGCATTGGCACAGCATCCTGCAGCAACATACTTCGGCTTTGAAGACATAGCCACTGATTATTGCTTTTAGCACTCCAACAGCCAGTTTTCCTCCAAGGAATTGACAAGATCGAGGTACTTTTCGTCCATGTTGCGGAGCATAATCGGGATCAGAATATCCTTGAGGTCAAACCACGAGCACTTTGGATAGTAGAGTCCAAGGCCTGGAGTTCCTTTCAGGTATCTTAGTATTCTTTTGGCTGCGATGAGATGGGATTCTTTGGGATTAGACGATATCTTGCTATTAGATAGACTGAGAATTGTATGTCGGTCTAGTAGCGATTAGATACATCGGCGAGCCAACAATCCCTCTGAAATGGGTTTGATTCTTGATTTGCCGGTGAGATCGAGGTCCAAGGCTGTTAGGAGGGACCATTGGTGTCTTCACAGAGGCACGATCATATATCTCATATTTCTTCAAGAGATTTTTGGTGTACTTCTCTTGACTGATGGAGATTCCTTTATCGGTTTGCACGATTTGTAGTCCAAGGAAGTATGTGAGTTCACCCATCATGCTCATTTCAAACTTCTTTGTCATCAGTTTTCAAACTGTTTGCAAAGTTTGTAATTTGTTGAGCCAAAGATGATGTCATCAACATACACTTGAACTAGTATCACATCATGTTTAGTCCTATAGACAAACAGGGTGTTGTCTATCTTTCCTCTGACAAACTTGTTTTGAATCGGGAAGGCTGAGAGAGTTTCATACCATGCTCTGGGAGCTTGTTTAAGTCCATAAAGGGCTTTTTCAAGCTTGCAAACATACTCGAGAATTCACTACTCTCAAAGCACGGAGGTTCTTGAACATACACATCTTCCTTGAGATCACCATTTAAAAATGCACTTTTAACATCTATTTGGTAGACCCTGAAGTTCATGTATGTTGCATATGCAAGGAAGATCATGATGGCTTCCATTCTTGCAACAGAGCAAATGTCTCATCATAGTCATGCTTCTTGTTGATTTGTAACCTTTGGCTACAAGTCGGCTTTGTTTTTAATGGTGCCCTTTTCATGGTTTTATTCAAAACCCACTTCATTCTATGACAATGACATCCGAGGAAATTTGACCAAGGTCATAACCTTGTTTTATCAAAGCTGTTGAAATTCTTCTTGCATAGCCTGAACCTAGCTTGGGTGTTTTAGAGCCTCAGTGACACTTTTGGGTTCTATTTCCGATAGAAAATCAGCATATAGACATTCATTGGCTGAAGTTGCAGTTAAGTTAGCAGCCATGCTTCTAGTGAGCATGCCCTCAGTGGGTTCACCAATGATATTGACAAGCTCAATGTCGTGAGTCTTAGTCCATTTACTTTGTGGTCTAGGATCTGAGCTTGAAGAGGTCCTTTGGAAACTTCGAAGTGAGTTGGTGCGGGATCCACAGAATCGTTTTGATCATCGATGAGATGGTAGTTACCGGTTGGGGTTCTTGAGTTCTGAGGTTCTCGAACATTTGGTTCGGTGTTACCTATCCAGCGAGGGGACTGATTGATTATCAATGAATTCGCGATGGTTGGTTGGGAAGGTTGTGAGGTAAGACATAATATGAGATGTAAACATCGGCTTGGTATGTGGAATTGATTTCGGTGTTATACTCATCGGGAGGATATCTTGATGAGTTACCAATTCCTATTTCCTCCACGAGGTGTTGGTGAACACGATGCTTTCGAACTTTCATCAAAGGTAACATGAAAGGTTTCCTCAACTTGTTGTCTCCTTGTGTTAAATACCCTAAAGGCTTTGGAGATCAGTGAGTAACCTAGAAAGTATCCATCATCAGCTTTAGCATCAAATTTGCCTAGATGATCCTTGTGGTTATGAATAAACACTGGACACCCGAACACATGAAAGTAGGCGATATCGGGAAGTCTAACTTTGAATATCTCATACGGGGTTTTGTTATGTCTCTTGACAATGATTGACTGTTTTGTGTGTAGAGGCGGTTTGACTACTTCGGTCTAGAAATGCTTTGAGAGTCTGAGCCATTCAACATAGTTCCAGCCTCAATGAGGATTCTGTTTTCCTTTCATTACCCCATTTTGTTCGGGGTGTAAGGAGATGAAAAGTTACGGGTAATTCCTTTTCATCGCAGAACCTCTCAAGCTCTTGATTTCTAAACTTCGTGCCATTGTCGATTCTGATTTGTTTAACTGATAATGTCATTCGATTTTCAATTTTCACGATGAAAGACATTATTGTATCAATTGCTGACTCTTTTTAGAAAGAAAGTATACCTAAGTGTATCTTGAGAACTCATCAACAATGACAAGTGTATACTCTCATCTTTGGATTGATCACGGGGACCGAGGTCCAAAGAGACCCATAGGAGGTGAAGGCGACTTTTGATGGAGAAATTTTGTTTGGTTTTGAAGGATGCTCTGTGATGTTTACCTTTTCACAAAGGCGAGCATGGTTTGTCTTTTGCAAAAACCAGTGATGGTAGACCAAGGACTTTGTTTTGTTTTGCCAAGTTGTTGATGTTTTTGAAGTTTAAGTGAGAGATTCTCTTGTGCCATAGCCCGGTTGGCCGGTTCAGTGGCTTTGGCAAAGATACAAGTTCCATCTTGAGAGAGTGTTGACATATCTAAGACATAAACATCATCTCTTCTAGGGGCTATCAAAACAACTTCTTTGTTGGTATTGAAAATGGTGCCTTTTTTGTCATTGAATTGCACAATGTACTTTGCATCCGCAGAGTTGATGACACGATGAGATTGTATTTGAGACCATTGACATAGGCTATTCTAGAGAAAACTATTCCGTTGCGATATCTTGAACCATAACCTTTAGTGGGACATGATGAGTTATCACCAAATACTACCTTGGGTCCTGGTTCCTTTACATATTTGTGCAGATACTCCTTAACACAGTCATGCTTCTTGAGCATCCACTATCTAGATGCCAAATAGGCTCCCTGGCATGTCTCTGCACAAATAGTAAAATGGATTAGTTTCTCTTGAGACCACATACTAGTGGGTTTAGGCCTAAAGGTCCATTTGAATTTGGCAATTAACTCATGATCAGTGGTTGAGTGCATTGTGCTACCACAGGTTTTGCATTTGGAGGCCGAGGATGACTCGGTGATTACGGGTTGCTTGGAACTTCTCCTTGCTTGGATGACATTTGTCATCTTGAGATGTCTCATGAGTGGATTTCATAAAATCTCACGGCATGTGTTCATGAGGCAGTCATCGGGATGATGATCATTAAAGCCACCATAGTGTGGGCAAGGAGGAAAGGGTTGCTCTGCTTTTGGCGATTTGGAGGTTGAAGCATCTTGATGACCAAATTTGGTATAGTTTGCTTTCTTGAGAGAACTTACATATTGCAAGTGATCATAAGTTACGTGATCATCCTTTTTGAGATCATACAAAAAGGATTCTATAACGTTTGTCGAGTGGTATGACTGGTATAGTGGCATAGATCACACTTTCGCTTGGTTTTGGTGGTGGCTTTTGACTTTGAGGAACTAGAGGAAGCTGACTTTGTTTCCTTGATTGGTTCAGGAACTCTTTGGATGGATTCCATCTTATCAGTTAGCTTCCTCACAAGGATTTCGGCCATTTCTTGAATTTAGTGCTTCAGAGGGAACTGAAGATGTGGAAGTCTCAGTGGGTGTAGACTCTTGTTGAGTTGGTTTTGTTGGTCTTTTCAGGATGGTTCTACCAAGTCCAGACCTTTCTTTTGGTGAGTGAGGATTGAATTTTAATGGAGTAAGCTCGAGGCTAGGAGCGACACCACGAAGAGGTTTCGGTGGTGCTTGACTTTCGAGCTCTAGAATCCTTCCAGAATCGAAATTAGGAAGCTTACTATCAGGATTAACCCGTTTAATCCAATCACTGGGCTTGGGACTAGTCAATGCATTGGTAATCATGCCACCGGAACCTGCAGATGGTTTGGGAGACCGTCTTTGTTGTGAGAGTCAGGGAGATGATCTTCACCTATGACTCTCTTTTTGCTGCTGGGGGCTCCGTTAGCATCAAAGACTCTTGGATTCTTAGCAGTCCAACTAGCAATGATATCTTTTTCTTTCTTAAGTTCATCTTGAAGAGCCTAATTTCTTTTAACTAATTCAATGTTTTGAATTTGCAAAGTGATAGCCTCAAGCTTATTTTATTTTAAAAGAAGCAGTTCATCCCTACACTTGTTTAGTTCAAAACTTAGCTTGTTATATTTTGAAAAAGATTTAATCGTTGCTCTTCTACAAACTTAAGGTCAACATTGATATAGTTCATATAGGGCGCTAATCGAGTCATCATCCATAGAAAGTAAAATATTTACCTTCTTCATTGTGATGTTGACCCAGCTCTCCATTCTTTGCATGATTTTTCTAACAGCTAGCTTGTCACTCTTTTGAGAGGGCCATCCCGGTCTGCTTGACATACCATTCATCATCGAGATGAGGCGGTTCCTCATCAGTCAAAGGGTTGAAGCGTGAGGAAGGCCTTTATTTTTACCACCTTACCGGATTGAATACTTTTGTTGTTTCCAAGGTTGCAAAAATCATGAATCGGTATTGGTGGTCGACCTCATAGCTAGTAATCCCGATTCAAAGCGGGATTAATGTCGGTGATTAGTGGGATTGACATTTTCGGCAAGTTTTGGGTATTTTGGCGGATTTGGTATTCTAGACAAAATTTCCTTGAAAATCATCTTATAACGTATATAAGCATCAACTATAATTGATTTAAACATGTTCAAGACAAGTTTTGGGTATTCTCACAAGATTTGCAAGTTTTCACAAGTTTGGCCATTGTTACAAGGACCGCCATTGACCGTTGTTGACCAATTTGTTGACCCAGCATACACAAATCGGCAAGGTTGGTGGCCCAGTAGCACATAATCGGTGATTAATCGGCCTTGTAGGCCTTGTTTTGCAACACTGGTTGTTTCTGAGAGACTGACCTCAAGCAATGCAAGCTTAGCTTTGACTTTCCTATATTTAGCTTCAAAATCAACAGTTTTGTTTTGATCGGATTTGTTTTGAAAATTTTGATGAGACTGATAGATTTTTGGTTGAAATTTGCTCGAGGGACTGATTTGACCACGATGGTTTGTAAGAGGGTTCAGAATTGTTTTGAAAATGTTTTGCAAAATGACCTTTTTGTGACACTTAAAGCATTCAGTGTCCTCATTTGCTTTAGCATTTGAAAACCATTTGTTTCTTTTTATAAACCTTCGAGTTAAAGAGTGCCCTTTCACGAAATTCGTTCAGTCATTTAGGTACACCTCACTTGATCTCTCATCGCTCATCATCTCGAATTTTCCGAACAACATTGTTAGAATAAAAGCGTTGATATTGGTGTTGAAGTGGTGGTCGGGGACTTTTGACTTCACGAGACTTCTTTAAGTCAGGGTATCGTCTGTTGATGAAGTCTTCCTCATAGACAAATTTCTCATAAATTTCAGGAAGTTCAAAGGTCTGGATATGATTAGAAATTCAGCCACTTCTCAGGGAGACTATTGACAAAACCAACATTGATTTCATGTTTGGACAACTTAACTCCATCATTTGACAGTTCATTTAAAAGAGTTTTGTAACGGTGTAAGTTTGAGACAGAGCTTCAGTCCTTAGCCCCGGTGTTATACACAGTTTTGAGTCCATTATCCGCTTTTCCTTAGTATCGATGGGCCTTCATGGCTATGAACTAGGTCATCCAGTTTTGTTTAGGCGTACTGACAAATATAATCGACTCTACAATATCATCGGAAGACATGATATGATGATACTTTTGAGTCTTTGGTCCTGGTTGACCACTCTCCTCTCATCCTCGAGTCCATGAGTTTCGTGTTTAGGCAAACCTTCAACAGTCTTTGGGATAAATGGACCTTCATTTATACACTTGATATAATAAGGTTCCATCCCAATCAAATAGCAAAGCATACGCTTTTTCCATTTCTTGAATTTACCAACTTCAAGTCTAGGGGCAACAAATTGAATAAGCTCCACCCCTTTTATCAACTAGTTGGGGTACATCAATTTCACCATAAGGATCTCGATTTAAACGTTTTTGAGCGGCTTATAAAAGGTTTTATAATCAGCCTTGCTCTGATACCACTTGTTGTTCCCTATTCACTATCTATAATAAGATAAAGCATTGAAAAGATTAATAGTGAAACAATGACTGAAATGATATGAGTACAACACACAGATTAATTTTCAACATAATATTCTTCATTAGAAATTAATCAAACAAGAATACATTACCCAAGTACTTGCGAAATAGTACTTGGGATTGAAATGACAAAGTTTGGTAACTCCTCTCGAAGCTCAGGCTAAGTCTGAGCGCAACTACAAGTACCCACTGAGCTATCTTAGGGATTAGTTGTTAGATGGAGGAGTGAAAGATGGCTTGCTGAATGTGTGTTTTACAATTCACAAGCTTCACCTTTCACTCCATCTCTTATGCTATTTATACAAGTATGAGTTTTAACTCTTTTCTAAATGACAACCGATGACTGATAAGACAAAATATTGATGTATTTTGTCTCGCTTAAAAGGCTATTTACGGTAAGGGACAAAACCACTTTCTACTTGTCAAGATCGATCTTGGGCCTTTCAGAAAGTTGACTCTTGAAGATAAGCACTCCGTCTTTATCGCTTCAAGCATAACCGTTCTGTCCCGCCCATTCTTCATCTTTCGACCTTCAGTCTTTAGTCAAGTTTGTCTTCAGTGTTAGTACCGGAGAGAGGGATTCGTGAGTTATTGTCATCACTCAATCAATCCACCATCTTCTTCTTGACTCGGTCTCACTCTTTAAGTTCCGCTTCATCGAGTGGAGAGACTTCTTCTTCTCATATTGAGTATCTCGAAGATGGCTCACTCGAGAGACTATGCACTCAGTGACCTGTTAGTGTTTAACGGACTAAGCACTTAGGTTATTTTCTATTCAAATCCTAGATTAAGGGGTTTGGGTATTTAGTGAACCCAACACATCCCCATCCCCATACCCAACGGGGATCGAGGATCCCCTTCGGTATTCGTAAATTTTCCATCCTTATCAAGAAAGCATAAAAAATACACAAATACATTGAAAATATAAAGAATTTGACCCTTAAAGTGTCTTAAGAAACGTACATAACTCATACTTAAATTAGTTACAATGTTAATCCACCTTTAAATCATTGTAGTTAATGAGAAAACACATATAGTATAAGAATAACGTGAATTATATGTGACTATTCGAACAAAGCATTGGTCAAATAATATATAATAATTAAGGTTTAATTGTTTATGCTTTTTAAGCTATTTGATCATTTAAATATCACACATACATATACATTACATGTCAATGTTCATAGAAATATACATACAAAAGTGAATGTTATATGGTTGTACATATAATTTTAATATATTTATACATTAAAAAGCATAGTTGTCAGGATCCAGATCCTGATCTTATGATCTTACGATTTTACGATACTGCAAAGCAAAAACGATCCGGATCCTACATAGGATCTTTACAGGCTTAAGATCTTATAGGATCCCGATCTTTACCATACGATCTTACGATCTAATTCGACCCGATCTTACTTTTCTCAGATTACAAACTAAAAAACTACAAATTTATCGGTTGTTTGTTTGTAGAATTCAAAAAACAACATGTTAATCTTTTTAAACATTTTATAATTATAATTTAGGACAACATTTATATGAAACATTCATAGTATTTTATTGTTATAATGTATTAGAATTTATAAATTTGTATAAAATTACATAAACTATTAAGAATTAACATTCGAGTAGGATCTTACGATCCCGATCCGATCTTACGATCACGATCTTGCAAAGACGAAAACGATCCTAGGTAAGATCCCGATCTTGACAACCTTGTTAAAAAGATCGGGGATTTCTCAGTCAAATCGAGTTTGGGGATCAGGTCCCCGTCGAGTATAGGTTTTTTTTCTCATCCTTACGTCACCACGAGTCCGACCACCATCGCCGGAATCTCGCCTTCAACCACCTTACTCACCACCAAACACTAGGGCTGGGCATCGGTCCAAAACCGACCCGACCCGAACCGACAAAACCGAAAACCGAAATTCATGAAAAACCTAAACTGAAACCGAACCGACGGGCCGTCGGGTCAGTTCAATTTTGTGTCGGGTCGTCGGTTTGATTCGGTTTAGGTGTATTTAGGTATATTTTTGTCGGTTTTGAGCCAAACCGAACTGACCAGAAACCGAAAACATGTAAAACATGAAACCGAAACCGAACCGACGGACCGTCGGGTCGACTCGGTTTTGCCGTTCGTCAGCTTTTGCCGGTCTGCCGGTTTAGGACTTTTGATGCTCAGCCCTACCAAACACCATCCTCACCACCAACCCACTAACAAACACCATCCCCACCACCAAACACCCACCACAAACAACACTAACGGTTTAACAAAACTAACACATAACAAATTCTTTCAATTTAGAAAAAACCCAAAATCCTCAGCTTAAAAAAAAATAAAAATCCTAACCAATTTCATTTCTAGCCACACTTATTTGGCGTCACCGTCACCATGACCATCACCAGCTACCATAATTTTGCTGTGACTATGTGAGTTTCTGTTTGTTTTCTAAAATAAAACTTTTGGATTTGATGAAAACTGTGAAGGGTTTGTTTTATGGGTTTGTTGGGATTTAGTAAAGCTTGTAAATATTTTCTAAAATAAGTGTTGTGTTTGTTAATAATTTTGAAGATGGTGCTTAGATCTAATGGGCGTCTTTGTTAATGAGTGGGTTTGTGGTTGGATCAGGTGTTTTGATGGAGATAAAGAGGTGGAGGTGTTTGTGTTTTTGTGTGTCTTTTGCATTAAACTTTTGCTAAAAGCTGAAACTGGATCTATTTGTGGAAGTGTTTGAATTAGGTTATGTGTTCGTGTTTTTACATAATAATAAAAGCACAAGATATGTAACATGTCAAAACCCTTTTTTTAGTCACACATAAAAATACTCCTCACTAATATAAGCCAAAACACTCCTTTTGAGATCAACCATTTTATTTTCGTTTCTTTTTTTCAAACAAACCAATATTTCATTATTAAATAAAAATACAAATCATATTACGAAAACAAAAATTACATTAAAACAAATTACAAACTATCAAATTTAAAGGGACTACAACTTAAAATAAACATTCTAAAAGATCATATACACAAACATTAAAAAAATCAAATACGCACACACCATTAAAAATTCAATAAAAAAAGGCTAATGACACGATAATATATCATAGTTGTCATGATTTCTTTCTATATACATCGAATAATTTATTTATTTTTTATTTATTTTTTTTTTATTATTTTTTTTTTGTTGCTATTATATGTACTAAATTATATTTTTTGGTATTTTTTTGTACTTTATAACCATTTTGCCCCTCATTTTATTAGCCCGGGAGGGGCAAAATGGTCATAAAGTACAAAAAAATGCCAAAATATCAAGTTTAGTATATATAATAGCAAAAAAAATTGTTCAATACATATAGAAGGAAAATTATGAGAACTATGAAACATTTAAAGGCCATTAGCCCTTAAAAAAAGGAAAAAAATTTCCCTTTCTCCCCTCCAATGTGCGTTAGTTTTTCTACTTGGGAAGGGCGTTAGATTTTACGTTCCTCAAGGGTAACGCCGAGCCACGTGGGATTAACACCGATCCCACGTTACCATACCTTGTGCTCTAATAATGATAATAAAATTGATCTATAATTTAAAAAAATGAATGAAGGGTATATTAAGTCATTCCATTAGCAAGATGAGGGTATTTTAGTCATTTCATGTTTTTGACCAGTCAAACTAACATTCAATGAAAAATGGACCAAACCCCATACGAGTGTTTCAATTCAGGACAAGATACGAGATTTTTCAAACTAATGGACTAAAACTGAGACACTCGGCAAACAACAAGGACGGAAAATGTAGTTAACTCTAAAGTTTATGACATGTAAGAAGAGGCGTTTGGGATTTCGTTTCGGTTCAAATTATTTGATTATTACGTTTCAAAAACGCAAATAATCTATTTACAGTGTTTGGCAAAGATAAAGTGATAATTGATTTTTTGCGTTTGAGTTGCTTCAAAACGTGGTTTTGTGGCCGCAGGAAGAGACCTACTGTTTGGAAACGTTGTTCTATTTATATGACAATATTACAAAGTTACCCCTCATATATTACTTTTCTTTATTTCTTTGTGGCTGCTTTGGTAATTTTACTAATTAATTATGAAATAATTTAATTTGTCAAACATTAAAAACAAAAAAAACTAATTATCGATTATTATGTTATTAAACAAAGATAACAAATACTATATTTCAAAATCACATTTTGTAATATTTGATTATCTGATTATCCGTTTTTAAAACAAATAATCTATTTTCAATAAGTAATCTCAAACACCCCTAATTGACAAATGACAAATGACAAATATATTTATGCACTCTGTCAATTCACCTTGTGCTACGACACTTGTGCCATTTTGTCGTAGTCGTGGTCAATGCAAATGAACAAGATTTAAACGTTATGTGTTCATAAGTGTTTTTTTTTAACAAAGTAGTGTGCATTGTGATCATTTTACATACATTCACAAAACTTATTGGCCTGAAGTTGATAAGAAATTCAATAGGAATTTAAGTGGAGAGGGTGTGAAGCCAAAAGCAAATCACATTCTTATTTATGGGGTTTGATTCCAAGTTGGATGCATTGAAGACTCCAAATTATCTCCTTTTCTCTTCTAAGACAAATTCACTTTGGCACCCTATATTCCAAGATCCCAATTTTCCAATTCTCCAAGAATGTATGCCTTTCAATATAATATTAATTAATCAGATAAATAGATTGCTCTTCCACTAAGGTTATTTTAATATTTTAGAACTTATCTAAGATAAGTTGAAGATAACAAGTCCGAATCTCACACTTTTAGATTGTCTAGTGATATATTAAGGGAATGTCGTTGCCCTTAAAATGCACGTTTTAAATTTGTATGAAAATTTCTATTATGAAAAGATATAGACATGGTTGTAGTATGAAATATATGGAGATCGGAGAAATTTTCAAATCCTTACTTTAGTTTTGAGCTTATTAAGGGACAAATATTTACTATCCATCTAGTTTTTTTTTTTGAACGGCGAGATTTTATAAAAACATTAGCTAGAAACAAACAATTACATAGAAATAAGAGAGAGGTTCTTAAGCCAATCTATCCAACTAAAATTAGAATTAACCTAAAATTTAAAGATAAACTTAAGTCCATGTTTATTTAATTTTTTATCTTTTTGTCTTTCTTTTTTATTCTCATTTTTTTGTCTTGTTTTTTTATTTTTTTCAAGTCACGTGTTTTGTATATATCAACTTTTTTTTTATTCACATTTTTTTTTAATTCGTGTTTATTTTATTTTGTTACTACTCCCGTCTCATAATAATTGTCCACTTTAACTTGTGTAATATAATACTTGATGAAAATTATATGAATAGATTGGTTATAAATGTATTTTCATTTGGTATAATTTTCACCAAATATTATATAACAAAAATAAAAATATTAATGGTTAAAGCTGAACAAGAAAGACTCAAAAAAGTCAAAGTGGACAATTATTATGGGACAAATGGAGTATTTTTTTATTCACGTTATTTATGTTTTTTTTTAATTCGTTTTTTTTTCTTCGCTTTCATATGTTTTCGTCTGTTTTCATACGTTTTCATCTATTTTCGTCCGTTTTCATACGTTTTCGCCCGTTTTCATACTTTTTCGTCCGTTTTCATACATTTTTTGTTCTTTTTTTTTTGGTAAAAGGGATTTTCACCCTGGTAAAATTTATTAAGCCAAACAACATTGAAGTACAATTGACATGGGTGAATCCCATGCCTTAGCCCGTTACATGGGCGAAACATACTGCAAATTGCAGAACTAACACACAGCTAAACACTAGAACTAACAATTACATTTAAAAAAACAATCTAAAAGTAACAAAACAAGGCTCTAAGAACCAAGTTCATAGTGAACGACTGAATCTTCAAAAATATGAATAGCGGTACCATAGAGTGTAACACTAACTTCCACTTCCATAAGCATCACGGCATCGCAAATGATGCGAACAATAATCTTCGGACCTACTGCAGCTGCAATTATGATTGCACATGAACAATAATCACTAAATATGAATGTAATCCAACGCACTACGATCGGAGCATGAGAATAGGGTTAATCACAACCTAACTACCGTGATTAATAAAACCATGAACCGTCTCCACAACACTCCAAAGGTAGCCATGGAGCAAACCAAGACCAATTTCATTGTCAGCGAACAACATAAACCACCAAACCCAATGCGATATACACGCGAACTTACAATTAAAAAAAGATTCAGATCCATCGCAATTCCATTATTATTGCAAGTAATCACAATAATAAGCTATGTATGAGTGCTAGTCAATGAACGAGATCAGAATCGGAAAATAATAGGGTGTAGGAGCAGCCCCAACTTCCAGCAACACCACAATGGCATGGCATCATCATCAATCCAAATAGTACCCCAATCAAAAGAACCTGTCAAAGTCACGCCTAGGGTATACACAAACCCTAACATCCCACATACCAACTAGCCACAAACCGAAACAACAAGAATAATTCCAGCAAGGAACCATGATAAAAAAAAATAGGGTATACTGAACCCTAACATCCAAATAGACCAATCCACACTTACATCTCTTTGTAACCCTACATACAAACCAAAGAAGCGAATCATAATAGAACATACGGTCAATAATAACCCAATAAGCAGGGTTAACATGTCGATTGTAACAAAACCCAAAAGGTTTCGTTTATGCATTTAAGTAGCCAATCAACACCTCAACAAAATAAAGAATATAGTGATCAAAACTATCATAGCACATCAAAAACGAACCCTAAAGAGTTGGGGTTTCGTTTAGCATCAGCGCCACCAACCAAACATAAACACCGATTGTACCAAGCAGATAGGGACGAAGTTAACAACCATAATGATTATTAAAGCGACTAGGAGTTACTGAACATGTACGGATACAATCGTAAGTAGAACGATCCGTCAAGCCTTAAGAAAAAAAACGATACCCTTTAAGTGATAGTTAGGGTTTCGACGATCTAAGGGTGAAATTTCAATAAGTTTGGTAATTAAAAAAACGATCAGCCGTCACCCTTGTAAATAATACCACATATACTACTCGTAGTGCATACTTAACAGGTAGAGAGGACGAGTATCTGCGATATTAGGCCGGAAAAAATAGAAGGCGGCGGCCGGAAATCTCCCCTAGGAAGAGAGAACGGTTTTAGGGTTTTGTCCGTTTTTATACGTTTTCGTCCATTTTCTTACATTTTCGTCCATTATTCATATCACTGCTTTTCATATGTTTTTCATACATATTCGTCAGTTTTCATAAGTTTTTGTCCGTTTTTAAATGTTTTCGGCCGTTTTTATACGTTTTCATACGTTTTTGAATATCACAAGTGGTATTCTGAATATCACAAGTGGTATTCAGAATATCACAAGTGATATTCTGAATATTACAAATGATATTGTGAATATCGCAAGTGATATTATGTGATATTCTGAATATGACAAATGATATTCAGAATATCCTCACAAGTAATTTTTTGAACATCAAAAGTGATTTTCAACTAATGTTTTGTAACATGAAAATCACACGTGATATTCAAAACATCACACAGTGATATCCGAAAATCATGAGTATTCATAATATCACAGAGTGATGTTCATAAAATCACAAGTGATATTCAGAATATCACAAAGTGATATTCTGAAAATCACAAGTGATATTTTGAATATCACAAAGTGATATTCAGAAAATCACAAAGTGATGTTCTAAATATCACATAATATCACTTATGATAGTCAGAAACGTATGAAAACGGATGAAAATTAAGAAAATGGACGAAAAACGTAAGAAAACGGACGAATATGTATGAAAAATGGATGAAAACGAAAGAAAAATGATGAAAATGGCGAACGATGAAAACGCATTTAAAACGATGAAAACGGACAAAAACGTATGAAAACGTAAGAAAACGGACGAAAATGTATGAAACCGGACGAAAATAGATGAAAACGTATGAAAACGGACGAAAACGTATGAAAGCGGAAAAAGCGAATTAAAAACGAATAAAAAAAAGCGAATTTAAAAATGAAAACGTGAATAAGAAAAAAAAAAGATAAAAAAAATGTGAATAAAAAAGAAAGACAAAAAGACAAGAAAAAAAAACATGGACTTATGTTTATCTTTAAATCTTAGGTCAATTCTTACCATTAGATCAAACTAGATGGATGGTGAGTATTTGTCATTTGATATGCATCAATTTATGGGTAACCAAAATAAAATGACTTAATAGCCCTTAAGGGGATTCATCCCCATTTCTCACACGCCAAATTTCTCTCAATGACTTTCATTAGGTGTCTTCAAAGCGACCAAGTTCAAATTAAAAAACATTTTAACACAAAATAAAATTTCATTAATAATTAAAACGTTACATAATAATTCAAATAAAATTAAAACATTCTGAAACTTATTAAAGCATTACAACACTTATTAAAAACTAGGTTGTGCGTGCCTTGATCGCCTCTTTGAGTTTCTCGCATTGTTTGTTGTTGTACGAGGGCAAGATTAGGTGACACGCAAGAATAGAACATGATCTGCATCATATTTCTTTTGAGCCTCTAATTAAACTTTTCGTTCTTCTAGTGCCAATTTTTTGTCTTCCCTTTATTTCTTTTTGTTGTATCTCAACTCGATTTGCGTTGTTCCAACTCTTTCTTCTTGAACCATAGTGGTCACCAGCCTTCTTTACGCTGAATGCATGGACTTGATCTTGCCCCATTTCTGGCAACACCTTCCATAATCATAGCTTTTCAAGACTCGAATATTTTTTTTATTCTTCTTTATGCATCACAACCAACTGGTTTAGCGAGCACATCAGAGTGCACATCCGGTCGGTTGAAGTCCTTGCTTTTTGACCTCATCTTGGTTAAAAATCCGGCATCTCATTATCCTTCCAAGCGAATGGTCCCTCAAAATCGCCAACAATGCTCCAAAACAAGCGGATGACCACACTAGTTGGTATTCATCACACACTCGTGTATAAATGGTGAGGTCATTCTCACCACTTCCGTAATTCCCCATTGTTGTAAATGGCACAAAATTGACCAACTCTAGGACGAATCCTATTTTTCCACTTTGAAATGATAGAGTTGTATGCCTTTTCTACAAGAAACCTCCTTCTCAAAGTATGTAATGACTTTCTGCCAAAATCCTTTAGCATTTTGGTTGTTTCTGATTACACTATTCTCGGATACATCACACCAAGCGTTGCACAAGGCGATCTCTTCTTCTTTGACCAAAGCCGAATCATTCTTGCCTTCTTTCTCGACTACCTTCTTCTTCGCCTTAGTAGCTCATTTCTTTGGTTTGACCGGGTGATGTCTTCTCGACATTCTTCTTCTTCACGTCATCAAGGTTAACCAATCGTGATACGATCCATGAGCCGAACCGGTTCAAGCGGTGATACTCTTGAGCGGATAACCCGATCCGTTCAAAGATAAAATTAGGATTGTTGTACAATTGGTCTTTGAAATCAAAACCCTCAAGATTGATACGGTTAACCGGAGAATATTCTTGATAATTTGAATATGAAGACGTTGATGAATCCATTATTGGAATTCGGCACATTGCATTCGCATACATAGATTGGTCGCCTGGCGAGCTTTGTTGTTGTTGTTGGTAGTGGATGTTTTGTTGCGGTGGAACAAATGGACGATTCATACTAAATGGATTGTTAAGGTGTTGTTGTGGATTGTTGGGATTGATATTCGAAGCGGGGGTTGGAAATTGATTATTGGTGGATTACGGCTAACCGGAAATTCGGATCCGATGTTAAAATATGCGGGACGTTTTGTGACAAACGGGATTTTCGGCCTTTGGTTGGTGGTGTTTTCTTAGACATTTTTGATAAAGAGGATTGGTGAGATTTTTATAGAGATGATTGTGAGATTTGTGTTGTGTAAATATGTTTGTGAGATTTGTGGCGAGATTTTAGTTGTATTTATAAGGTAATGTTTTTTTGTTTGGATTGCAACGCATAACATTTTTTAACGTTAAATGATTCGACGGCCAAGCGATTCAATTGGCTCAAATGGGAGTCGATCTATCTCCTCAGACACGATCGACATGCGATCGATCGTCTATACCACTCGATCGATGGGGATTGGACCTCATTGGGGCTAGCCTTATGGAGATAAATATTGATTCACATAATTAGCAATTGTGAAAATATTTTGGGTGTGTGTTTTTATGTATGGCTTTTGTATTTGCTTAGTTTATTTTTTTGGTTATTTTTTTTGGTTTCACTTTTAGTGAAGTTTTATTGTCAATTATTAGGTGATTGGCTGAGATCTTTATAAAAAATTTGTTGTTAAATGTACTAAACCTGTATGCATCTTATTCCAACTCATTGCAATTTTTGAGTGTTACAAAAGATAGTGACGTTATTGTAAAAATCAATTACCGAAACAAACATTTCCAACACTCAGTTACAAAATTAAACCCTTTCAAAAGAGTTTATCAAAATCAACACTTCGAGCAAATGATATTGCCCGCCACTTACATTTGCTCGCCCAACAAAAGAAGACAAAACATTCAAGCACGACAGCCAGCAGCAAAACCTTGTTCGCTATCATTAGCTCGCCACTTTTGCTCACCCAAATTCAAAAGATGACAAAACGTGTTCCATGCTAAAGACAAAAAAAGTTGGAGAGCAAACCCATTGTTCGCTATAACTTTGCTCACTCATTTTCATAATATGGATAATATTTTGCTAAAAGACAACAAAGTTGGAGAGCAAACCCTTGTATTGTATACTTTTGCTCGCCCCTTTTCATAATATGGATAATATTTTGCTAAAGGACAATGAACATAACGAGAAAACACGTGCTCGATCCTGTCAGTT
Source organism: Chrysanthemum makinoi (assembly GCA_910596185.1). Taxonomy (NCBI): domain Eukaryota; kingdom Viridiplantae; phylum Streptophyta; class Magnoliopsida; order Asterales; family Asteraceae; genus Chrysanthemum; species Chrysanthemum makinoi. Next base: position 30,818,549 of record OU343223.1, read on the forward strand.
TGCTTACCGATTAAAAAAAAATGTGGGTGCTAAAAGACAACAAATATAGCAAGCCCTGCTTGTTTCATTTAGTTTTTGTAACACTATTCTCGATGATCCATTTTGATAATTCGTCTTCAATAGTGTCCATTTAATAAATTCCCTCTTATTGTAACGTTCTTCATTTGTTCATACAGTGAGAAAACTTATGGAGCATTTAGTTGGCTAGTTGCGTATTAAATTTTATACTTTTTCTTCTCTATAATAGTGTGAAAAATTCTTAGGAAACATTAGAGGGGTGTTTATATTTATTTTTTTCTAGTTGCCCTTCTCGAGTTGAGGAAAAGAAAGAAAATAAAAGAATTATTGTGTTATCAAGTTTGTGTCAAATAGTTTAGAAAGGAAAGAAAAAGAATTTGATAGAAAAATTAATAGGTGTTTTACTCCAATATTTTCCGCTCAAATATGGACATGGGAAAAGAAAAAGGTTTAGAAAATATAACGTATTTTTTTCAATGTATTGAGTATTTTTGGTATGATCGTTCCTTTATTTATCGTTGTTTTCATGTTTTGTTCCATTTTGCACATTCTAATGACGTGTCATACCTGAAAGGCTGACAAGTGTTACCACTTATAATGTGACACGTCATCAAAATATGCAAATTAAAACAAAACATGAAAGTATACAACATTAAATGGAACGATAAATAGTACACGTACAAAAACGATACATTTAAAAAAATACGTTGTTATTTTATGACCTAAACCAAAAAAAATAAAAAATAAATAATTATTGTGTTCTCGAGTTTCAATCAAACAGTTTAGAAAGGAAAGAGAAAGAATTTTATAGAAAAATTAATATGTGTTTACTCTAATATTTTTCGCCGAAATATGGACGGATTTAGAAGAAAATAAATTTACACCTAAATTATTTGTGTCAAAATAACTAACATAACCATCAATATTTTATAGAGTTGAGTTATTTTACAATTTTTTTTATTTTCATACCATTTAAGAGATTAATTCTCACTACACACATCTTTTGATCTAATAGTTCAAATCATACATTAAAAAACATTCCCTTCCACCCTACTCATTTTTTTATTTTAATTAAAACTCATTGTCACCGTTATTTTTTTTAATTAATATATCTAAATAAGCGTTAATCGTTAGATGAAACAAATTACATAATTACGATAAGCTTTTGATTATCTTTCAATAGAGGGTCACTTTCATATACTTTCGACAATTCTTTACTTTTTATTATTATTTTTTTTATTGTTTTTTCTCGGTAGAATATGTTGCTTGATATATCACATGTGATATAACACTAATGTGTAAGTTCGAACACTCAATATGTTGTTGTCAAGTTGGCATAAGTATTTGTGTAAAACTCTAAATACTTCACTTTTTTTTACATTTAAAAATTTAAATCCTTAGTTTTTCAGCTATATATCACACATAATTTTTGAACTTTCAAATTATTACAGTTTATTCATATTGGAGAAAACATTATTATTATTATTATTATTATTATTATTATTATTATTATTATATTCAAGCACGTTTGATCTATCATATGTGATATAATATTAATTTTTAGATTCGAAGACAGAAGATAATGGCATAGTATTATTTTCACTGCAAAAAATAGTGAATCATTTGGAGTTGTATAAAAATACTTATGCTCATTTTAAGACAACATGTTTAGTATTCAAACTTACATATTTGTATTATATCACATATGAAACATCAAACGAAATGTTTAATACTTATGCTCATTTTACGAAAGCATGTTGAGTGTTCGAACTTATTTATTAGTGTTATATCACATGTGATACGTCAAACGAGTTTGAGTTTAAAAAAAAATCTTTTATTTCTCCAACTTTTATGAATAACTTGTGCTAATTTGGATGTTCACAAATTATGTTTGATATATGGTTGGAAACTAAAGGACATAGTTTTTTAAAAGCAGCTTTCAAAAAAGTTTTAAAAAGCCCGCTTTCAAAAAAGTTTAAAAGCGGCTTCGCGCTACCACTCAAGTCTCAATATCTAGGGATTTTTTCGGATCGAGGCTCCACACATGCATAAGGCTTACAAAAGGCACACTGGCTTTGTGAGTTCATACCAGGAGAGGACGAGTTTTGAATTTTTCAATATTTAACATTCATCGAATTCCATATGTTAAATGGAACTGACCTAGAAACTAACTAAATTAGACAATTTGAGAGTTTTATCATACATACAGACCTCTCCTTCAATTTCGAGCATGAGATAATGAAATATCATAATGCTATCATTTTGATACATTGGTTGATATTTTGGGTTTGAATTTGAGATTTTTTCAAGAAATTAAGTATTTTAGTGTCATTTAAGTCATTATTAATACATAAATTGTCTCGCAATACTTTTAAAATTTTATTCAATTCACTGCCGTCATATTCACAAGCTCATTGATCACAATACCAAGGCTCAATAAAGCTCTTTTAGTGCCTTGGCTTTCAAAACATTGGCTATGGATGTGTATTTTTTAATGCAAAAAAATGATTAATCATTTAAAATTTTACACAAATACTTATGCTTATTTAACAACATCATGTTGAGTATTCAAGCTTTCCGATTAATGTTAAATCACATGTGATCGCATATTTAACTATAAAGGAAAATTTGTTCTATTTTCTCCAACTTCTATGAATAAACTGTATTGATTTGAATGTTCAAAAATTATGTGTGATAATTGGTTGAAAACCTAAGGATATGTATTTTCCAATGCCAAAAACAATAAATAATTTGGAGTTACTCGTTAACAAATATTTATGCCCGCTTTTAATGAAAAAAGATACAATTGCTCGAACTTACATTAGATAAGATATACCACATGTATATATTGGCAAAACAATACGCCATGAAAAAACCAAAAAAGAGAAGAAAAAAAAAGTTTGTCAAAAATATATGAAAGTGGCGCTCTATTGAAAGATAATTAAATGATCGCAATAATGGTGTCATTTATGTAGGTTAACGGTTTTTGAGACACGTAATTTTTATTTTTTAATAAAGAGGGTGAAAGTTGGTTTAAATTAATAATTATTGTTTTTATTAATATTTTTATAAAATGAGTTACTGAGATTTGTCACTCAGGATGCAGAGAAATAATGATCCAAAATTGAAATTTTCTCTTATTTTATATATCTTTTGTTGTCTTTCTATATTTTAAAAGACATACACTATAATTTTGTATTTTTTCCTTTCTTTTTCTCCCAACACAAGAAGACGACTTTGTTTATTTTCTTTCCATCCCCGTTCATTTAACTTCAACTCGAGAATATAAATACAAATGCAACCTTTTTTTTTCCACTTTATTTCTTTACTCTTCTTTATCATTTTTATTCTCAAAAAAAAAAAAAAAAAAAAAAAAAAAAAGTGAAAAGGTCGGAATCTAAAATTTTAGTTAATGATGTAAAATCAAGCCTTTTTTATTTTCACGAATTAAAGAATAACCTCTTCTCAAAATTCGGCAGATTCTAAACACGCTTTGGACAGGGTTATATGTACTGCATATTTCTTAATAGTCGATATTTACATACCAAAAACACGATAAAATCAAGATGCACTAATTACAGTAGTCACTAAATTGGCATATTCTAAAACACGCTTTCGCGCATCTTCCTTAATTATCGATAATTAATATTTTATAGAGATAATAATTCGTCTAATCCTAAGCTGAAAAGCCAACAGTACATTACTGCTGCCCATACAAATTCGATCCCTGTTTGTAGGATGGTCCAACAACGTAGCTATGTGTCGACGTCACCAAAACAAAAAAATGTACCATCTTTTTTCCATAATAATAATGAATGAATTTGCCCACGTGGATATGTTGTCCCATAAATAAACACAAATAAACAACATAATACAAAGTTTAAACTTTATATCACATGTGGGTTTGTTGGATGTTTACTCGGGACTTTTATCCCTTCATGCGATAAAAAGAGGAGCAGTAGGGTCTCAAGGTCCTGAACCACTAACAACTAATAAGCCGTTAAATAAAATAAAATAAAAAAATAAATGGTTTCATTAATATTACTAGTAATTTGTTATTTAGCATAACGTGTTAAACACTGATCTAGAGTTGACAACATGTGGATTACATGTGTAGCTTGAAACTAACTATTACGAGTACATGACACAAAACAACCTCCAACATTTGCGGCAACGGTTACATGGTTAAGATGCAACAATCACGGGTAAAAGAGTAAGGACAAAGTATAGTTTACGGTACTTTCAAGAACTAGTGATGAAAAACCGACGACATGATTATGGGTTATATTTCGATCACAAAACGGTCATTGGTTGCATACAGTTTATCTAGTACAAAAGACGATATCTTTAAGATAAAAACAAAAAAATTCTTTAAAATCAGAATTTTCAACCAAAAACTAAAATTGGATTTTGAGTATCTATGCACGTGCAGTTGCAGCTTGGTAATTAGGCAATATGCACCAATCACATAAGGGCCACCAATGCACCAAGGGTCATACCCTTGTGCCTGGGTCTCATGGTGTCTAATCTAAAAACCTTAAACCAAGCAAAATAACTATACAGGTTCCCACAGCATATTTAACGCCAAATCGACAACACGTTCTGCTGTTTCAGTCCATGTAACGAACATGTCGGTTAAAAGAAGCATAGTGAAGTGAAATCAAATCCAGAGATGACACCATGCATAACGATTAATGAATTTAATGAAAACCAGTAAAAAGATGGCATGTGAGTCAATCAAATCAAGGGTAAGATTGCATATTCGTAGATTGTGGATTTGACTGAAAGTTTTTACCTTTAAGATAGTGAGATTAGAGAGGCATCTTTGTTTGAGCCGAGAATGTCATCTCTTGGAAGAAAGACAGATTCCATTGGCCCATTGGCTTTTATACCGTAACACTTATAGCCTCTTGTCTGGTCCATTTATAGAATTTGACACGAAATCACCCCCATTTTCATTTGTTATGTGCTATTCTCACTTAGCATAACCCCACGCCATTCCTAGGACCATTTTCACAACTGCATATTGTCCACCACTTCAATTAAAGACAACCCCTCATCATCCTTCCTTCCACTCACGTAATAAAATAAAAGTTGAAAACCCCAAGAAAATCTTGTGATTTCACTAGCCACCATATATGTAGTATATAAACACCTTCACCATACTTTTAAATTTTAACCCCCCAACAGAACCATGCGATCACTCTTCTCTCTGTAACTAGTTCCTAGCGGTAAGGAAGACAAAATGTCGTCTTTTAGTAACATGAACTTACTAAGATGCTTTTGCGTCGAGGATTGTCAAACGGGAAAAGCTACCCACAGTGGTTTCTTCTCCAGTGATCTCCTCCCATCTCTAGGAGCCAACTTTAACCGGTCAACTGTACCAAAAAAATATACAATATGCCCTTTTGATAGACGATACAGGTGATTATATATTGTGTGAGAACGGGTGTAACAGGAATCTTCAATACCTTTCTGATAATCTTACCTGTTTTTTGGCCTTTTCTTCTTCAGGGCATGGGAGATGTTTCTGGTCATCTTGGTCATTTACTCAGCCTGGATTTCACCATTTGATATTGCGTTTCTTGATAAACAGAATGGGGCCCTACGTATCTTTGACAACATTGTCAATGGCTTCTTTGCTATTGATATCATTCTAACTTTCTTCGTGGCATATCTTGATAGTCAATCGTACGTTATCGTTGATGATCACAAGAAAATAGCATTGAGGTCAGCAGCAACTTTTATAGAGAAATTTAGAAAAACTTACTGCGTAAATTACCATTGACAAATGTTGCATTGTAACAGGTACATATCAACTTGGTTTATATTCGATGTGAGCTCAACTGTGCCATTTAGATCTCTCAGCCTACTCTGCACAGATAGAAAAAGTGAGATCGGGTTCAAAGTACTCAGCATGCTTAGATTATGGCGTCTTAGAAGAGTTAGCTCCCTATTTGCAAGGTATATCCTGAATTTAAATACATGAAAATCTTCCAAAATTTGCATTATGAAGCTATAATTATGGATACCCATATATACACTAAGCGACAAAATCAATGTGTTCCATTTCAGGCTTGAGAAGGACATTAGGTTCAATTATTTCTGGATCCGTTGTACAAAACTCGTCTCAGTAAGACACTAACTATTTCTTTTTAACATAATAAAAGAAAATAGGTAATTTGGTCCATTCTTAAAATAACCTTCGCTCACCTCCATCTAATAATTTAGGTGACTCTATTTGCGGTACACTCTGCTGGATGTTTTAACTACTTGATCGCAGATAGATATCCAGACCCGACTAAAACTTGGATTGGTGCAGTTTATCCAAACTTCAAAAATGAGAGCATTTGGAACCGGTATGTAACATCACTGTATTGGTCAATAGTGACTCTGACAACAACGGGTTATGGAGACTTCCATGCTGAAAATACAAGAGAGATGTTGTTCGATATCTGCTATATGCTATTCAACCTGGGATTGACAGCTTACCTCATAGGAAATATGACAAATCTTGTTGTTCATTGGACTGGCCACACCAGAGATTTCGTATGTTATCTTACCAACACTCCATTATTTTATTGTTTTTCCGTTCAAGACGTTGAATTTTTATTTAATTTTTTTCGCTAGTAACACATAGCAACATGTGAGACATGCTTCAAATCTAAATGTGTAAACTACGTAAAGTCAAAAGTTCTTATTCTTGATTAAATCTAGATTTCTAACTTCTGAGCCATAGCCATGGCCACAGTTAGATCTGGCTGGTTTACACTGCAAGATGACAGTCAATCCGGTAAGCTCGGCTTCACAGCCAGCCAGATAACCAAGCTCGGCCAGACCAGCTAAACTGAAGTAAACTAAATGCTTGGTTCGGGCTTGGGCAGAAACTTAAAGTAGAGGGCCAGGAGAAAAACAGCCGCTTATGTTTAGGATAAATAAAAGGAAAAAAGGAAGGGCAAAGGGATTTGAAAACTGTTCCTAAAGATCAGACAATAGGAACTAACGGTTAGACTACACGCTAAAATCTAATTACATATTGTTAATATGACGATATGTTTTAATATGACAATATTAACATATACTGTATGGTTCAGGCATAATGGCTTGTTTCCAACTGCAAACCGGTAACGGTACCCAATGAGTTGAATAAACTTTAAATCAATAATTCTGACTCCAACAAGTAGCTTTTGTTTGAGTGGTTTACTTGGTTTAGGGCAAACCATTCACTTCCCTACTAGATTCTAAGCTCCCTTTAGCAAATAAAACTTTCTTCAGTAATTCAGAAACGTTGTGCTGGTTTTTGCTTTATTGTTTCCTTCTAATATTTTTCAACAGGAGGGATGGATGTAACATGATTACCTTAATACCAGCTGGATAATCTTATTTACTTCCTTAATGTTCTTGCTTGTAAATTAACTCCCTAAGCGTCTTTGACCAAGGGTGAATGGCTAAAAGGACGATATCAAACAGATACATGAATCATGTTCATTAATTGTATCAACGCACATTCCTCAGGGTTATTAACGTGGTTTACTATATTGTGAAGGTTTCTGAAATGGAAGCAGAGTACTTCCCACCAAAGGAAGTCGTGATTTTACAAAATGAGATTCCAACAAATCTGTACATACTGGTCACCGGATCAGTGGTAAGTGAACTTGATACATGTTACATAGCATCTTAAATCTTTTATTATAAAGTGAATATGAGATGTATGAGTCCGTAATTCTTATTGCAATGGCAGGATATAATTGCACCTAAAGATGGGCAGGATCAGGTAAAGTATTACTCTTAGTTCGTTAAGAAAAAAGAAAAAAAGAAACTAGATTCATTCTGACATGGAAAATTGCAGATCATAGGAAGAGCCGTGTCAGGAGAAATGTTTGGAGAAACCGGAGTCCTATACAATACACCTCAGCCATTCACATACCAGACAACCGAAATATCTCAGATACTGAGGATGGATGGTACTGCACTACTCCGAATTATTCACACAAATACACAAGATGGATTTATTATCATGAACAATTTTTACATGGTATGTATTTGTGATGCACCCACCTATGTAAAGTCTAGGACTCGGTTGATATGATATAAATTTATGTGCACGTCTGTGTTTGTCTATTTGCAGAAACTGAAAGGCCTAGAAAGCTTTGGACATATTGGTCAGCCCAACAACCCAGCCTCGGTTTCCAGTCAGCAGTCTAAGGGAAGGAGTACTATGGAGAATTCTTCTAGTTATTTACATACTTATCCAAGTGCTGATCAGGCCACATGGGAATTAAGCAATATAGGTTATTTATCAAGAGATATAGAGATGCAAGAAACGATAAATAATTCTCTGTCGAATAAGGATGAGATAAATGTCAAAGTACCAGCAGAGGAAGGGCAAACAGCTCTTCATGTTGCTGTAAAGAAAGGCCATTTAGAAATGGTAAGGCTTCTTCTGGAAGGGGGAGCGAATGTAAACAAGGCAGATGCCAGAGGCTTCACACCAAAATCTCTCGCTAAACAGCAAGAAAACAAAAGCATATATGACCTGGTATTAAGTCATGAAAATAGGAGGAACGAACACAAAATAGAATTTATCGAACCCGAAACAACAAACAATACATCAACAGGCCGGTACTTACCAACAACAAGCAGGGACCCTAGTTGTTCCACCTCATTCGCAGAACCTACTTCCTTGTGTTCAAGCAGTTCTGGCAGTCATCCTGGAGGAAAAGTTAAGAAACTGACGAGGAGGGTCACCATTCATGCGAACTTCCAAAAGAGCATACCGGACAAGCATCTTCCAAAGCTCATAGTCCTACCAGATTCATTAGCAGAATTATTGACCATCTCAGGTAAGCTCTATCTGAACCAAGTAGATTTCTAACAGAAACCTGAAAACTGCACCACCTAGTTTTTCAATAACCTTTAATGACAGTAAACATCAACCCAAAACTTTAAAAAAGAAAAAAAAATACATAATACATAACTCGATATGTTCTTCTACTGGTTTCATGAGATAATGTCACACTTCCTGATATTTCTTCATCACCCTGGACCTTGTGCAACTGCAGGTCAAAAGTTCGGAGGCCACAATTTTACAAAAGTTGTGAACTCAGAGAATGCAGAAGTAGATGATTTGAGTGTCATTCGAGATGGGGACCACTTGTTTCTCCTTCCAAATGATTGTTAATGTAGAGATTACAATGTGACATAGGGAGTATGAGAAACTAGTTATTATTTAGAGCTTGTAGCTTCAACAGGTGCTTTTGAATCAAAATCTAACAACGTTCAATACACTAATAAACTGATTGGCTCTTGAAACTAACTATAATTGCCACAACAATCTTAACTCATCGTTGCCTTTAGGAGCAGTTACAACAACAGATGTTATATCTACTTTTTTCACTCAGTAACTAAATTGACAGAACAGCCGCAAAACTACATTTAATGTGATGATAATACATGTTTGAAGATAAAAAAGAAAAAGAAAAAGAAAAAAAAGAAGCATCACATGGTTCTTTAGGTTCACCAATAAGCAGATCAAACTGTTTGTGTGCTTGAGTATCTGTATGACCATATCCTTCACTTCAAGATGGAAAACTGGAACCATGCACACCTACATCAGTATTCAGATGTGCCCACAAAAAACCCCTTGGTCCAGGTTCTTATAATATAAATAATTTTTCTATCATTGAAATAGAATAAATCTTTTTAGTTTGGTGTCACAATAGGAATTGGGTGAGCTTCTGTGTTGAAGACAAACTCTGTCAACGGGATAACGTTACTGTCACTAAATAATAAATATAAATACTTTAGGGTTTCACCCAAGAAAAATGTCTCCATCTTATCTCTTCTTCGAGGAGGAATCACGGTAACATCATCCAGAGAAGTGTAACCACCAGAATCAATCTTTGTGTACTTCTCAAAAGCCTCAAATATTGACCAACACCATTCACGATATCTGCACAAGCAAAATGGGTCAGATACTAGCTAAATTTTCAACTTATGGTAAACAATATTATAAACCCACTAAAGTGTTGAAACATACTTTGGATCTTCTGTGATACGGTATAGGATGAACAATGATTCGACAGTTTCGGGTCGCAAAAGGTTGTGGCGATCGGCATGTTTAATAACAATGTCATGCATGTATTCTGAAGTCTTGTTTCCTCCATCAAGACCGTCCTCAGAGTAGCCCTGGTTAAAATATATGCAGAACCAAATATTAACAAGGATTGTTTCTTGCAGCGAAAGTAAATGGTATATATCGACCAAAATGTGTATTTCAGATATGGGCAGACAACATTAGCAAAACATGTTCTGTAGAAAAAGTTATATTAGATATACAAACAACTAACCTCAGAATTGAAATAAGCAATCTCTGGAGCTAGCCCGGTAGATGTCACAGCATACATCTCAAAACAAGTTTTAGCAAGATCTTCTGCCAGCTTCAGGTTCTCTAGATCTTCAAAAGTGAGCAAATTCTCTTCCATGGCCTTCGTTTTGGTAATGCCTTTGGTGGCTCCAAGTGCAAGAGTGCCAGGTAAGAAGCATACCTAAATATGTAAGATAATTAAAATATGGTAGTCAGATAACTTCATAATGAGCTTGTTTACCCCACTTTTGAAGTACATAGACACTCCCTTAAGTTTTTTATTAAATAAAATAGAATGAAAACTCAATATTTCAACTAAAATATTAGTTGCATACTTTTCTTGTAACAATTTCCCATTGTTTAAACAACTATCTGAAAAAATTTAAGTTTCGTATCCTACGCAATGTGACAAGGTACTGTGGATTGTCTCCAAAAGGTAGATTATCATGGAAACTTAAACTATTAATCATTTTAGAGTTGTTCTACATCCTCCTTTATTTTCTCCTAAATACCCTCTCAAGTTCTAACGGGATTTTTTAGCTGTAAAAATTATTGCCATATTTCCATTAACGCTCCTGAATGAGTTCTCAGAGTGTATCAGCAAGAAATATATCATGATGCAGTACAAACTGGCAACTGCAGTGTTAAGATGCTACTTTAGATACATGCAGAAAGCAGCATGTAGGAGACAAAAATATAAAAACATCCTGCATTATCTTATATGGCCAAAATATACAACTTACCAGATGATCCATTTTGGGACTAAAGTCACCATCGGCCCCAGAAGGCAACTCCCCAACAAAAACCAGCCCATTTGGCTTTGATTTTCGAACAAGAAGATGCTTGACTCCTTTCATTGCTTCCTCATACATCTCAAGCAAATACGTCCTATTACTTTGTCTCTGCTGAAGCCAGACTTTGATAAGGTATTCATAATAGCTGTCTCCTCGAGAACCTAGTCTAATATTGCCTCCAGAAAATTCACCGGATGAAGGGCTGACATAAAAAATAAAACCACTAAGAACAGGATCACCACAGTAAGATTGCTTACATGTGTATGTATATATCTATGTCTATACAAGTACCTCAAACGTATGTTGATACCCAATTAAATAAATGATTTCGAAAGTGCCTACTTGAAATGGCAGCATTTATTGCTTAGATTATAACCAGTAAAAAATATTCCACGTAAAGTTCATACCTAATGTAGATCGGAACCAGTCCTTCAACCTTTGGAAGAGTCTTCATATGTTCCAAAACCTTCATTGATTCAGCACTGTACTTAGGATCACCAGTAAGATGACTAAGATAATTGAACTCGAGCTGTAAAGTAGAAGCTTCTGAAGTGCTACTCAGTCCATCGGGAGCAGCGTGTGCTGTGCGATCATGCAAAACAACATCGCTCAAAGGAATAACAGTTGGACTCGCAGTAAAAGCAGTTAAAAGACGATCCGCCAAATCCTTAGCATTTTCTAAGTAGACAGACGGTTTTGGACCCTTGTTTGCAGGATTTCTTTCACTTAAATGATAAGCACTCAAAAGCCCACCAACAACACGTATAGTTGTTTCGAACAGATTAACTTGACCCTTTTTCGAAATTCTTTCCGGAAGGTTTTTTTCGATCCAAGAACCCGCTTCCGCAACTACATCATCGAGTTTCATGATCATAGCTGTATCTAAAGCATCCACAACAGTAGCCCCAAGACCTCCTAACCCATCGATACCTCTTTTGCTTAACGGCTGAAGTTCATCAAAACCCATTGCATACGTTTTGTACCCCAACCATGCATGCAAAAAAGCCTTCTTTACACTTTCTTGCCTAGCTAAATCAGACTGCAAATACGGTTTTACAACAGATTTATTGACACTATTCACTTCATCAGGCGATAATCGAGGAGGAAGCCTAGGTGGCTTTCTCAGCAATCTTTTAAAACCAATGCCGCCCTTTAAAATGGACTTTTCTCCCGATATACCATTCTTTATAGAATGAATAGGACTCGCGTGAGTCATCATAAGATATGTCAAACCACATATCATTACTAAAGCTAGAAACTTTCCGGTACTACAAGCCATACATTCACGTTTCACGCGTTTTGTGAATATTGTTTGTGTAATAACCTGCACAAACAACCATCAAACATAAATACTAAAATTAACTTTAAATCAGCTCATAAGTACAAAGTAATGACGGGTAGAGTTGCACAAGCAGTATCCCTAATTTGCTACTTCAAATACTGCAATATGTTCGATTTCAAAAAGCTACGTATGACCACTGCTGAAAGTTTTATGGTCAAAAATTACGAATCGTAAATTCATATTCTTACTTTTACTCTATTCCTATCGTTTGTGAAAGGTTCTGGTCCAGAATTAGTACATCTATAAACACCTCCTCATGAGCATCTAATCCAAAATTGCTCCACATGCAAGCAAAATATTCGATATCTGCTCAAATATCGTGTAGACTAATCCACAGATCCACTAAGATAATCCGAGTTCTCAACGCATAATTCTATCATATTGTCTGTTTCGGCTTATATAGCCGGCTTATGGTTTATTTTGTTTTTCGGCTTATGTTTCTTAAGCTCGCTTTTTGTGGCTTATTTTGAAACTTTTCGGCTTATATAAGCTTATTTATGACATATTAAACTTTTTATATAAACCGAAAAGTTTGAAAATAAGCCACAAAAAGTGAGGTTATGAAACATAAGCCCAAAACAAAATAAGGAATAAGCCGGCTATATAAGGCGAAACAAACACGCCTTAAGTTCACTGTTCCCTAGAATTCAAGCTTAAACTATCAGATCACTTGCGTTAAAATGAGAAAACTGACGGATCACTTGCATCTAATCCAATATATTCAACATTCTACACATAACGTTGAGCTCAAAATCTCGCATAGACTAAGTAAGTCGTGGATCCGCGATCTAATCAAAGTTCTCGAGGCAAAATTCTAACGAAGTACAGTAGGTTTACACATAAAATCTTGCGTCGGCGTAATTCTAACAGAATACATTTCCTTGTCATTTTAGCTTATGTTACAAAATTAACTGAATTACACAGCAATGGTTTCTAGTAATCCTAATCACTATTGATTATAATGAAACCTAATATCAATCAGAATGAAATGGTGGAAACATATTGAATTAAATTCCGATAAAAAAAAGCTAAAAAATGTACCTGATAGAAGGATCGATGTGGTTTTTTGAATTTGGCGTTATCGTATTGAATATCTTTCATAGAGTATGGAAGAGACATTTATAATTTATAAAATTAGGGGTTTTAGAATCAATCTAGATCTGCTATGTGTGCGCACTTTGCGTATAACCAAATTCTACATACAACTCAACTGTCTGTTGAGTTTTAATGAGATGAGGAATCAAACAGTCTGTACTGTTGTGTTTAAGTCAACGGGTGAGGTTTATAAAAGTCAGAGATTAAACTGCTACAACACGACTCTTTTAGTTGAGTTTGTTTTATGGAGAGGTAGCAATTTAATAACGGTTAAATTTGGGTCTAGTTGGGTAAATTTTTTTAAAGTTTAAATGGGTTTAGTTCATTTTAATAGATGGGTCTAGATGGATTTAGTTTATTTTAATTAATTAATATTGATGGGTCTAATAATATACTCACACGGGTCTACTACAATATTTACATGGCTTAAGTTGGTTGTTAACTAAAATTATAAAAAATCACTCACAGTCTATATTTATACGTTTTTTTACGTTTCCATACATTTTTATCATTTTCGTCCGTTTTTAACGGCTTTTTACATTTTCACCCGTTTTTTCACGTTTCCGTCTGTTTTTGTCCGTTTTTACACGTTTTCGTCTCTTTTTTTACGTTTTCGTCCTTTTTTGTGAATTTTTACGTTTTTGCACGTTTTCTTCGAGTTCTTTTTACGTTTTTGTCCGTTTTACACGTTTTCATCCGGTTTTTTTCCTGTTTTATCCGTTTTTACACGTTTTCGTCCGTTTTTTACGTTTTTGTCCGTTTTCACACGTTTTCGCCCGTTTTTTCACGTTTTCGTAAAGCTTTTTACGTTTTTACTCGTTTTCGTCTGTTTTTTACGTTTCGTCCATATTTTAACCTTTATTTTATACGTTTTTGTCCGTTTTTTCACGTTTTCGTCAGGTTTTTTTACGTTTTTGTCCATTTTACACGTTTTCGTCTGATTTTTTTTATGTTTTTTGTTGTAAATGTAATGAACAAGAACATGAGAGAGGAAGAGAATTCTTATTATTGAGATGTCTTCATAATGTTACAATAGGAGGTATTTATAAGGCATAGGAAAACCCTAACTTGTTAATCAAGATTAGGATGAATAGACATAAGCCCATAAGCCCATAATATTTTACAATACTCCTCCTTGTATATTCATCGTTCATTATACTTCATAGACTGCCTCATCAAAAACCTTATTAAGAAAAACCCAGTGGGATAAAAAAAACTTGATGAAGGAAAAGAGTGCAGTGCGTATAATGTTCCTCCTCCTCAATTTAATGTATATATTTCAAGCATCGCATGCTAATCTTCTAAATGAGTTGCTCGTATACTTTTGTTGGCAACAACTTTACAATGAAATCCATTAAATTGATGATGTTACGAATAAGTCCTGCAAAAGAAAAACAAAATATATGTGTAGCTTTCAACTCAATATCAAATCAATTGGTTGAAAAATATACAATGCATGTACAAATATTAAAAGAGAAAAATACACTATCGTGATGCATATTAATTACAAAATTGACATCCAAACCTCAATTGTACTTGTGTATGGTACTTGAGGACTAATTATTTCTAGAAGCAATTTACATAATATGCGTCCAAAATCATTTTGATCCATATACAGATTCATTCAACTTTATCAAATAAAGTTCTTGAGAACTTTATTAATTGCTTCTAAAAGTTGAAGTTGCTAGACATGCTTGAGGACTTAAAACGTTATAGATCCTTCGTAGAATATGAGAGCTTTATCTAAAATTCATTTAGAGTGAATTAAACACTTATAGATTATTTGCCTTATAAAAAAAATATCAATAAGATATTTACATCCACCTCAAGACAATTTGTCTCTTAATAATCAATTTTGTGAATATATTTATTCAACAATTCATGTCTTAAAGCAGATAACTTTAAAACTCTTATTTCGGTTTCATACAAAGACCGATGTATATCCAATAGATTTTACACATTTATGTGTACGGACTTCATGTCCCAAGACTTCTCGTATTTTCATGAGATTGCGTCTTTTCACGTTGGCCAATCGTTTCATTGAATAACATTTGATTTATGATCCTCATTATGCATAATAGCAAGCGCTATATTGTATGTAAACAAATTTATCGACGTCGTTTGTTTCGATTCCATAATAATTCAATACAAGATAGAATTCTTGAGATCTCATTAACTATCTGAGGTTCTTTGGAACCTTAATGTCCAGTGTCTCTTTATAAGACTATCATGGGGTCTTTTATACCTCGAACAACCATCTTGTTTTCATGCTCCATGTTTTTCATCGAGGATTTTATTTGGAATCGATTTGCCTACCATCCTTGAGGCATGTCATAATAAAACAGTGTCCTTGAGGGACAATTTCTAATTAGAGCATGAGTAGCTGGAATTTTGTTTTTTGGCCAATGTTTATTTATGGCTATTAGATTATCCATTAAATAATCAATTCATAAAAAATTTCTATCGAGGATCAACAGAATATGATAATTCATTCTGAATTTGCAGCTACTTCTCTCCTCCTGAAAGAATTATCCATCTTCTATATCCCATATATGTGCATTTAGGTGGAGTAATTTGCACTCAAAAAACAAAAATGGGATATGTTTGGTTTATAACCAAAACCAATTATAAAAGGGAGGATTTATAATAACATATTGGCATGATGCTAATTTTGTTGTTGTGCATATTATAATATGGCCCCGTACAACAACACAAGTTTTCTCTCGGTTTCATTTGATAACTTAGAAGTAATTCATCGCATTTTCATGATGAAATACTTATTCTGGAATGTTAGGCTCGCATTGAGCTATTAATCACGCAAACTTAAGGTTGCGATTTTGATTACCATTTAGACGATGCATCGATTTTAAACTCTAAATGGTTCATCCGATTGATGTGTATGCCTACATGCATCCACTTGTTTTCTTTCCAGAATATTGAGGGATTGAGTCCCCAATTTAGTTGATGGTTGAATATTCAACTTGCTTTGAGAGAAATAACATAAGATTAAAGTATCTTATTATGTTATAGTTATTCGCATCATTAACGACTCGGAATGGTATAACCGGTCATGCCACCAAATATTATAGTTATGGCCCATAAACATATGTTATGGCTTGTGATTATCATTCACTATTTTATGTATTATGCATGTCGAGGAAGATGCAAGAGAATACAATACATCATTAATATTGAACTGCATTCCGTATGACAATTTTATACTTTCTTTTGTGGAGCAAAATAGCTATGATTTTTAAATATATGAATATAGTGTGTAATATTTTTGACACACTTGTACTTCATATACATCACATTGCATTTTTGCATAAATAACATTTTTGTTTGCTCCTTTCATTTTGTATTTTCGCCACTACTAGTGGTTTGTCATTGTCATGCTACCTCGACCATAGCATTTACCATGATAAATGATCTTTAACCATTTATCGTTACATTATCACATTCACGTGAGGGAATGAGGATCTCATATTGATCATTTTATCTCATTCACTTGAGGGAATGGAGATCATTATGTTGCAACTTGAGGTTGCCAACCGTTCTTTAACACGACAATATGGAGCAAATTTAGTAAACGGGTTTATCGTGTTTGTTCAAAAATGCCCATGTCTTTTATATCAAAACATCGTTCTCGATATATGAGTATATTCGAGGCATTAACCATCTCATCGCATTTTTTCTTTTCATCATTCAGATGTACTACTTAATATTGCGAAAAATGTGCTCGTATTTTCAAGAATCTCTTGCTTATGATGGTCAAATCTATCTTTTAGATTTTGACATACATTTAACGGATATTTCACCGTTATATATATTCTTTTTAATTCAGGTCTATCACTGAAATTGTGAGACCGGACTCGCTATATGTTTTTAATGCAGCTTGAGGTGCATATAATCATAGCGAGATTTTTGAGAATATTACTTGCTTTTGTGTGGTAATGTATCCTTGAGATCTTACCATAATTTAACAAATCTTTCATCGTTAAGTATTCCGTTTTAAGGTCCTCACGAAGATGACGGGGTTCTCTTAAAAAGTTTTTAGAGTTAAAATAGATCTTAACATCAAAAGTCCACACAAATATTAGGAACAAAAACAAAAACAAAAAAATTGATGTTTGAGAACTTCAAATCGGACATGTGAACAAAATCAATATTTCTAACATTTCATTTAACTTATTGAAAAATTAGTACTAACTAAATTTAATCAAGGAACCCATAACAGAAGGCATATCAACTTGGAGCATTCATGTATATCTCACAATTTATTAGCATAGCTTCTAACATCTATGAAGATAGTGTGTAATACATTTGACACACTTATTTTTTTTTTTTTTTTATACATGACATTTTTATTTGCTCCGTTCTTATTTTACCACTTGTAGTGATTGGTCATTTTTCATATTACTTCGACCATATCCATGACCATGATAAATGATCTATAAGCGTGGATCATTAGATTATCACATTCATTTAAGGGAATGAAAATCTTATGTTGATCAATTCATCATATTCACTTAAGGGAATAGAGATCTTTATGTCGATTATTTAATCGACCACGTCCATGATAAATATCATCATCGTTGTCACATTCATTTTAAGGAATGGACGAATAGTTGAACTACTTTTATATTTTTCGTCGAAAGCTCATTAGCTTTTCTTTTATATAATACTAGCTTCATAGCCCGCCCGAATGGGCGGGCTAGCTTTATAATAATACCGACGAATTATGAAAGTATGTACATAAATAATGAATAACGGAGAATATTATAAATACAATAGTTGAAAAAAAAGGAAAGTATTTCTCATAAATGGTTTGCTGTTGTGGTGGATGTGAGATTGGTGGTGGTTGTTCCATTTGCATACGTATCAAAAAGTTAGAATATTGGATTGTGGAACATTGCAAATTGACCCTCTCTCTTGTGCTCATTTAATTCTGCTTGGAGCTCACTTACTTGCTTTCGAAGGTGACAAATTGAGCCTACACAGTCATACACGGGGTCTCTAGGCTTGCATTTGCTTCATACACCATGCTACTAACATCATCTGCTCTACGATATTCGGGAATTTCCTAGAAAGACATCACACCATCAACTGTATTATTCTCAGATAAAAATAAAATACAGGTAACTCAGTAGTTCATAGATCATGAGGGTTGTTAATTAATACAACTACTCAAACTACTTCAGTTCATATATAAAAAATTGCAACATATGTTATAGCTCGAATATATGACAAAATTGCAACATATGTTATAGCTCGAATATATGACAAAAATTGCAAAATACAGGTACCATGAAGTCTTTCAACTACCCAAATATATGACAAAATTCTAAAAACCAACACTATAAATATTTTTCACCCTTTCATATGTTATAGCTCGAGTCAGGTGAATTAAATTAGATGCGTCATTCACAAGCCTATAATTCTGGTTGGTTTTTTAAAAATAAATAAAAAAAAGATTGCCCAAAACCAAATCCATTAGATGTGCCTTTATTTAATGTAGCCATACAAACATGTGTATTAATATACTTCACTAATTAAGCAAGATGACGCTATCTTACATAACTCAGCAATATGATTATTACCTCAAGCTGAAAGGTTTCGTTGCTCGTTATCACGGGCTCCTTATCTAGCAAGCTCATTGCCTCATTTGCGAGGGCCCCTTTTAAAGCGTGCATGTAGTAGGGGGTCTATCAACCATTAAAGCACAAGCATATTGCCACCTGAAAACAAAACCAAACATCCAGGCGACCGATAAGGAAGGCAACTTTATACATATATAAGATAATTTATGCCTATCTTGATTCTCAGATGAATAATTAGACCAGCTACGTGAGTGATGACATTATCAAAAACTCACTGTAAAGAGATGACTTGCACACGAACACATTCCACTTCCTTGTGCAATTTTCCACTGCGACCTTTTTACGCCAACCTACAACACCAAAATACATGAGATTAAAACATATTACAAATATTACATTCTGATTATGATCAACTCTTCTATTTGGACTAATTGATCATACTTACTTAGATTACATGCATTCCATGTTCGCTTTAGATAGAGTCCTCTAAAAGAGTAGTTATCAAAAGGAAAAAGTTAATGTGTGTCTAAAACTTCCAAGAATATGTTAATATTGGATTAAAACCCAGTTTTGTAACAATGAACATCAACCCTTATCGTACTTTCGATTTCGTTTCTGTCCAATACAAATGCTAATTAAAATATGTATTAAACTAAATGGAAGAAACATGTTGTAGAAATATGATACTGCATATATGTACATCATATGGAAGTGTTAAGAACTGTGAGTTCATAATGTATAATTTGCAAAACTTGCAATGGCCAAATGTACAATTAACATACGGATGAGTTGATAAGGCTACTTCTAAAAGATCAAACATACATCTTCTTGGATGTTTGGTTTTGTTTTCTGGTGGCAATATGCTTGTGCTTTAATGGTTGATAGACCCCCTACTACATGCAGCTTTAAAGGGGCCTCGCAAATGAGGCAATGAGCATGCTAGAAATGGTAAAAATTGATCATAAACTATTTGTTTCAACTTTCAGGTTTAGTATAACACATATGCATTTTCTTAGGAATGTTATGGAATAAAATATAGTTACTCATCATAAAATTTTAATAGAAGTCAAAGACCACCACATTATTAACGAATAAGATAACCATATACGAGAAAAGTGCACTTTGGCGCCGTTTAAAAATAAACATGATTGTGGTTTCACTATGATAAAATACTAACCTTTGGATACCTGTTGCAACATGTATTGAGTACACTGATGTAATCATTTTCTTGTTTCACGTGATCGTGATAAGCACATGAGCACCCATTCCCTTTTCATATGGAATTACAGTTGCATTCTTCTTTGCTTATTTTGGAAATCTAGCTTTAAGCGTTGCTTCACCTCTGAGCTATTATATGGAAAAAGATCAATCACCGTCTTTGACCAGTAGTTCTATTGCTAATAAACTATCTAGTGTGATTTTGGATAACAAAAGTATGAGATTTCATAATAAAGTAGTTCTTAAAGTTCACTATAGTACAACACAGGAATGCAATAAGCTGAATGTAAGAATTACCGTTCGCATGTACCCTTTGTGAGAGTCATTAGATAACTTGTATTGTAGATGTTGATGGTGATTACACAACGAAATCACAAGGTCCAGCAGATTCCCCAACTCAGAGCAATGGCTTGCTAATAACTTTGTAGCAGTCAAAGGCTGCATTAATGGAAACCAGCAGGTGGCGACGTGCCACACACTTGTCAAAGATGCTAACTATCAAATAGAGGTGGCAAAATGGTATGTTAGGCTATGCATTCGAGATAAAATGAATCATGTTTCGTTACAAGTCAAAATGGGTCATGTCAAGTAGACCCAAAATACTTTTTGCCGAATATTTAAACTTATTTAGTCTATATACATAATTATTGGCTAATAATTACACCTAGGTTTTATATATCTTGCATTGGCAAATTAGGAAGGTGTATCTATTTACCAAACGACTTGTAAAGCACCTCAAGAAATCAAAACTTTATAGCATAAATCCATAGAAAGATTAGTAAACAGTCATTGGTCAACATAAAAGATACAGTGATTCTAAGGCGTAACATGTGTTTTGGTTGGGCCAAGCATACAGTATCAAAGTAGTAGTTGGGGAATATTATCAAACACTTGGCGGGTATAAAAGCTACATGCTCTAAATAAAGATGCAACTTTTCGGCAATTGAACTCATGTTTCACCAAAACAAATTGCTTGAATTAGATGAAACATATCCATTGGAAATTCATAATTTACAACCGAATTACAAAATCAAAAATCATATTTAAAAACAAAAACCAAAATTAAGCGTAGTTAACATGATGAAAAATCAAACCTTTCTTGTTGTATCTTCATGGATCATTACTCAATCTGTCCCAAGACTGTCATATCAACATTAGGGTATAAAATCAAACGTACATATTTGGGGATAGCATCATGGATCATTACTCAAATCCTTACAGCGAAAAATGGTCGATAAATCAAAATCACTTTACATAAATCAAAATCACGTACCTATTTGGGAATAACGCATCATGGATCATTACTCAAATCCTTTCGCGTACCTATTTGATTTTTAACATATTAAACATGACATATTAAAATCAAGGGATTTATCAACAATTTGGTTGTATCGATCATTTATCGATTCGGTTTGATTTTATCGCACTATTTGAGTAATCGATTAGGTTTTCGGTTTTCATATGTGATCGTTTTGAATTTTGGGGTCTTCGGAAATTTGTTTAGGTAATGCCGAAGTATCAGGGATTTAGGTTAAAGGAGTAAAAGGTTTCATTTAAACATGACATGAATGTGTAAGGGAGTTGGTTCACAAATGTGACATAGCTCAGTTGGTTGAGTGTGATTATGAGAGCTACAACCGGGTTCGAGCATGGTATGTTACAATTTTTTTACATATTCATCCGAAAATAGTGCCATGTCACCATTTCCACCTCATCATAGAGGTGCCATGTCAACATTAAAATGCCTAGTAAGCATTATACATGTGTCATGCTTAGTCCCATATATATATATAGATAGATGAGAATTTGACAATATCTCATGATACTTTTCAAACCATGTTCTCGATATTGCTAATATAGAAGCATGTTCGAGACTTTGAAAATAGAGAATGTTTTCTTAAACATCTCTTCATCGGTATCATTTAAATCACAATTTTATTTGTTCGGATCTAACACAAAATTGTGAAATTTAACTAAACACATTTTTCTTGCAACATGAGGTGCATACAATGAAGCGAGCTTCATTTTTTTTTTTTTTCAAAACATAAACATGAGGTTATGTTATTATGATTCACTTGAGGGAATCATCAAAGCACATTAGGCTTTAAACAAAATAATCATAACTTGAGGTTATGTTATCGTGATTCACTTGATAGAATCATATTTGAACATTTTAACAATAACTTGAGGTTATTGTATTTGCATTTTATAATCATAATAGAACTTGAGGTTCTATAATAATCATAACATGAGGTTATGATATCTTTTGATTCTCTTGAGGGAATCATAATAGAACTTGAAGTTCTACTTTTCTTTTCTTTTTATTTTAAACATAACACGAGGTTATGTTATTGATTCTATTAATTGAATCAAATTAGAACTTGAGGTTCTAATATTTTTTTTTCATCCATAACATAATGGCTATGTTATTTTGATTCTCTCTTTGTAGTCAGGATAAAACATTTGTTTTTGTAAATTACATGAGAGTTTGAAAAATGAACAATAAAATATAACATAATTCTCGTTATGTAATCACAATAGAACATTTATTATTCTTGTAAATCACAATAGAGTTTAAAAAAAAATACTACACAACTTTACAATTACGATGTATACTCTCAATGACACCCTTCATCTTGTCACTTTTAGTGACTTATATTTATTCAGAATATAACTGTTAAGATTTAGCAAATAGCAACATGCCACGATTTATGAGCGATATAGAATCAATTGTATATTGTAAGACTTAGATTCAATTTAAATGCACGTATAATAATCATAAAAGCACATATAATAATCAGTTGTATACTATAACAACAATAACGATCAAGTGTAATATTAACACTAAGCCATCATTCATGCAATTTGTCAACGTGTACAACTAATTCCTTATGATCAACATTGTTAAATACTTTGCTCAATCTGGTTAAAAAACCATTACTAAAATTTTGAGATCCAAAATTTTACGTGTCACAATAATCTTATATATGTGCCAAAGTTTTGCTCAGCGTTATTTTTATTACTTTTCTACTTATTCATCAAGTAACTAAAAACATTAAACATATATTCATGATAAACAAATCAAGTTCACATAAAATGATTCACGTATATAAAAAAATTCGAAGCATAATAAAATCACCATGTTATTAAAATTGATGCAATAATAATCATCTTAAACAATGTTAATATGTAGTAGCGGAATATCTTGATTTTAACATATGATATACGATCAATTAATATCAATGCATTATGGTTTACGATACCAAATCAACTAATATATTAAAGTTTGGGATTTGGGATACACCTTTTGGAAGCTTGAATAAAAACCAATTTTAATAAATGAACTAAACCATGACTCCATCGGAAAAAGAAATCCATCCGTCCTTCTTAGATTCATATCTTTCTTTCTTTTCTTTTATTAAAAGCCGATCTGCGATAACGTGTTGTAAATGTAATGAACAAGAACATGAGAGAGGAAGAGAATTCTTATTATTGAGATGTCTTCATAATGTTACAATAGGAGGTATTTATAAGGCATAGGAAAACCCTAACTTGTTAATCAAGATTAGGATTAATAGACATAAGCCCATAAGCCCATAATATTTTACAATATTTTTATCCGTTTTTACGCATTTTAAGATGTATTATGTTTTTACGTTTTGTCCGTTTTACAAGTTTCATCTACATTTATTACGTTTTGCCCGTTTTCACCGCGTTTTCGATGCATTTTTCTTGGTTTTGTCCGCTTTTCACGTTTTGTTCGTTTTTTACACGTTTTAGATCCCGGTTTTATGGTTTTATTACGTTTACATTTTGCGTCGTTTTTCACGTTTTATCGTTTTCACCGTTTCCGTCCTTTTTTTTCGTTTTTGTCCTTTTTACGTTTTCATCCACTTTTTCGTTTTAGAGTCCGTTTTAATCACGTTTTATTCGGTTTTTACGTTTTTCCTCCTTTTTACACGTTTAGCCTATTTTAGCGTTTTGAAGATGGCGTAAAAAAGCATGAAAGCGTGTAAAGCGATAAAAGCGTAAAAAGCGGCAAAGGGTATAACGGACAAAAGCGTAAGGATTAAAACGGATGAAACATAAAAAAAGGCAGCGTGTAAGCGAACTAAAAACTATAAAAAAGCGGATAAGCATTGAAAAAACGCGGCGAAAACATGTAATTAATTTATTATGTTCCATGATAAAACAAAAAAAAACTAGCAAAACCCAAAAAAACCCGACCCGACCCGACTCTTGCCCATTTATACCCATACCCATCTAGACCCATCCTTTCAAGTGACCCATCTAGACCCATACCCATATAGACCCATACCCATCTAAGACCCAAGACCCAACCCAACCCAACCATTTTGCCACCTCTAGCACTTTTATGTTATGCGAGTGTTCGTCGGTTCCTACAAAAGTAACAACATGCTTTGGTTGCTTCTATTAAACTACACGACGTACGATTTCAACCAAAAGAAACATTTATAAAAAATTCTTGTAAAAATGTCGACTTGAATCAGTTGATGTTGTTGTTGACGATGAGTTACATTGAGCTTGAGCTTGAGCTCGAGCTCGGCTAGTGTAAGTTTTATTTTGTATAAAACTTGAGTTTGTGTTTTATGTTTCAAATCAAGTTCATGCTCGGCTTGTTTTCATTATTGTAGTGTTTGGTGCAGTTTTTTTTACCGATGGGGCTTTTAGTCTAATGGTTAAAACTTTCAACTTTGTGTCAATAGATTGGGGTTCAAATCTCTCCATTTGCCTAAAAGCTTTCAATTGGTACCATCTCCATCGCAAATGCTCAGATGCTTGGTTAACGAAGGGCCTATTGAAGAAAATGGTCAGGGTTCAAAGCCCACCTCCTGATAAGTACAGTCACTAGAACAAGTGCTCATTGGCTAAGGTCCGGTCCTTAGGGGAAGGTCCGGCTGGGCATCCTTAGGATGTATAGGACCAGAATGATCCCACCGTTCCTCACCTTTTGAAGAGTATCTCGCAGTTTTAAATAACATGTTTGTTGGGATATGAAAGTCTTTGAAGACATGAAATCTTGAAGATATGAAAGAAATCTTGTAGGCTACAAAGTACTAGAAAAGTCAAAGAAATCTTGCTAAAGACAAAGTCAAAATCTTGCACCTAAAAAGTCAAAGTACCGCAAGAACAAAAGAAATTATTAGGTTTTATGGAAAGTATTGTATTCTATGTTTAGATTACTTGTAGGTACAAGGTTATCAATTGTAAACAGACTAGGATATCCTTGAGCCTATAAAAGGACTCCTAGATTGGCATTAGATATGCAGTCTATGAGTTTTAGAGCTTACAATTCACAAGTTAATTAGTGTTTTAGAGAAGTTCGATTATCTTAGAGTTGTATTAGATATCGCATAATAAGCGATTTAGAGTTTATAATAAAGGTTATTCTTCTTAGCTTTGTTAAGTAAATTCCGCGTACTTGATAAAGATTGCTTAGTGTTTCTTTGTTAATAACTTAGGATTTATCCGAGGTTATTAAACCTTAACAAGCTAGTTAAGATAGTTTGATTAAAGTATATCGATCCAACAAGTGGTATCAAAGCCAGGTTTTATAGATTTTGAAAATGTTAGATATGTGAAGGAGTTAAAGTTCAATCTATTGTCAGTATCACAAATCTGTGATAAAAAGCATCCTGTGTTAGTCACTGACACAGAATGTATTATCCTTTCCTCGACTTTAAGCTTTGTTGATGATAAATTAGTAGTTCTTAGAGTACCAAGGACAAATGATGTGTATAGTTTAGACATGAAGAGTCTACATTCCTATGGTAGAGCCACATGTTTGGTGGCTAAAGCAACATCTGAAGAGGCACATCAATGGCATAGACGATTGGGCCATGTTAACTTCAAGAATATCAACAAAATGGTCAAAGGCAATCTAGTTAGAGGTTTACCTTCAAAGACTTACAAGAATGATCAATCATGCTTGGCATGCAAGAAGGGTAAACAACACAAAGCTTCTTGCAAGAAGCTTGAGGAGAGAATTATTAGAGAACCTTTGGAGTACATTTACATATGGATTTGTTTGGACCTATTTTTGTGGCAAGTTTAAACAAGAAAAAAAGTCTGCTTAGTTGTAACAAATGATTGTAGTAGATTAGGTTGGGTATTTTCTTGGGTTTTAAAGATGATACTTTTGATGCTATCCGGACATCGATTATTGCTCTTGAAAACCAATTGAGACTCAAGGTTAGAGGTATTAGATGTGACAATGGGACCGAATTCAAGAACAAACTTATGGATGAATTTTGTGCAAACAAAGGCATAAAAAGGGAGTTTAGTATTGCAAGAACACCACAACAGAATTGTGTTGCAGAAAGGAAGAATAGGACTTTGATTGAAGCAGCACGAACAATGTTTGCAGATTCTCACCTACCTATTCAGGTTCTGAAGGCGGTAGCGTAAGTATTGCTTGTTATGTATATGAGTCTCTGATCACTAAACCCGAGATGAAGACACCTTATGAATTGCGATGGAAATAAACCCAACATTAGTTTTATGAAACCTTTTGGATGCCCTCTTACTATTTTAAACACTATTGATAATGCAGGGAAGTTTGATGGCAAGTCGGAAGAAGGATACTTATTGGGTTATTGCACTAACAGATGGGGCTTTAGAGTATACAACAAAGTTACTAAAAGGTTCAAGATTGTCTTCATGTTGAGTTTTTAGAAGATCAAGACAATGAGAAAGGTAAAGGTCCCGATTGGATGTTTGATCTTGAGGTTTTAACTCCATCTATGAACTATGTACCTGTTATCAAAGAAAATCAACCAGCTGTAACAGATGGAGAAGATTTACAATATGTTGTTCATGGAGTTCATATTAGACGATCTTTGTTCACGATGAAGATCTGTTAGTCCAAAACAAAGTCTTGAAATTCCAAAACAAAATCTTGTTGCCCCCACAAGAAATCTTTGTTGCTCGAATCTTTTTTATCTCTGAGGATCAATCTATTCAAGAGGAACTTAATCAGATGCTTCTTCAAGATGTTTTAGCACATTCTTACACCGATGAACAAAGGAGAGCTTATGAAGAGGCAAAGAGGAAGAACAAGGCGCATAGTACTCTCCGATTACTTTGGGCGGTACTTCGAACAAAGTCTTGCTACACGGTTAATGACTTTAGCGATGCGGATGATCATACCATGCTTGGATTAGAAGATACTGATGATGAATTTGAAGATGAAGGTATTTTCCCAAATTCCAATGAAGGTGTTGATGTTACTAATTTGGAGGATACTTATGGAGTTCCACAGTCTCCAAACTTAAGAACTCATAAGGATCATCCTTATGATCAAATCATTGGTCCTTCTACTTACAGTCTTGACTAGACCGAGCTAAGACTTTTCTACACCTCACAATGCTTTACTTAGCTTTGTGTATAAACAAACAATTTGAATCATAAGGACCATCAACCCTGTCTATTTACTTGTTTTATCTCTCAAGAAGAACCCAAGAATATTGCTCAAGCTTTGACTAAAGAAAGCCGGGTTGAAGCTATGCAGGAAGAACTTCTTCAATTTAAACTTCAAGAGGTTTGGGTTTTATGTGATCTTCAAGATGGGAAGAGAGTTATTGGAACCAGATGGGTTTTTAGGGTCAAAAGAGATGAAAAAGGAAATGTTATAAAGAATAAGGCAAGGTTAGTAGCACAAGGATATAGACAAGAAGAAGGAGTAGATTATGATGAAGTGTTTGCTCCAGTAGCAAGAATAGAAGCTATTAGAATATTTCTTACTTTTGCTTCTTATATGGGCTTTCAAGTTTATCAGATGGATGTCAAAAGTGCCTTTTTATATGGCAAGATTACAGAGGAAGTTTATGTCAAACAACCTCCTGGTTTTGAAGATCCTAAACACCCAAACAAAGTCTACAAGGTGGTTAAGGCTCTTTATGGCCTTCATCAGGCACCTAGAGCTTGGTATGAGAGATTTGATTCGTGGTGAAGTGAGTGGTGAAAAACACAATATCAACGTATATCAAAATAACCGTTAAATTCGACAAATTAACCCTTTAGGAAAAAGGTTAACGTACCAAACCTTACGGGTGTGATAAAAGTGATACCGGAAAAGCGATTTCCCAGGTCGTGTCCCAACGAGGTGTGAATGGAAGGATTCGTTGAGTTTCGTGATTTGAACTTGAATTGGTTTTTGATGATTTGTTGATTTGAATTACGTTTTCTACGAATTAATTAATGGGAAAGTAATTAAGGCAAGGGAACCCTAATAAACTACAAACTAACTACTACTAAGCCTAAGAAATGATAAAACGCGGCTAAACTAAGTCCTAGGGTGCTAAAACTAAAAAAAAACGTAAAAACCGGCAACCACCCGAGCCATAAACGTAAAAGTTTTGCAATTTAAGGGCTACGGGTGTGAAATGAATTTTCCTACGTCCTAATTGACTAAAAATAATTTTAGAAAAAGACCGGTATTTTTTACTTTTAAATTAATTACTACGAATTAAAAACTATTAAACTCTAGTTAAATGATTAAAAATACTAAAACATTTTAGAAAATTGTGAAACTTTTTGTAAAAATACTTGATGACCTAATGGACCTATGAAAAATAAAATGGGAGCCACAGCTTATACCAATAAGTGAAAAAATAAGCAAAGTGTAATAAGCAAACTAACAAAGCGACTTTATATAATAAATGTTGCAAGATATAACCAAGACAAGACCCAAGGCTTTGGTTATACTGAGGTACACTTATCACTCTCAGGGGTGGGAGGTCTAGGTTCGAGTCACGCCTTCCATCCTTTTGCAAAACATTTTTCTTTTTGATCTGTTTATTAAAACTCCGAGATGCAACCAAAATAAAATATTTTTTGTAAAGGCTTGCTTTTGCTAAGCTCCCAATAAACTGGAAACAACTTATTTAGTACCCGGGTTTGGGACAGACCTCATAAACACACCCCTTTTGCTACTTACTTTGGACAGATAAGCCCATAAGCAGAAGGTGAGCCAAAATAGGTTCACAAATAAGCTCAAGAAAACTACACTCTAAGTTGTTATGATAGCTTATTGCTAGCTGTTGTGGACAAAGCACAAGCCAAACAATCCTATAACAGTTATATTAGGCAAAAAGGAGACCAAGGAAGGCAATTCATCGGCAAGCACAAACACAAATAAGCCGGAGATTAGAAATAAGCTGATGGGAACTAAGTTAAGCTAAATTACTAGGACAAGCAGTAGGCAACAAAACTAACTAGGGGATCCTAAGCTAACGCAAATGAGGCACTAAACTAGTACTAAGGGCAACCAATAAGCTAAATCCTAAGAATCTAATCTAAGCTACTTAAAGCTGAGATACGAATACTAAATAAGCTAAGTTTCCTAGCGATAAGCTTAAAAAAGAAAAATGAAAAGGAAAATGTGACCTCTGTCTGCGCAGCAGGGCCTAAAACAACAGCAAGGGGGGCTGTTGGAGCTTATTTATAAGTCGAACGTGGACCTCCAAACCAAGGACAAGCTACAAAGATCAAGTTAGCATAGTATAGATGCAGGATAAACCAAGTGGGGGACAAGAAAAAGCTGTTTAGAGCTTGAAAATAAGCTAAGACCACTAGTCGTGAACTGTTTTTTGGTATGCTGATAACAGATTTGACAAAGTGAAATTTCAGATTTTGATTTTCATCTAAACCTTTCTGAAACACATTAACTTGCAAAAACGGACACAAGCTAGGTAGGACACATAAGGATTAGATAAAAGCAACTTTTACAAAAACTAGATATCGAATGAACCACGAAAAGCTCACAAGATCAGCAAGGGGTGAGTCCTTACTTTTGCAGTTCTGAGAGAGACCAAAACAAGTTTTTATTGAATACCCAAACTTTGTAGAATTGATTTCACTACTTTCCAACTTATAAAACTAATTCAAAGATCAACCAGGAGTTTGACTTAAGGAGTCAAATGGGTGGAACATGTTGGTTTGAACCCTTTTCTTCTTGACCCAAACACACGTTAATGGTGTGATTTTTCTAAAAACAAGTTTAATATCAGAAACTTGGGAGCTAAAATTGACTTAACTATGTTAAAAAAAGAATTCTTAAAACATTAACAATTATGAGAAAGATGTTTTCATTAACGAAAATTTCAATACAATACGAAAATAATAAAAACTTAATTTTTTAAAACTAAGATAAGAAAAAAGGGTGCCTTATAACTTGGCTACAAAGGAGCTTTTATACTACAACCCTAGGGGTCTTCAATCTCTTGAGGTCTTCACTTGCTTGTGTTTGTTTTGTGAGTGAAATCAGCCAAAGCTCCAACTTGTGCTTTCTTGAATAAATCTCCACCTTTCAACTGTTAGGTATAGATCATGAAACAATCTGAGCCATTGGTTGGGTCTCTTTTGACTTGGATTGCCATGGTGGCACGTCTTGGGGGAGGGGGAAGAAGCATAGTGGGTTTGGGAGTTGGGATAACCTGGGTAATAGAGTGATGGTGAGGATGGAGTGTTTTGGGTGAAGAGAATTGGGTAAAGGTTTGTGAGGTAATTTGGGAAGCAGAGAAAGGGAAAGCTAGGGTTTATGGGAGATGGGAAAAAGAGAGGGAAAGGGAAAGGGTCGGGTTATATGGCTGGGTTGGGTATTTTAAAATGGGTCGTGGGTTGTTATTGGGTCAGGGTTAAACATTGGGCTGGTTTGGTTTGTAGTATTAATACAAGGACCACATTTGTAATACATCAAACTAGAGGAATGAAACGCACTTTTCCAAAATTTATCAAAAGGACCAATTTTGACAAGTTAGAATTACCAAAGGACTAAAAATGTTAATTTTTCAATTTAAAATGTCGGGGTAATTTGTCAATCTTTGAAATTTCAGGGACTAAAGTTGCCATTTTGCAAAATTGAATTTTATAAGGCTAACTTTAACAACTTGAAAATCCCTGAGGGCCTTTTATGAAAAATTATCATGTTTTGAATAACCAGGGACTAGATTTTGACAATTATTGCATAAAATACAGTCTAAATATTTTTTTCTGTCTTTTTTAGACTTTTCAAAGTGTTTTTGACTGTTTTTGCAGTGTAGAAGGAACAAAAATGATGAGTATTTACATACTCATCACTCTCCACATTCTTATTGCAACATGGATATAGAAGGGGAGCTATTGACAAGACTTTGTTTATCAAGAGAGACAAGAAAGATATCATGTTAGTTCAAGTTTATGTTGATGATATCATTTTTGGGGCTACCAAACAGTTTATGGTTAAGGAGTTTGGCGGTGATGAGAAAGAATTTCAAATGAGTTCAATGGGAGAGTTGACTTTCTTTTTAGGACTTGAGTTAAGCGGTCAAAGGAAGGTATTTTTGTCGGTCAAGACAAGTATGTTCTGAGACATACTTAAGAAATTCAATTTTGATGATATGAAGGCTTTTACTACACCCATTAAATCTATCAATTCATTGGGCAAAGATGAAGATGGACACCCTATTGAAGTCAAGCTTTATAGATTGATGATTGGCTCTCTTATGTATCTCACTGCATCAAGGCCTGATATTATGTTTGCTGTTTGTCTATGTGCTAGATATCAAGTCTCACCAAAGATATCTCACATGAATGCAGTAAAAAGAATCTTATGTTATTTAAAACAACAACCAAAGTTGGGTTTGTGGTATCCAAAAGAGTCACCTTTTCACTTAGAGCCTTTTCACCTTTTCAATCTATGTCCATTCACCTTGAAGTTTGGTCCGTCAGTTTGAGATAACTCGACGGTGCCATATGGAAAAACTTTGGCAACGGTGAATGGACCGGTCCAACGGGTCTTAAGCTTCCCCGAGAAGATTTTCAATCTAGAATTGAAAAGAAGGACTCGGTCACCTACGTTGAAAACGCGGTTCTTGATTTTTGAGTCATGGATCTTCTTTGTCTTTTCTTTGTAGATCAATGAGTTCTTGTAAGCTTGATCACGGAGTTCATTTAATTCATTGAGTTGAACTTTTCGATGATCACCCGCGGACTTGATGTCAAAATTGGCATGTTTCAAAGCCCAATAGGCTTTGTGCTCGAGCTCGTCGGGAGATGACACGCCTTTCCGTACACAAGCTTGTAAGGAGTACACCCGATGGGTGTTTTGTAAGCGATACGGAAGGCCCAAAGTGCATCTTCAAGTTTGTCCGACCAAGAGGCACGATTTTCACCTACGGTCCTTTCCAAGATTCTTTTCAAACCCCGATTCGAAACTTCCACTTGCCCACTAGTTTGTGGGTGATACGCGGTAGAAAGACGGTGAGTTACACCGTACTTAAGCATCACTTTTGCGAATTGGTCGTTGCAAAAGTGCGTACCGCGATCACTAATGATGGCACGGGGAGTTCCGAAACGGGAAAAGAGAGATTTTAAAAACTTCACAACTACTCGGGCGTCGTTGGTGGGTAGCGCTTTCGCCTCTACCCACTTGGACAAATAATCGACCGCCACGAGTATATACTTGTTCCCTCGAGAAGACGGGAACGACCCCATAAAATCGATGCCCCATATGTCAAAGATCTCGCACACTTAAATGGCATTTTGAGGCATTCCATCTCTTTTAGAGATGTTGCTATGACGTTGGCAAGTGTCGCAAGATTTGACGAGGTCATGGGCATCTTTGTAAATTGTGGGCCAATAGAAACCGGAGTCAAACACCTTCTTGGCGGTGTAGTTAGGGCCATGATGTCCCCCCGTGGGTCCATGATGACAAGCTTTAAGAATTTCATCGGCTTGGCGTGAACACACCGTCGGATGACTTGATCCGCACAAACCTTAAACAAGTAGGGTCGTCGTAGTAATGTTTAACATCTTTGAAAAACTTGTTCTTTTGTTGGGGCGACATCCCTTTCACAACAAAGTTACCCGCATGATAGTTTGCAAAGTCGGCAAACCATGGGGTACTCAAATCTTTACGATGAGATACCACATTAAGTGTCTCGAGAGGAAATGTTTCATTTATTTCCTTTTTCTCGAGCACACCTTCATGAGGATTTTCAAGACGGGACAAGTGGTCAGCCGCTAGGTTCTCCGCTCCTTTTTTATCACGGATAATGATATCAAATTCTTATAGGAGGAGAACCCATGAACAATCTCGGCTTTGCATCTTGCTTAGCAAAGAGATATTTGAGGGCGAGTGATCCGTATACACTATGCTTTTGGACAAGATCAAGTATGGCCGAAACTTCTCGAAAGCATACACCACGGCTAGTAATTCTTTCTCCGTAGTGGTGTAATGTGCTTGAGCTTCGGTCAAAGTTTTGCTAGCATAATGTATTGGCTGGAAATGTTTTGACTTTCGTTGCCCCAAAACGGCACCTATGGCGAAATCACTTGCGTCGCACATAAGCTCAAATGGTAATTCCCAATCGGGGGCAACTAGAATTGGTGCTTCAGTGAGTTTCTTTTTAAGAGTTTGAAACGCTTCAATGCACTCACTAGAGAAGACGAAAGGAGTGTCCTTTTCAAGAAGTTGGGTCATTGGCCGGGATATTTTCGAGAAATCTTGAATGAAACGACGATAGAAACCGGCATGACCAAGGAAACTTCTAACTCCTTTAACGGTTGTGGGATGAGGTAGTTTTGCAATGACGTCAACTTTAGCCTTGTCAACCTCAATCCCATTCTTAGAGATCTTATGGCCGAGGACAATGCCCTCTTTGACCATGAAGTGACATTTCTCCCAATTTAGACAAAGATTCGTGTTTTCACAACGTTCAAGCATCTTGTCTAAATGAGAGAGACATGTTTGGAAAGAATCCCCAAAGACCGAAAAATCATCCATAAAGACCTCCATAGTCTTTTCGATCATGTCATGGAAAATGGCCATCATACACCTTTGGAACGTACCGGGAGCATTACACAAGCCAAAAGGCATGCGTCGGTAAGCAAATGTTCCATAAGGACACGTGAATGTGGTCTTTTCTTGATCTTGTGGGTCAATGGGTATTTGGAAGTAACCCGAGAAACCATCGAGGAAACAATAGTATTCGTTTCCCGCTAATCTCTCAAGCATTTGGTCCATGAAGGGTAATGGAAAATGGTCTTTACGGGTGGCTTCATTTAACTTTCGATATTCAATGCAAACGCGCCATCCCGTAACCAATCGAGTAGGAATCAACTCGTTTTCATCATTTTCAACAACGGTAATGCCACCCTTTTTGGGTACACAATGAACGGGGCTCACCCAAGGACTATCCGAGATAGGGTAAATCAATCCATCATCGAGAAGTTTTATGACTTCTTGTTTGACAACCTCATGAATTTTAGGATTCACCCTTCTTTGGTGTTGAACCGCCGGTTTGAAGTCATCTTCCATTAAAATCTTGTGTGTACAAAATTCCGGGTTAACACCCTTTATGTCAGAAAGTTTCCAAGCGATGGCTCGCTTGTGTGACTTCAAAACCTTTATGAGAGCGGCTTTTTCATCCTCACTCAAGTCTTTAGCAATGATGACGGGTGATTTATTGTCACCCTCCAAAAATGCATACTCGAGATGAGGTGGTAAGTCCTTAAGTTCGACCTCGGGAGGATCATTAGATTTTTCGATTGTTTTAATTTCCTCTTTATGAAGTTCTTGAGGAGGGAGTGATGAAGGATCTTCATTGAGCATCTTCTCAATGAGAAGAATATCTCCCTCGATGTCGATGGGAGCTTGATCAATTTCCCATGGAACAGAATCACTAGCCAAGTATGCTTCGATCTCTTCCAAAATAAAGTCACTTCCCTCAAACGGGGTGAGGGGGGGAAGAGAGAGCAACGATGGGATCAACCGAAGTGGGATTGCCACTCGAGAATCCAAGAAGTTCTTGAGAACACTCCTCCGACACAATGTCAATGACATCAATTTTGTTGACGGAATTGTCTTCATAATTGGGGAGTATTTCGTAACTTGATTGAGATTGAAAGTAACGGCTTCCTTGTTTACCCTCAAAGTGATTTCCGCTTCATCAACGTCGATCAATGCCCGACCGTTTTCAAGAAGCACCTCCCAAGGATGAGGGTACCTGGGGATCGGCATCAAATTCGACAACAACAAAGTCGGCGGGGGAAATGAAACTTGCCTACTTTTACAAATACATCCTCGGCTATACCTAGCGGACGAGAACTTTATGCGGTCCGCAAGCTCGAGGATCATACATGTAGGTGTAAGCGGAGGTAATGAAAGCTTTTTCCACATGTAATGTGGCATCAAATTAATGCTAGCACCAAGATCGGCCAAGGCGGAGCATTGAACTATGCCTTGAAAATCACATGGAATGAGAAATTTTCCGGGGTCTCCTAGCTTTTCGGGAAGCTTTTTAAGGATAACCGCCAAACAATTCTCGTTCAAGGAAGTTTTAGCCATTTCGGAAATCTTTTCTTTGTTATTCAACAAATTTTTGATCGTTGGACCGAACTTTGGCATTAGAAGAAGAGCATCCGCGAAACTAATCTCGAAGTGCAAATCTTGAAAGATTTGGATAAGCTTCTCCATTTGTTGACTAGTTTTATCACGGAGCTTTTGGTCATTAAGCCTTGAAGGATAAGGAAGTGAAGGCTTAGGAGTGGTCATCGGGACAACGGGTTCCGGAATTGGAGGTAAGACCACCGGAGGTTGGACTTGTGCGGTGCCATGGGCTTGAGATATGCACCTTGTCCTTTGATACCTCGGTTTCTCGTTCCACATCCCTCACCGGAGAAGGATTAGGCATCGAGGGTTCCTCATAAGACTTACCACTTCGGGTGGCAATAGCATTCAATTCACCTTTTGGGTTGGGAATGATATTACTCGGAAGAGCTCCGAAGTTGAAGCTTGATTCTTTTGACTCATGAGACTAGCAAACATGCTTTCAATCTTGCTATTAGATTGATCAATTTTGTTACTAGTAGCTCTAAGCTCAGAAGTGAAATCATTCTTCAAAGTGGTAATTTGATTTTGCATGGACACCATCTTAGCTTCATTGCTTTTGATGTAATTAGCAATGTCAATGGAAGCTTGAGGAGGTGGGGCATGCATGTTTTGTTGAGGAGCTTGGAATCGGTTTTGATTGAAATTTCCTTGATTTTGAAATCCTTGATTTTGATTTTGAAAATTCGATTCGACTCGATTTTGATTGAACTGATTATTTCTATTTTGCACATTTTGATTGTTCTAATTTTGATTAAACCCGGGTGGTCCAAGGAAATTGTTAGAACGATAGCTTAGAAGGTTTCGGTCTCCTTGTGGTTGGTAGGAATTACCTCCCGTATTGTAGGAACCCGAAGCGGCATATACGCTCTATTGAGTGAAGCCACCCGGCTGGACACTCAAAATAAGGGTGTGGACAACCACAAGTTTCACAACTCTTGTTCACGACATTCACTTGTTGATTGTTGTTATTTTGACTCATTTTAAGTACGGCAGTGGATATTTCTTCAATCTTTTTGGTTAGAGTTGTGTATTCCGAAGATGGAAGGGTATTAGATCTCCTTGACTCACTCCTCTCGGCTGAGGAATCCCAATAATTGTGGTGGGAAGTCATGTTTTCAATGAGATCGTAGCACTCTTGGTCGCGCTTTTCATAAAGGTACCACCGAAAAGCATTGATTGTGTCACGATGTCTCAATGTTAACCCGTTATAGAATGTATCTATTTGGGTGACAAGCAACATGTTGTGGTTCGGACATCGATCAATCGAAAGCTTATAGCGTTCCCATGCCTCGAATAAGGACTCATCGGGATGTTGCCTAAAGTTGCTGATTTCATTCCTTAGTTTCGTCACCATCGACGGTGGAAAGTATTTCGCCAAGAATTTGGAGATCATTTCGTCGAAACTATGGATTGAGTTCTTGGGAAGACGATCAAACCATGCGGTGGCATGAAGCGTCAAAGAATATGGGAAGAGATATAGCGAAGGGCGTCATCGGTGACCCCATTTTGCTTCATACTTTGGGTGACGGTGAGAAATTTGTCGAGATGCTTGTTGGCATCGTCACCCGGTGATCCGTGAAATTGGCAAAAACTTTGGACTTGTTGAATCATGTGATGCTTAAGTCCAAAATCCGTGGCCTCGATGTTGACCGGGGCAATAGGACCACCCGTCCATCCATCGTGGGTTGGCAAAGCTCCTCCATCGTTCGGAGATCGGGAGCTGGATCTTGTGGACCAGGTACTGGGACTTGAGATCCGTTCCCTTGGTTATGTGTCATTGTGATTTGTTCGACGATACGTATCTCGGTGCGTTGTTTGGTTACGTTACGTCTACGAGCTTCGAGCGGCGAGTGCGCATGCACTTCCAAAAACAACACTTTCAATTAAAACAAGACAGAGGCAAAACACAGTGAACTTAAACCAATAATCCCACGTGAAATGATCACTTCTATAAGTAAAACGCACAAAGGAGCGGAGAGACTTATTAGGTCGTCATGAAGCTTATTAAAAACCGTCTCTTTACGGCCGCAATTTAATGTCGGGCCGTCCTTATACCCTCACACGTTTGTTAAACCGATAAAAGTAAACCAAAACACGAGCGACACAAAGGCAAGTTTTAAATCTTTTGTTCGTGAACTTATAATGATAACACCTCAGTTGAGAATGTTATATTGATTGTGTCTTCTATATTATTTAAAACAACAAGGAAAATCTTTTTGTATTTTTAATCTTTTACATATATATACAAAGAAAAGAAAAATATTTTTGTATTTTTGTATTTTTATAAAAACAATAACTTCACGAGGAAGGTTCTTCAAGTCACTAATCGCAAAAATCACGATATTTTCGCAACACACCTCCCGTGGCGTAAAATTTGATTCGTGGTGAAGTGAGTGGTGAAAAACACAATATCAACGTATATCAAAATAACCGTTAAATTCGACAAATTAACCCTTTAGGAAAAAGGTTAACGTACCAAACCTTACGGGTGTGATAAAAGTGATACCGGAAAAGCGATTTCCCGGGTCGTGTCCCAACGAGGTGTGAATGGAAGGATTCATTGAGTTTCGTGATTTGAACTTGAATTGGTTTTTGATGATTTGTTGATTTGAATTACGTTTTCTACGAATTAATTAACGGGAAAGTAATTAAGGCAAAGGAACCCTAATAAACTACAAACTAACTACTACTAAGCCTAAGAAATGATAAAACGAGGCTAAACTAAGTCCTAGGGTGCTAAAACTAAAAAACGTAAAAAACGGCAACCACCCGAGCCATAAACGTAAAAGTTTTGCAATTTAAGGGCTACGGGTGTGAAATGAATTTTCCTACGTCCTAATTGACTAAAAATAATTTTAGAAAAAGACGGGTTTTTTTGACTTTTAAATTAATTACTACGAATTAAAAACTATTAAACTCTAGTTAAATGATTAAAAATACTAAAACATTTTAGAAAATTGTGAAACTTTTTGTAAAAATACTTGTTGACCTAATGGACCTATGAAAAATAGAATGGGAGCCACAGCTTATACCAATAAGCTGCAAAAAAAATAAGCAAAGTGTAATAAGCTTAAACTAACAAACGACTTTATATAATAAATGTTGCAAGATATAACCAAGACAAGACCCAAGGCGCTGGTTATCAGGTACACTTATCACTCTCAAGGGTGGGAGGTCTCAGGTTCGAGCGCCTTCCATCCTTTTGCAAAACATTTTTCTTTTGATCATTTATTAAAACTCCAGAGATGCAACAAAATAAAATATTTTTTGTAAAGGCTTGCTTTTGCTAAGCTCCCAATAAACTGGAAACTTGACTTATTTAGTACCCAGTTTGGACAGGACCTCATAAACACACCTTTTGCTCTTGACTTTGGATAGATAAGCCCATAAGCAGAAGGTGAGCCAAAATAGGTCACAAATAAGCTCAAGAAAACTACACTCTAAGTTGTTATGATAGCTTATTGCTAGTCATTATGGACAAAGCACAAGCCAAACAATCCTATAACAGTTATATTAGGCAAAAAGGAGACCAAGACAGGCAATTCATCAGCAAGCACAAACACAAATAAGCACTGGAGATTAGAAATAAGCTGATGGGAACTAAGTTAAGCTAAATTACTAGGACAAGCAGTAGGCAACAAAACTAACTAGGGGATCCTAAGCTAACGCAAATGAGGCACTAAACTAGTACTAAGGGCAACCAATAAGCTAAATCCTAAGAATCTAATCTAAGCTACTTAAACTGAGATAACGAATACTAAATAAGCTAAGTTTCCTAGCGATAAGCTTAAAAAAGAAAAATGAAAAGGAAAATGTGACCTCTGCTGCTGCAGTGCAGGCCTAAAAACAACAGCAAGGGGGGGCCTGTTGGAGCTTATTTATAAGCTGAAACGTGGACCTCCAAACCAAGGACAAGCTACAAAGATCAAGTTAGCATAGTATAGATGCAGGATAAACCAAGTGGGGACAAGAAAAAGCTGTTTAGAGCTTGAAAATAAGCTAAGATCAGCTAGGCGTGAACTGTTTTTGGTATGCGATGCAGATTTGACAAAGTGAAATTTCAGATTTTAATTTTCATCTAAACCTTTCTGAAACACATTAACTTGCAAAACAAACTGGACACAAGCTAGGTAGGACACATAAGGATTAGATAAAAGCAACTTTTACAAAAACTAGATATCGAATGAACCACGAAAAGCTCACAAGATCGCCAAGGGGTGAGTCCTTACTTTTGCGTTCAGAGAGACCAAAACAAGTTTTTATTGAATACCCAAACTTTGTAGAACTGATTTCACTACTTTCCAACTTATAAAACTAATTCAAAGATCAACCAGGAGTTTGACTTAAGGAGTCAAATGGGTGGAACATGTTGGTTTGAACCCTTTTCTTCTTGACCCAAACACACGTTAATGGTGTGATTTTTCTAAAAACAAGTTTAATATCAGAAACTTGGGAGCTAAAATTGACTTAACTATGTTAAAAAAAGAATTCTTAAAACAGTAACAATTATGAGAAAGATGTTTTTCATTAACTGAAAATTTCAATACAATACGAAAATAATAAAAACTTAATTTTTTAAAACTAAGATAAGAAAAAAGGGTGCCTTATAACTTGGCTACAAAGGAGCTTTTATACTACAACCCTAGGGGTCTTCAATCTCTTGAGGTCTTCACTTGCTTGTGTTTGTTTTGTGAGTGAAATCAACCAAAGCTCCAACTTGTGCTTTCTTGAATAAATCTCCACCTTCAACCTGTTAGGTATAGATCATGAAACAATCTGAGCCATTGGTTGGGTCTCTTTTGACTTGGATTGCCATGGTGGCACGTCTTGGGGAGGGGAAGAAGCATAGTGGGTTTGGGAGTTGGGATAACCTGGGTAATAGAGTGATGGTGAGGATGGAGTGTTTTGGGTGAAGAGAATTGGGTAAAGGTTTGTGAGGTAATCTGGGAAGCAGAGAAAGGGAAAGCTAGGGTTTATGGGAGATGGGAAAAAGAGAGGGAAAGGGAAAGGGTCGGGTTATATGGCTGGGTTGGGTATTTTAAAATGGGTCGTGGGTTGTTATTGGGTCAGGGTTAAACATTGGGCTGGTTTGGTTTGTAGTATTAATACAAGGACCACATTTGTGATACATCCAAACTAGAGGGGAACTGACTTTTCCAAAATTTATCAAAAGGACCAATTTTGACAAGTTAGAATTACCAAAGGACTAAAAAATGTTAATTTTCCAATTTAAAATGTCCAGGGGTAATTTCTGTCAATCTTTGAAATTTCAAGGACTAAAGTTGCCATTTTGCAAAATTGAATTTTATAAGGCTAACTTTAACAACTTGAAAATCCCTGAGGGCCTTTTATGAAAAATTACATGTTTTGAATAACCCGGGACTAGATTTTGACAATTATTGCATAAAATACAGTCTAAATATTTTTTTCTGTCTTTTTGAGACTTTTCAAAGTGTTTTTTACTGTTTTTGCAGTGTAGAAGGAACAAAAATGATGAGTATTTACACACTCATCACTCTCCACATTCTTATTGCAACATGGATATAGAAGGGGAGCTATTGACAAGACTTTGTTTATCAAGAGAGATAAGAAAGATATCATGTTAGTTCAAGTTTATGTTGATGATATCATTTTTGGGGCTACCAAACATTCCATGGTTAAGGAGTTTGGCGGTGATCGAGAAAGAATTTCAAATGAGTTCAATGGGAGAGTTGACTTTCTTTTTAGGACTTCAGTTAAGCGGACAAAGGAAGGTATTTTTGTCAGTCAAGACAAGTATGTTCTGAGACATACTTAAGAAATTCAATTTTGATGATATGAAGGCTGTTACTACACCCATTAAATCTATCAATTCATTGGGCAAAGATGAAGATGGACACCCTGTTGAAGTCAAGCTTTATAGATTGATGATTGGCTCTCTTATGTATCTCACTTTGCATCAAGGCCGATATTATGTTTTTGTTTGTCTATGTGCTAGATATCAAGTCTCACCAAAGATATCTCACATGAATGCGATAAAAGAATCTTATGTTATTTAAAACAACAACCAAAGTTGGGTTTGTGGTATCCAAAAGAGTCACCTTTTCACTTAGAGGCTTTTTCAGATAGTGATTATGCAGGTGATAACTATGATAGAAGATCAACCACCGGAGGATGCCAATATCTTGGAAGAAGATTAGTCTCCTGGCAATGCAAGAAACAAACAATGGCAGCAACATCCTCTTGAAGTGAATATGTAGCTGCTGCAAGTGCTTGGACAAGTTTTGTGGATGCAAAATCAACTCTTGGACTATGGATTCAACTTCAAGAATACTCCTATTAACATTGATAATGAGAGTACTATTTGTATTGTGAAGAATCCAGTTTATCATTCCAAGACCAAGCACATCCAGATTAGGCATCACTTTATCAGAGATTGTTATGAGCACCGACTTATTAATGTGATTAAGGTTCACACGGATGACAATGTAGTGACCTACTCACCAAAGGTTTTGATGTTTCTAGATTCACTCACTTGGTGGTGAGCATTGGCATGATTAACTACTGAGCTACATTTAAGGGGAGGACTATTTAGTATTTGTATAGTCTTGTGTAATGCTTGAGGGGAGGATAGTTATGTATACTTAGTTAATACAGGAGAAATTGGAAAATCTTGTTTTAGTTAAACGCTTGAAAGTACTGCTTACGTGGAAGTCTTGTTTGTCTTATTAAATCTTGTTCCAACGGTTATCTTGAGGGTAATTTAATGCTAACGGTAACAATGTTATTTTAGGTTGTGATTTTTCAAATCTCACCTATAAATACCTTCTTTCTGATTTTCCCTCTCATATTGATACATTATAATCTTTTCCATCTTTGTCTCATCATATTCATATTCTTCGCATTCAATTCTTTTTGCTTACATAATCAACAATGGCGAATCGTCCTACTGTTTCTAAGCATAACATGGTTGATAATTTGGATAAGACGGCGAATATACTCTTTCATGATATAATTGATTGTCTTACTGGTTCGCCTATCGGCTTATGCTCTTTTAGTGGAGCGGATTATTGAGCCCGGATTCAAGAATTTTGGGCTAATGCTAGAGATAACATGGAGAATGACGATTATTATATTAGATCAAATTCTTTGGAAGAACTATTAAGATTACTGAAGACTCAATTCGAGAAGATTTATTGTTCAATGATGCAGATGGGGCTTTAAG
This sequence comes from Chrysanthemum makinoi, assembly GCA_910596185.1. Taxonomy (NCBI): domain Eukaryota; kingdom Viridiplantae; phylum Streptophyta; class Magnoliopsida; order Asterales; family Asteraceae; genus Chrysanthemum; species Chrysanthemum makinoi. Next base: position 30,861,580 of record OU343223.1, read on the forward strand.
GTTTGATAAGCAGTTGATATGGGATACTTTTAGACATATTGGCTATGAAGGATCTTTGAATGAACAAACGTTTAGAAAACAATTATTTTGTCCCCATTGGAAGTTTTGGTTCATGTGTTGCTCCATTGCATAAGTGCTAAGAGTACCTCTTGGGAGCAGTTTGGGTCAAATATAGCATCTGCTATGGTTGGGTTAGCTACAAATAGAGTTTTTAACTTCTCAAGGCTAATACTGGATGGAATGCTCTCACATATTTCACATGGATCTACTTGGCTGATGTACCCAAGGTTTATACAGGTTTTCTTAAACAAGAAACTTTCTAATGTGCCAAAACCTACGACTTTATTGCTTATTGTTCAACAATCCAAGATTTTTACTTTTATGGCAAAAGGAGTGTTTTATTCAAGGGTCAAGATACTCCTTTAACAACTTCCATTATGGATGTTGTTCAGGTCATTAGAAAGCGTCGAAGCGGTGATGATCTGAAGATACGCATCTGCAGTCGCTTCGCAAGTCTTGCTTCTTCACAAAGCTACATCAAAAGAAGGTACTTTGCATCTCTACAAGGTACGCTTCTCCTAGTCTTGAACTTCAAGAAGATGTTGCGTTTCACCTTCTCCATCTCCACAAAGGGTGTTCTGTTTCTCAACCAGAGGATCATTCACCTATTCAAGGAGAGGATTCACATACCATACCTCCCGATGAAATCACATTGGATAATTATGTTTTGACAAGGGAGTTGGTCAAGTTGAAAAAGACTACAGAGGTCCAAGCCAAACAAATAAAGAAATTAAAACCTGAAGTTTGAAGGCTAAAGACTTTTGTGTGGCCATTAGTTCAACAATTTCGAATCTGGGTTAAATCCAAGAAAAAGGCGCAAAAGTAGTCTAGGAAAAACAACGCATACCAGGGTTCATCAACAATCTTCCGTCAACTTGGGGAGGAATTTAGAAAAAGATAATTTGAAAGAAGATGTTGAAAAGAAGAAACAACCCGAAAATCTTGATGAAAAGAAAAGATCATTCATGGTACTGATGAACAAGAGGAACAAGTTCAAGGTACTTGAACAACAAAGTCTCTGAACAAGTTCAAGGTGTTGAACAACAAAGTCTTGCTTTTCAACAGACAAAGTACTTTTAGACAAGAAGTGATAACTCCAAGAGTTTTGAATTTTGAAGAAGAAGGCGGTCCTTCTACAACAATTTGTTATACAAGAAGAGGAGGAAGCTATTCTCAAACCAATTCATTCTGCAAGTGATGATGAGTTCATTGCTACAATTTTTCAAGAATTATCACAACCTAGAGGTGGTGTTACTATTAGAGAAGTGCAAGAAGATGAACAACAAAGAACTTCTCAACCTGCAATTGATCCTAAGGATAAAGGGAAAGGTGTTTTAGTAGAAGAAAAGAAGAAGAAACTTACTTTGGCAGAGATTAGAGAAATTGAAGTTGCTAGGAATGAAGCTGCTGCTAGAAAACTTCAAGAAGAGTTAAATGCTAAAGATAGAGCAGCTCAAGAAGTTGAAGAAGCTCAAAGTAGAGAAGCTGCTAAAAGTTGCAAGAGCAATTAGATCTTTGAAACCGATGAACCATTACAATCACCTACTTCTGTTAGATATATGCCTAGAAGACCTAATTTAGCTAAGGACAGGAATGCTATGATGGCATATTTGAAAGGTCGATGGTATAAAGGATTGCAGAAGTTGAACTATGTTGACATGAAAAGACTCTATGATCTTGAGACAATAGCTTATAAGAAGAGTGTTGCAGATATTAAGGATTTTAGAAGAAGCTTTTGGACCTGAAGAAAGGAATAAGAGCTTAAAAAGAAAAAGAAAAACTGAAGTTAAAGATAGACAGTTTTCAAAGAAAGAAAGAGTTGAATTGAGATCTGAGTCTAAAGATGCATTAAGAAATTATCTCAGAGTGGTAGATTTTGATTATTCAAAAGAAGATACAGACATGAAGATGAACATATCTCAGATTAGTGCTTTTGATATTGTGAAATCCAAAGAAAGAGATTATATGATTTTTCATAAGGAAGATGAAAGCTTCAAAGTTTTCAATAGGTTATGGGATTTGTTACATATTATAGATAGAGTGGATTTATTCTATCTATATAATGTGGTAAAAGCTTATTTTGAAGATATTCCATCGTAAGGAATTGGTGCGGTTTTGCTTGGAGATCTTATAACCATGTGGGAATCGAAGAGGAAAGCACGATGATATATGGAAAAATCAAGAAAACGGGAAATTGTTCTTGGAGATTCTTTGAAGAATCTGGAGTTCATGTTTTAGAGCTAGAGAATGGTAAAATGATACACATGTTTGTAAACAGAAGATATTCTCTCACAGTTGAGCTCATGAGAAGAATGCTAGAGCATGGATTGGAAGTAGAAGAGGATAATGAAACCGCTTGCATGGTTATCAATCTATTTATCAACCGGACTACCATTGTTTGAAGAAGATGAGTAAACCGGTATGAATTTTATTGAATAATTTTGATAAATCAAGTACTTTATTCAAAGTCTGTAACGAGCGACTTTCATCAAAGTATTCACATGCCTTTTAAAACCGTTAAGTAATTTTTCAAAGAAACCTTTTGCTAAGTAACAAAATTTTTGAAACAAAGGTTAAATGAATTAAATGGATTTTGAGATGGAAACATCATTAGGTAATCAATCCACCATGGTTACAAAAGGATTGGCTAATCCATGAGCAAACGGCTCTGGTAAAGATATATCAAATCCGATTTTAGTTGACAACTTGCTAATAAGTTGTATGGTAATCAACTCACCATATCGGTTAATGTGAAGAGTTGGCTAGCCCACAAGAAAATGGCTTGTGGTAAAGGCAGTGGAAAAACCATTATTGGTAATTAGTTCACCATTAAAAAGAAGAACTAACTAGTCCGAAAGTACGGCTTTTGGTAAAGACAAATCAAATCGTTGATAGTGATGATTTGCTAAAAATCATATGGTTATCAATGTACCATGGTCTTACACACCAAAATATTTGGCTACTCCAAAGATAATGGCTTTGGTAAAGAGATCTAAATCCATTAAATTTTCAATGATTCACCTCTCACAGGAGTTAACACACCTGGAAGTGATGAGAATAGTATGCAACTTAAACTCAATTAATGTACAAATTGTCATATGTTGCTGTGTTGCTGAAAAGATGGAGCTTGCTGAATGCTGCTGAGAAAGAACAATTCTAAGAGATACTTTGACAAGTACAGACACTACAGAGATATATTGAAAAGACTAAGAAACAATCTGATCTTAAAGATGAAGTTATTAAAGATACATTCACAAAGGAACTTGAAGTCAAGCAAGTAGAATTCAAGTTAGGGAGGATTGTTGGGATATGAAAGTGCTGAAGACATGAAAGTACTGAAGATATGAAAGTCTTGTAAGCGCAAATCTTGGAAAAAGTCAAAGTAATCTTGCTAAAGACAAAGTCAAAGTCGCACCTAAAAGTCAAAGTATCGCAAGAACAAAAGAAGCATTATTCGTTTATGGAAAGTATTGTATTCTATGTTTAGATTACTTGTCGTACAAGGTTATCAATTGTAAACCGACTAGGATATCCTTGAGCCTATAAAAGGACTCCTAGATTGGCATTAGATGTACGAGTCTATGAGTTTTAGAGCTTACGAATTCACAAGTTAATTAGTGTTTTAGAGAGAAGTTCGATTATCTTAGAGTTGTATTAGAGTATCTGCATAATAAGCAGATTTAGAGTTTATAATAAAAGGTTATTCTTCTTAGCTTTGTTAAGTAAATTTCGCGTACTTGATAAAGATTGCTTAGTGTTTCTTTGTTAATAACTTAGGATTTATCCGAGGTTATTAAACCTTAACAAGCTAGTTAAGATAGTTTGATTAAAGTATATCGATCCAACAATGTTATACGGCATTTTTTTGGCCAATGGCATAACTATACTACACCGTCCTCATAACCATAGCCATGTTATCCGTCAAATAGCCATGCACATGCCACATGGTGAGTGTTATTTTTTATATTTTTATTTTTTTTATCCTCTTTTTTTAGTTAGTAAAAGTATTTTTTTTGTGAAAAAAAAAAAAAAAAAAAAAAAAAAAAAAAAAACAAAAAAAACAAAAAACTACGACCCACATGCCTTATAACATGTTAAAGCTGGGGAGGATATTTTAGTTATAGTGATGTTACAAGTTGTGAGAAATAAATATCAAAACCAAAACCGAACCAAATAACTCAGTTCGGGTCGGTTTTCAGGTTTTGAACCGAAAAACCCCGAAATAAATATACAAAACCGAAACCGAATCGAAAAAGATCGATTCGGTTCGGTTTCGGTCGGTTTTCAGGTGGATTTGCTCAGCCCTAAGTAGTAGTGTCTTCACGGGATGATTAATTCATTTTCCTATCAGTATTAGGCGGGTAACCGAACATACGGTTACTCAAAATGAGCGATTACCAGCTGTCCGAATCACGGTTAACCATTTTATACGTTTAATTAAGTTTAACCGTATAAAAATAATATGATCTAGAATGTAAAATGTCATTTTTGTAACCTTAAATAAAACTGAATAGATTAAAGTCCAATTAAAGTTATTTAGTCAAAATAATTGCATTCAAATAAAATACATAACATATTAATAAAAAATATTTATTAGATGTTTATAGGTTACGATCGCGTTAATCAATTTTCACACATAGATATTTAGTAAATGTTTACATTAAAAGTAAAAAATTCGTTATACAATGAAAGTAGTATTATGAATATTATGTGTGTGACTATCCATATACCTTAACTTACATAACCCCTCATCTTTTGTATTCCCTCATTTATTGTTTGTACTAAATACTTGATGAAGAGAGCCCTATAAATTAAGGCTAGTTTTGTAGTTTGTGATATAAATGAAAATGCATTCCATAATCTTTCAATTCTTCTAGTTTATACTCCATGTTGATTAGTTGTTATTTCGTAACACGTTATTAGCATGATAGTCTCAAAGTGCGATCTTTGATTTTGATCGGAGAACAATCTCATTAGTTACGATAGAAGATGGAATCTTATTGGGTTTTCTTTGAAGTTGATCGTTCGAGTTTTAATGGGAGGTTTTGATTTCAAGAGGTAGTCTAAAACTTAATCATATATTAATGTTATTTTACTTGTTAGTGCAAGTTAATTACGTTAAATATATAATATGCGTTATAAATACTTTGATAGATAAGACTGAAATTGTTGAATGATTAATAATAAATCAACCATGTTGTCCATTTTCTCTAAACACATCAACGTTATTTTAGAATGCTTGATTGGATCTTGTTTAGTAACACGGTGATGTTATTTCACTTTGAATTGCTAAACATGGATGTATTATTGGTTATACCATGAATATATTGTTATATGTTATTCATTAGTGCTTGATGAATAAGTTAGGGGAAGTAATAATATGAGCAGAACTTTCGCAATTGCCATCTTATGTTTTAATTGGATCTCAAATTATTCTTAACATGAGGATTTAAACCAAGAATATATTTGGTTCAATATATATAATTTTTCTATCATAACGTTTTAGCATATTAACCATGATCATATTAGAATAGCTTTGGAACATCAGTTATAAGCATGATTTTATCGTTAAACTTAATTTTATATCTTAAATTTTAAAGTTAATTGTTGGCTACTATGATGAACGTTAAAATGATGTATTGCGAAAGTTGAATTAACTGTTGGCTAATAGAGAAACTTTGAAGGTAGCATGTGAATTGCCTTATCTATATTAAATTCTTAGACGATATTGATTTTCGCATACTACTATATACAAGTATATGATAACATAGGTAAGTTAAAATCTAAATGATGCATACACAACATGTACAATTTTGTTAGTATATGTTTTAGGGATGATTGTAGTTGCATCTTAATCGATTTTGTTACTCATTACATGTGACTGATATCATAACCTATAAAACTTCTCATATAAATGGATTTTGATATTTATTCCAAGTGATTATCTCTCCCTATGTGAGCATGTTTCTTTTGTGAATCTAGCTTAATCGATTTAAATTTGTGTATAGTTTTGACATACCTATTATGATTTGTTCAATATTTGACATATGCTTCCAAATTACATGGTTTTATTTATTATGATGTCAAACTGTATGTAGAATTTGTATATTGCTTTATATGTATTATTACATGTTTGAATTATATTTGGGACTCATCAGATTATAGTAACATAAAGTCGTAACTAACCTAAAAACAAATATACTTGCGTGATGTGTTTTGTTTTAACAATGTAAACATGTGAATTTAATTTTTATGTCGTGGTGTTCAATTACAAATCTTGGTTTGGAATTACAAAGATTTTATTTTTGTTTTATCTATCTTGATCTACCTAATGGACAACATAATTAAACCATAGAATCAAGCATATGTTATATGAATAAATTGAAATGTGTAATCGCAAAACGTTATATACTCGCATGATTTAATAATCTTATGGATTGATTTGCCTATCTTGCACTTCATACATTAATCCATAGGGTTAGTATCCCTCGCATGAAAATACAAACTTATCTAAGTTCTCAAAATTTCAAAATGCTATATACGAACTTATCAAGGTTTTGAATTTGATGACAACATCACACTATCTAAGTTTTCATGCAATTTGTTTAGCATATACAATATATATAAGCAATATAATAAAATTTTGTGTAAAAAGTTTGCGGCTCATTGCATGCGGCTGAAAAGTAAAAGCAATTGAACTCCTAATCTGATTTTATTAATTTCTTCATATTATTAGACTTTACATAAAAGTCAAGTGTAATCAAAGCGCACGTGGTCATAAACTACAAGTTTATGAGCCAAGATTATTGTATTAATTGGCATGACCGGTTGGACCATCCCGAGTCAATGATGATGCGAATGTATAGAAGAACTATAAGTTTCTTCAAAGATAAATTTGATTGTTCTCATTGAAAGTTAATATTTCATCTATCACCACCAAACTAAAGTAAGGATTATGTCCCATAAAGTTTTGGAAAGAATATGACGGGATGTATGTAGGCCTATACATCCGCCATGTGGACCATTTTGAGTTTTAAAATCGATGCATCCTCAAAATGATCGTTAAAGACGCAACTTAAGTTTAGCGTGATGAATGGCTCGTCTTATAAAATGCGAGCATGGTTTTCCAAATTGTATCTTTGGAAATGGTGGTGAATACTTCCATATGTTGGGCAATTATTGGAATAAGTGTCGAACTTAAAAGTAGCCCATGTTCGTACGCGAATTCCTTTTGTTGAAAAGTTCATAAAAGTCTTCAGTTGATTGCAAAGCCAATAATTGTGAGAACAAAATTGTTAGTTAATGGGGCATGTAATTTTAGATGATAAAATATGAATTCGCAACTTGCCAACAATTAATAATGAATTCTCCCTATTAGAATGGTTTCGGTCACAAACCATATGTTTTCCATATAAAGTTTTCTATAAATGTGCGGAACGTGTATTGTAAATCCACCACAACGCACATAATGGATGTTGAAGTTGATAATTCATTCAAAGGGAGAATGAGTAGCGAGAAATATGGAATGAATTATGATATAAAAATGTTGATCCTCACGCTAATAAAAATGAACTTAAAGTTCAAGGGACAATTTACATTCCAGATCTAGTAGTTGCCAGACAAGTTTTGTGACCTAAATAAAGTGACTAGATCATACATACGCTGCTAATGCTCCAATTAAAATGTGTGTCCCAACATTTAAACCAATGATTGATAGTAAGTCTATGGCACGTCTGCAACGTGATAGACTAATCGATTCCAAATAAAAGTCCTCGAATAAAATGGGGCAATAAAATCAAGATGGTCGAATCGAGGTAATAAAACCCCATAATATTCACTTAAAGAGAAACTAGACATGAAGGTTATTGAAAACCCCAGGTACATGAAAAACTTTGAGATCTCAATAAATGATAAAATATAATGTCTAGTAAAGTGTGGAATCGAAAAGTAACGAATCGACGTCAATATAGTAATGATTATGTAAATAAATAAGATAGCGCTATAATTATGGTGAGGATCATGGAAGCATACTTGTAGGAATTGCAGTTGTATAAATGAATGGCCAAAAGATATAAAGACGCAAAGAACTAATTGAAGTCTCTTGTGATGAGACATGGTTACTGGATTATGCATAAGGTACAAGTGATGGAAGACATATATTTTCTCAAAGACTTGTAAATGATCATGCAGATGAATGTTTACATGTGGTGGATCGAATAATGTATTTTAATATTGTATAAGTCTGGTAATGTGTAAAATAATTGATATGCGTCTAAAAGGTAAATGAATAGAGCTCATATGAGATTTTATTATAGGATAAAAAATGCATGAAGCATGCTAGTGATTTTAATGCTTAAAGCATATAAGAAAAATTCTCGAGAACACTACTTGATTGTATTAAAGTAATCATATTTTTGGAATACGAGTAATAATTTCCTTAGTGTATAGTATTGTGCCAAATAAAGATCATGTTTGCCTATGAAACTTTATAAAGAGATCTAGATTTGAATATTGTTTAAGCTTCATGCAGTTTGATTTATGATTATAAAGGCAACTGAATGCATAGAAGTTGAATTTGAACAAAAGACACATTTTGTCTTAGCTTATGATTTGAACATCTAAAGGATGAAATATGTGTGCATCATGAAAACTAAAAAAAAAGAAAAAAGATGCTAACTATCCTTATATCGATATACGACACTCATGTTTATGAGGTCAGATGATGTTGAAAAGACCCCTTGATTTATCAAGATGAATCACAATATTGATTTAAAAGTGTCATATTAAAATGTGTATGAAACATTTATGATTCTCGCCAATGGTCATGCATGATATAATTGTGTTTTCAATGAATAACTTGTGAAGTACGATGATGTACTTGAATAAGATGTATGACGTACATTAATCCTTAAAATGGATATGCGAACAACATGTAGAGAATATTTATTCACGTGATTTCATCAAGACACTTCAATGTGTATTTCACTGACACAGTGAGCTTAAGTGATGTGATCATCAGGGGGAGAGAAGATGCGCGTTGCACTCTTTTTCCCTTGACTATGGTTTTGTCCCAACAGGGTTTTCCGGCAAGGTTTTTAATGAGGCAACATCCCCAAGCGTATAAAGGAGTTATGTACTCTTTTTCCTTTACTAGATTATGTTTATATAGAAAAGGACCCTTTTCGACCTCCAGATGATGACGAGGAAATTCTTGGTCCCGAAGTACCCTATTTAAGTGCCATTGGGGCATTGTTATTTCTTGCGAGTCATACACGACCCGATATATCATTTTCACTAAACTTATTGGCAAGATATAGCTCGTGTCCAACAAGGAGACATTGAAATGGGGTGAAACAAATATTTCGATACCTTCAAGGTACAAAAGATATGGGCTTATATTATGCTAACTCATCCGAAAGAAATCTAGTTGGTTTTGTAGATGCAGGATATTTGGCTGATCCCCATACCGGTCGGTCCCAAACTGGATACGTTTTCACAAGTTCCAGTACTGCCATTTCATGGCGTTCCGTGAAACAAACAATGAGCGCCACTTCATTGAATCATGCAGAGATCTTGGCCATCCAGAAGCAAGTCGGGAATGCGTATGGTTAAGAAATATTGTACAACATATTCGTGAATCATGTGGTATCTCTTCAAGCCAGGAAGCTCCAACAATCGTGTATGAAGATAATGCAGCATGCATTGCTCAACTTAAGGACAAATACATCAAAGGTGGCAGAACCAAGCATATTCTACCAAAGTTCTTTTTCACTCATGAATTACAGAAGAGCGGCGATATTATTGTTCAAAAGATCCATTCAAGCAAGAACTTAGCAGACTTGTTTACCAAGGCACTTCCCACTGCAACATTTAAGAAGTTAGTTCACGACATTGGAATGCGAAGACTCAATGAACTTCAGTGATCTAATCATCAGAGGGAGAGCATTGCTGGCGCACTCTTTTCCCTTAGCTATGGTTTTTCCCACCGGGTTTTTCCTAGCAAGGTTTTTAACGAGGCAGCAGATCTAATCGTATGAAAACTAATGATGGATAGCCAAGAGGGAGTATTATGAATATTATGTGTGTGGCTATCCATATACCTTAACTTACATAACCCCTCATCTTTTGTATTCCCTCATTTATTGTTTGTACTAAATACATGATGAAGAGAGCCCTATAAATTAAGGCTAGTTTTGTAGTTTGTGATATAAATGAAAATGCATTCCATAATCTCTCAATTCTTCCAGTTTATACTCCTTGTTGATTAGTTGTTATTTCGTAACAAGTATTGCAATTTTATAACCAAATAGCTGTAGAAATATTTGAGTAATTTAGTTATAAACCTTTATGCATATTACATATGGTTCGGTTGAGTTCGGTTAACCGCATATATCTAAAAATAAAAACCGAAAATGAACCATGAAAAACAGGTTTTTTCGGTTTTTGATTGAGCAGTTCGCTCGATTTGTCATTTTTTGGGGTTTTGTGAACAAGCTATCTAGTGCTACACGATTTCAACATAAACAAGTATTAAAATAACGAATAAAAAATTCTAATAGAGTGAGGTTATTTTACAAATCAAAGAATCCTCACATACCATGGGACACATCTCAACCATTGATTCAAATTTAATCAATGGTTGAGATTAAAACACGCTATCCACTAAAAAAACGGAGGCGCATATTAGTAAAATTACAAAAAAGCAAAACCCGCTCTAAACCCACATATCCTACATTCAACGCATCTACCTAACACACACTACACACAAATACAGCGATAAAAAACACAACGCAAAAATCATCAAAGACTATAAAACGCGCCGGAGAAGATGAAATATACTAAGAATGACAGTGTTACGCTACAACAGCTGACAAAAAAAGCAACTCCGGGCAAAAAAAAGCATAAAAAACCGGTCAAAAAACCGGTTTCATGTATAATCTTAGACTCCAAACAACTATTTCAATATCTACAACTGTTATTTATGATTATATAACGATTTGAACTGTTTATAGAGATTATGGTGATAGTAAAATATTACACCGTATATTGCTTATTTGTGAAGAAATGTGCAACTAGAAGTTAGGTTTTAACAGTTTATAGAGTTTTGTTATGATTAGGAGTTAGGTTTTAACAGTTTAGAAGCTAGGTTTGCGAGATTAGAAGTATTTATCGAAGGCGTCTTATGCGGCTAAGCCGAAGGCTTAGCCGCATAAAACGCCTTCGACTTTGACGAACGCATAAGGCTTCGCCAAAAGCATTCGCTGCAGCTAAGTAAAATGATTAGCCGCAATCTTATGTGGCTAAACCTTTGACTCACCTGCAGAAGATGCCTTTGGATTTGCCATAGGTTGTGGCTAATCCTTTGGCTTAGCTGCAGAAGATGCCTTTTCATTTGACAAAGGAATAGTCTGTGCCTGATGCACAAAATGGTTTGAGCGAATATATGATAACTTAAAATAGGCTTTTAAATCTGTTTTTTATTCTATATCACATATGATATAATAAAAAAATTCCTTAGAAACAAAGGATTTGGCTTAGCTACAGCCATAGCTTTCGGCAAAAACTTTGAATGAGTAAACATTTGCTTAGCCACAGGCATAGCCTTCAACTTTTCCGAACGCAATACCTGTTTGTAACATATTTTGTAGCTACCAAAAATTTTATTTACATATCACATATGATATAATAAGATGTATTCAACTTTGCCAAATTTCTAGGGTGCAGATAAGCAAAATAAGAAGCCTTTGGCCGGCTAAGCAAAGGCTTAACCGGATAAAATGCCTTTGCCTTCAACTTAGATGCAGAAAATGCCTTGAACGAAGATATCATAAAATAAAATAGGCTTTCAAATATGTTTTTATTTTATATCACATATGATATACTAAAAAAATTTGATTATAAATAAAGGATTCGGGTTATCTACAACCATAGCCTTAGAAAAAAAAAACTTTGATAGAATAAACATTTCGCTTAGCCGCTATGCCTGTGGCGAAGACTTTGACAAAAATGAACAAATATTCAGTAGCTAAAAAAATTTATGTACATATCAAATATGATATAATAAAGAATTTTGGTAATATAACTGTCAGGATATTAGGCTGCCCCGAGTAAGGGGCTTCAATCCCCTTCACTTTCACTGCCACGTCAGCTTTCTCTCTCCAGCGACCTTCAGGCGATTGGGTGCCCCAGTAAGGGCGACCATGATCAATTTTATTTTATTATTATTATTTAAAAAAAACATTTTTAACACAAAATAAAATTTCATTAATAATTAAAATGTTACATAATAATTCTAATAAAATAAAAACATTGCGAAACTTATTAAAACATTACAACACTTATTAAAAATCTAGGTTGTGGCGTGCCTTGATCGAGTCTTTGATTTCCTGCATTTTTTGTTGTTGTAGTGCGGGCAAAGATGGGTCGATTAGCGTGCAATAGAATATGATGTCTTTATCATATTTCTTTTGTCGCTCAAATGCAAGTTTTTCTTGTTCTAGTGCCAATCTTTTGTCTTCCCTTTCTGATTTCTTTTGCTCGAGCTCCAACTCCTTTTGCATCAAGATTGGTGTATAATTGTTCTTCGAAATCAAAAGCATCAAGATTGATACGGTTAACCGGAGAATATTGTTGATAATTTGAATATGAAGACGTTGATGAATCCATTGTTGGACGATACACAGATTCGGGTGAGCCATACATAGATTGTTGGTTTCGACGGGAGTGACTTTGTTGTTGTTGTTATTGGATGTTTTGATACGGTGGAACAAATGGACGATTTATAGGATGGTTTATAAAAAATGGATTGTTAGTTTGTTGTTGTGGAGCTTGTTGGGATTGATAATCGAAAGAAGAAATTGATGCTTGGTGAGACACCGGTTAACCGAAAATTCGGATCCGGTGTTAAAATATGCGGGACGTTTTGTGCCAATCGGGATTTTCGGCCTTTTTGTTGTGGTGTTTTCTTAGACATTTTGATATAGATGATTATGAGATTTTTGATAGAGAGGATTGTGAGATTTGTGAATTTAGTGTGTAAATATGTTGTGTATTTATAGGGTAGTTTAGTAGATTTTTTTTTAAAAACCACAAACGGTCAAAATTTTTAATCCCCAACGGTAGGAATTTTTTTTTGTTTGAACCTTGCAACGGTAGGATTTTAATCCCCACCCACATTTTTGGCATATTAAATGTACAATGTATTTCGATCGCTTATACGACCGAGTTGGGTGAAATTGTTTGGGCGATCGATTCCCACATCAATGCGATCGAGACGATCGATCGACTATGTCGATCCCCATTGCTACTGGCGTCCAGCCTTAAATAATTGTTGATTGTTGATGATGTAGGTAATGAAGAAAATGATGATGGAAATGATGATGTAGGCCATCTAATATCTACAATGCCGCTCTTAAAAACAACCGATGATTTGAAAAAACCCTGCTAAAGGTACAATTCATGTTATTAAAGAAACAAGTTACGTACTGAGAATATTTAAAGTACTAAATCACATATGATATAATATAATTTTTTTTGCAGAAAACCAAAAACAGTTGCTGAGAGGTTAAGGGAAATACAGAAAAACGCAAAGAAGAAAAAAGCAAAGAAAGCTTGAAGCTGAAAAGAAACAAACTAAAAAACAAGATGAAACAGATACTGCAGCAAAGAAAAAAATGAGACGTGTAAAGAAAAGAAAAGCAGCAGAAATGCAAAGCACTCCAAAAAGATTTACAAGAGGTGATGCTAGAAAAAGTGAAGGGGAAAAAGCCGTTGATAAAAGTGATAACGAGGATGATGAGACAGTAGAAGAAACTGAAGAGGAACTTGATGACGAGAATGAAAAGCAATTAGTAGTAAAAGAAACCAATAAGAGAAAGAAGGAACTTGTTGATGAGAAGGAAGTTGCAGAAGAGGAGGATAAAAAGAAGCATCAACTTGTTAAGGTGAAAAAGGAAAAAACAAAACCAAAATAATACCCAACGTGTACCACAAGGTCATCCCTAAAACTTCTCTATGAAGCAATGATCGGTTTATCAAACGAGAGGAAGAAGTGCTTGAAAGAGATAGGGTTTGAGAGGTTCATCAACTTTCCAATAGTTGAACTTCTTGCTGCTTTGGCGTACCATGTCATTGATATAATCCATCCACTAAGCATGGAATTGAGGTTACATAAAGGATCCATAAAGGTAGCAAGACAAAACATAATGATATGCTAGGTGTGCCGATGGGGAAGACAAAGCTAGAAAATCTTGAAGAAAGATTTGATGATGATGATTTCGTTAAAGAATGGGAAGAACAATATGCTCATCCAGGAAGAATAACACCACCTGCAATAGCCTTTGAGATATCCAACACAACAGAAGCTGATTTCATGTTTAAGATAAATTTCTTAACGCTGTTTGCAAGTACAATGGGGACTCTAGAGAGTGCAGGAAAGGTACCAACAACAATTATCAGGCATGTAAAAGAGAATGACGATAATTCTGATATCGATTGGTGCAGTTACATAATGGATTGCTTACAAACCAATAAGCTCAACCGGGACAAGGTGAAGTCGGGGACCAAATACTATTACGGGCCACTAACATTCTTATGCGTAAGTTATTTTCCATTTTATATAAACTTATCAACTAGGATTCACTCATAAAAATTTATCTAACAAAATTTTAATTGTACTTTTCTATATAAAAAAGCTGCTATACTTGGACACGACAAATAACCCAAACTTTCCAGTTATGTGTCACCGTCCAACACTGAGAAGTTGGAACACTCCATCAATGAGAAAAAGGATAAACATGGAAATCAAAGAGAGGTGCTTGGGGATGCTAGAACATCATGGAGAATTTGATCCATAAGAAGAAAAAACTAGCTTAATTTGTACAAGGGAGCAGACATTTACTACGAACCATTGCCTCCTATAAAACCAGTAGAAAGAGAGGTAATTTTATTGAATTCATTTTATAAAATGTTGTTATAAAAAAGTATGTTATGAATATATTTTACTTGATATTATTATTATTATTATAAAAAAGCATGTTTAAAAGAGTTAACAGAAGAAAACAAAACCTTAAGCTTTGGCGCAAGCATAGCCTTCGGCTATGCCTGCGTCTAAGCCTTCAGGCATAGCCTTCAGCTTGCGCCTAAGCCTTCAGCAGGCTAACATTCAGATGTGCTTGTAAAAATATCATATATGATATTACATAAAATGTGAACTTGTTTGAAAAATCAAATATGATAGTTTTGAAAATCATATATGATACTTTACATGTTTTTGTAAAATAAAAAATATCACATATGATTTTGCATATACATTAAAAAACTAACCCGAAATACTTCCTTTACAGGAGTTTTATGAAAAGATTGATGAGAAATTTGAAATAATTTCAAAAGAAAAGATAGAGTTGGTTGAGACGATAAGAGAGGGAATGCAGAAGTTCAAGGGAGACAAGGTGATGTTGAACTTATATAAGAAATACAAAAGATTGTTCAACAAGATAGATTTCGATTTAGAAAATAGCTCGATGGAAGAGGATGATGATAGCTTAAATCTGTTTTCTATTCTATATTAAAAAATTTCCTTAGAAACAAAGGATTTGGCTTAGCTACAGGCATAGCCTTCGACAAAAACTTTGAATGAGTAAACATTTGCTTAGCCACAGGCATAGCCTTCAACTTTTCCGAACGCAATACCTGTTTGTAACATATTTTGTAGCTACCAAAAATTTTATTTACATATCACATATGATATAATAAGATGTATTCAACTTTGCCTAATTTCTAGGGTGCAGATAAGCAAAAGAAGAAGCCTTTGGCCGGCTAAGCAAAGGCTTAACCGGATAAAATGCCTTTGCCTTCAACTTAGATGCAGAAAATGCCTTGAACGAAGATATCATAAAATAAAATAGGCTTTCAAATCTGTTTTTATTTTATATCACATATGATATACTAAAAATATTTGATTATAAATAAAGGATTCGGGTTATCTACAACCATAGCCTTAGAAAAAAAAAACTTTGATAGA
The DNA here is from genome assembly GCA_910596185.1 of Chrysanthemum makinoi. Lineage (NCBI taxonomy): Eukaryota > Viridiplantae > Streptophyta > Magnoliopsida > Asterales > Asteraceae > Chrysanthemum > Chrysanthemum makinoi. The sequence goes on from OU343223.1 coordinate 30,877,661, forward strand.
ATAAACATTTCGCTTAACCACAGGCATAGCCTTCGGCTATGCCTGTGGCGAAGACTTTGACAAAAATGAACAAATATTCAGTAGCTAAAAAAATTTATGTACATATCAAATATGATATAATAAAGAATTTTGGTAATAGAACTGTCAGGATATTAGGCTGCCCCGAGTAAGGGGCTTCAATCCCCTTCATTTTCACTGCCACGTCAGCTTTCTCTCTCCAACGACCTTCAAGCGATTGGGTGCCCCAGTAAGGGCGACCATGATCAATTTTATTTTATTATTATTATTTAAAAAAAACATTTTTAACACAAAATAAAATTTCATTAATAATTAAAATGTTACATAATAATTCTAATAAAATAAAAATATTGCAAAACTTATTAAAACATTACAACACTTATTGAAAATCTAGGTTGTGGCGTGCCTTGATCGAGTCTTTGATTTCCTGCATTTTTTGTTGTTGTAGTGCGGGCAAAGATGGGTCGATTAGCGTGCAATAGAATATGATGTCTTTATCATATTTCTTTTGTCGCTCAAATGCAAGTTTTTCTTGTTCTAGTGCCAATCCTTTGTCTTCCCTTTCTGATTTCTTTTGCTCGAGCTCCAACTCCTTTTGCATCAAGATTGGTGTATAATTGTTCTTCGAAATCAAAAGCATCAAGATTGATACGGTTAACCGGAGAATATTGTTGATAATTTGAATATGAAGACGTTGATGAATCCATTGTTGGACGATACACAGATTCGGGCGAGCCATACATAGATTGTTGGTTTCGACGGAAGTGACTTTGTTGTTGTTGTTATTGGATGTTTTGATACGGTGGAACAAATGGACGATTTATAGGATGGTTTATAAAAAATGGATTGTTAGTTTGTTGTTGTGGAGCTTGTTGGGATTGATAATCGAAAGAAGAAATTGATGCTTGGTGAGACACCGGTTAACCGAAAATTCGGATCCGGTGTTAAAATATGACGCGTTTTGTGCCAATCGGGATTTTCGGCCTTTTTGTTGTGGTGTTTTCTTAGACATTTTGATATAGATGATTATGAGATTTTTGATAGAGAGGATTGTGAGATTTGTGAATTTCGTGTGTAAATATGTTGTGTATTTATAGGGTAGTTTAGTAGATTTTTTTTTAAAACCACAAACGGTCAAAATTTTTAATCCCCAACGGTAGGAATTTTTTTTTGTTTGAACCTTGCAACGGTAGGATTTTAATCCCCACCCACATTTTTGGCATATTAAATGTACAATGTATTTCGATCGCTTATACGACTGAGTTGGGTGAAATTGTATGGGCGATCGATTCCCCACATCAATGCGATCGAGACACGATCGATCGACTATGTCGATCCCCATTGCTTACTGCGTCCAGCCTTAAATAATTGTTGATTGTTGATGATGTAGGTAATGAAGAAAATGATGATGGAAATGATGATGTAGGCCATCTAATATCTACAATGCCGCTCTTAAAAACAACCGATGATTTGAAAAAACCCTGCTAAAGGTACAATTCATGTTATTAAAGAAACAAGTTACGTACTGAGAATATTTAAAGTACTAAATCACATATGATATAATATAATTTTTTTTGCAGAAAACCAAAAACAGTTGCTGAGAGGTTAAGGGAAATACAGAAAAACGCAAAGAAGAAAAAAGCAAAGAAAGCTTGAAGCTGAAAAGAAACAAACTAAAAAACAAGATGAAACAGATACTGCAGCAAAGAAAAAAATGAGACGTGTAAAGAAAAGAAAAGCAGCAGAAATGCAAAGCACTCCAAAAAGATTTACAAGAGGTGATGCTAGAAAAAGTGAAGGGGAAAAAGCCGTTGATAAAAGTGATAACGAGGATGATGAGACAGTAGAAGAAACTGAAGAGGAACTTGATGACGAGAATGAAAAGCAATTAGTAGTAAAAGAAACCAATAAGAGAAAGAAGGAACTTGTTGATGAGAAGGAAGTTGCAGAAGAGGAGGATAAAAAGAAGCATCAACTTGTTAAGGTGAAAAAGGAAAAAACAAAACCAAAATAATACCCAACGTGTACCACAAGGTCATCCCTAAAACTTCTCTATGAAGCAATGATCGGTTTATCAAACGAGAGGAAGAAGTGCTTGAAAGAGATAGGGTTTGAGAGGTTCATCAACTTTCCAATAGTTGAACTTCCTGCTGCTTTGGCATACCACGTCATTGATAAATTTCATCCACTAAGCATGGAATTGAGGTTACAAAAAGGATCAATAAAGGTAACAAGACAAAAAATCAATGATATGCTAGGTGTACCAATGGGGAAGACAAAGTTGGAAAATCTTGAAGAAAGATTTGATGATGATGATTTCGTTAAAGAATGGGAAGAACAATATGCTCATCCAGGAAGAATAACACCACCTGCAATAGCCTTTGAGATATCCAACACAACAGAAGCTGATTTCATGTTTAAGATAAATTTCTTAACGCTGTTTGCAAGTACAATGGGGACTCTAGAGAGTGCAGGAAAGGTACCAACAACAATTATCAGGCATGTAAAAGAGAATGACGATAATTCTGATATCGATTGGTGCAGTTACATAATGGATTGCTTACAAACCAATAAGCTCAACCGGGACAAGGTGAAGTCGGGGACCAAATACTATTACGGGCCACTGACATTCTTATGCGTAAGTTATTTTCCATTTTATATAAACTTATCAACTAGGATTCACTCATAAAAATTTATCTAACAAAATTTTAATTGTACTTTTCTATATAAAAAAGCTGCTATACTTGGACACGACAAATAACCCAAACTTTCCAGTTATGTGTCACCGTCCAACACTGAGAAGTTGGAACACTCCAACAATGAGAAAAAGGATAAACATGGAAATCAAAGAGAGGTGCTTGGGGATGCTAGAACATCATGGAGAATTTGATCCATAAGAAGAAAAAACTAGTCTTAATTTGTACAAGGGAGCAGACATTTACTACGAACCATTGCCTCCTATAAAACCAGTAGAAAGAGAGGTAATTTTATTGAATTCATTTTATAAAATGTTGTTATAAAAAAGTATGTTATGAATATATTTTACTTGATATTATTATTATTATTATAAAAAAGCATGTTTAAAAGAGTTAACAGAAGAAAACAAAACCTTAAGCTTTGGCGCAAGCATAGCCTTCGGCTAAAGTCGAAGGCTATGCCTGCGTCTAAGCCTTCAGGCATAGCCTTCAGCTTGCGCCTAAGCCTTCAGCAGGCTAACATTCAGATGTGCTTGTAAAAATATCATATATGATATTACATAAAATGTGAACTTGTTTGAAAAATCAAATATGATAGTTTTGAAAATCATATATGATACTTTACATGTTTTTGTAAAATAAAAAATATCACATATGATTTTGCATATACATTAAAAAACTAACCCGAAATACTTCCTTTACAGGAGTTTTATGAAAAGATTGATGAGAAATTTGAAATAATTTCAAAAGAAAAGATAGAGTTGGTTGAGACGATAAGAGAGGGAATGCAAAAGTTCAGGGGAGACAAGGTGATGTTGAACTTATGTAAGAAATACAAAAGATTGTTCAACAAGATAGATTTTGATTTAGAAAATAGCTCGATGGAAGAGGATGATGATAGCTTAAATCGGAAATATAGAAAACAAAGGATTTGGATGGGAAACAAGCCTTCGACAAAAATGAATGAGTAAAATTTGCTTAGCCAATGAACGGCAATGAAAGTAGCCTTCAACTTTTCCGAAAGCGAGAATGAAGAACTTTTGTAACATATGTAGCTACCAAAAATAACATATCACATATGATGAATCAGAAGATGTATATGGAAAACTTTGAACCGATAAGGCAAAAGAAGAAGTTGAAAAGAACAAGCAAATTAACGGAAAATGCAACGATGCAGAAAATGGAACGAAGATATCGATAAAATAAACATAGGCTTTCAAATCTCACATAGTGATATACTAAAAAATTTGATTATAAATAAAATTCAATCTACAACCATAGCCTTAGAAAAAGAAATTCAAGTTTTGAAGGTCAATGAGAAGGAAAAACAAAGTGAAGTTGGAAAGGAAGTAGGAACTCAAATTGGGAAGAAAATAGAGGGTTATAAGTTGACAAAAGATGAACAAATATTGGAATGATGAAAATTTTTCATGTTACAAGAATATCAAATATGATTCATGGAACAATAAAGAAAATGACAAGAACTGTCAAAATATTAGAAAATCAATGACACCACCATCATTCACTCGCTATAGCGAGCCCATAGGGCGACCATCAAACTTGTTGTTATTACAAAAAACAACAACAATAAAATTTCATTAATAATTAAAAGTTACATAAAAAATGAGAGATGCGAGAATGAAACATTCAAAACCGGAAGAACATCTACAAAAAGAGTGAAAAGCTAGGTGTCACGCCTTTTCTTGATTTCACTGCATTACATGAACAGAAAATGTAATTAAATAGACGATGAACTGATGATAACAAATGATTTATTTTCAATGGAAGGAAATCCATGGTAATCTTTTGTCTTTTTCGATTTCTTATTTAAACTCCTTTTAATCAAGATTGGTGTATAATGAAATATGTATATGATTTATATTTTGTGTAATGAATTTGTGTTTGAACCAAGAGTGAAGGGAGCACCTACTATAAGAGACAACACGCAAACACTTGCACGATAAAATTCAGGTAGAAGCTAGTGTGATTGAGTGACTTTGTTCTTTATTGGATGTTTTCACTACAAAGAAATGGTCAACGAATAGGATGGAAAAATGGATTGTTAAGCTTGTTGGGATTACTTAATCGAAAGAAGAAAATGCTTGGTAAGTAGATAAAAATGTTAAAAACGGCGTTTTGTAATTTTACTAACTGTGTGGTGTTAGACATTTTGATATGATATTCTTGAGATTTTTGATAAGAGACAACAAATGGTGAGATTTGTACCAAAGAAAGTGTGCTAAGCAATATAAAGTTGTGTATTTGGAAGCATGACAAGGCGTAGTTTAGTAGAAGGCAAACCAAATGACAAATCGATGTAACATGTAGAAATTTTTAATAACTTATTTCACTTGTTATGAAAAAAACGGTAGATTTGATTTTAATATTTGGCATATTAAAATGAATATACAATTTTTCAATTTATGCATTCTTTCCAATAATCGCTCAGTTGGGTGAACACTTCTATGTCGGCGTCAAAGGAACTTCTGTCACATTGACAATGCTCAAACTCGATCGACATGGTACAAAATACAAGAAAGAGTCGATCTTTGGTAAGTAACTCAAACTAGGCATGGAAAGAACATAATTGTATTTAATATTACAAACTAAAATATGATAGTAAAATATCATATATGATGTAATTGTCTTTAATATTACAAACTAAAATATGATAGGAAAATTTCATATATGATAAAACACTAGTAAGTAAATTGAATCTTTTGTTTGAAATATCATATATGACAAAACACTAGTAAGTAAATTGAATCTTTTGCTTGTGCAGAAAAAACTATTTTCACAGTATTTGGAATCATACAACCATCCAAAGGCAAAAGAAATAGACAAAAAGAAGACAAAAATCATGAAGCTAAAATGGGGAACAAAAGAAAGCGTGATTGATTGCGGAGTTTTTGTAATGATGCATATGGAGAACTACAATGGCGAAGCAACAAAGAACTGGGACTTGAGCTTTCTGACAGAAGAAGAAGGACAGGAACATGCATTAATTAAATTGAGATTGAAGTATGCAACAAGGATGTTAACACATGAAATGAACATTCATAGAGAAAAAATCAGTGAAGAAGCACATGCTTTTGCAAAGGAACACACAAACAAAGCGTTGAAACAAAATTACATATTTGAGCAGATCGAGAAGAAGAAAAAAGAACACGAGAATGAAAAGCACATTAGTTGCAAGTGCAATTTAAGAGGAAGGGTTCTTGGAAGGACAGTTGATGGTAGGAGTTGACAAGAATGGTTAGCAAGAAAAAAGTCACTCTTTTTGGGGTACAGGTGGAGGACACTAATGAAGAAACTAATTTCTGTTTAGTTACATTTGGTGATGTCGTATGCCATCTAGGAATGGTTTAAACATGTTCGTGAACATGTTAGAATAATATATGGTATGGTACAATATCGTCGTATGGTACAAGGTCATCCTAACTAGTGTTAAATTTCTATGAAGCAATGATCGGTTTATGTCAATGACGAGAGGCACATAGATGTGGTTTTGGATAATATGTGATGTTGTATAAGTTTTGTTACACAAACTAATATATTTGATAAAAAGATATTGCTAATCAACTCCGCATTTTATACCACGTCATTGGATAAAAACTAAGTCAAATTGATAAAAGGATCAAAAATATGATAGTTGGATATGTACAAAATACAATTAGAAATCATATGATGTGATATCTTATTAACAAATGTGGTAATGGTAGTATCACATATGATTTATTGAAAACAAAATATAACAGTTGGAAAATCAAAGATTTTGTATGTATATCAAATGATGATATCGTATAAAGAAAAATGGAGATAGAATCAATATGATAATTCTCATCCGGAAAAATAACCACACAAGAAAAGATATCACTTAACACAAAAAAAATCATAATCCATTTCATAAAATAAATTTGTAATAATCAATGGGGACTCTAGAGAGGTACAAAGTACCAACACAATTCGGGCTGTAAAAGACATGACAAATATGCGATTTATGATGTGCAACTTGGATTGAACCAAATCATAAGCTCAACGGGACAAGTCATCTTGGGGACCAAATACTTTAGCCCGCATTCATGTAAATTCCTATTAAACTTATCAATAGGCTATTTTATCCTTTTATTAGCGTACTTTTCACGTCCTTTGGGCTTACAACCCGGACTTTGTTATGTGTCACCGCAACTAGAGGGGGTTGGCACTCAACAAGAAAAAGATTATCAGAGGTGCTTTTCCTTTGATGCTAGAACTCATGGGAATTTGACATAAGAAGAAAAACTATCTTTAGCAACTTCAACTTCTCAATAAACGCAGCTAACCATTGCCTCCATATAAAACAGTGAAAGAGAGGTAATTTTATTGAATTCATTTTATAAAATGTTGTTAAAAAAGTATGTTATGTATTTTTAGAATATTTATTATTTAAAAAGCATGTTTAAAAGAGTTACATAAGAAAACAACTCTAAAAGCATAGTGGAACAAACAACGATCCGTCTTCTATGTTTCTAAGCCTTCATACAAAAACTAATACATGAGAGTCAAAAATCATATATGATATACATAAAATGTGAACATCATTGATATATCATATATGATATTACATGTTTTTGATATATCACATATGATCTATCATTATAAAAACTAACCCAAACTAACTTCCTTACTATGAAAAGATTGATGAGAAATTTGACCATCAAAAGAAAAGATAGAGTTGGTTAAGAAACTAAGTTCAAACAAGGTGATGTTGAACTTATATAGAGTACATTGTTCAACAAGATAGATTTCATTTATAGCATCGATATGATTAGCCTTTCGTTCTTTTTATTCTATAGCTTTAAAATCTTCTTCTCCATTAGATTCATGACAAAGGATTTGGTTCTCTTTAATAATGACACCTTCGATCCTTCAACCAAACTTTGAATGAGTAATCATTTGGCCAAAACGGCATGTCCCTTCAAATATTTCGAGCTTGAACCAATGTCACAATTCTCAATTTTCATTTACATATTCATCATATGATAGTTCATAAGCATGATTTTTATTCAACTTTGCCTAATTTCTAGGGTGCGATAAGCGTAAATTTATATTAAATAAAGTTATCGCTAAGTTATTATTTTGAGCATTTAATCCGGATACTTCCAAAAATGATCCCAATATATTGCCTTCATACTTAGACAAAATGCCTTGAACGAAGTTATCATAAAACTAATATTTTGAGGCTTTCAACCTAGTGTTTTAAATTTATATCACATATGATATACTAAATCGTTAAATTTATATTGATTACGGCGGCTTTTCTTAAAAAACTACGATAATCGGGTTATCTACAACCATTTTGCAAGAAATGTATTTTTACAATTTTAAGATCTTATACTTTTACTTTGATCTATTAAAAATTACTTTTATGGCCAAAACTACCTTAAATGACACTAATGATACAATCTTACAAGTTAGAGCTATTAAACTAATTTACTTACACTTTATACACAATATGATATACAATAAAAAAAAAAAAAAGATAATTTTGTTGACAAATATCCCCAAGAACCTGTCAAAAGGGATATTAGTCATGGAGTAAGGGGCTTAGAATCCCCTTTCATTTTCACTTATTGAGACGCCGCCTTTACACTCCAACGACTTACATATGGGTCCCACAAGGCGACCATGATCAAGTCTTTATTTTATTATTATTATTTAAAAAAAAACCACAAAATAAAATTTCATTAATAATTAAAAGTCAAGTTTACATAATAATTCTAATAAAATAAAAACATTATAAACTTGTTAAGGTTTTAAAACATTACAAACTTATAAAATCTAGGTTTGTGGCGTGCCTTGTTCTAATCACTCATCATAGTCTTTGATTAACTCCTGCATTTTTTTGTTGTTGTAAGCGGGCAAAGATCTGGGTCATTTCAATAGAATATTGTCTTTATCATATTTCTTTTTGAGCAAAATGCAAGACTTTTGTTGTTTAGTGCCATCTTTTGTCTTCCCTTCCTTTTGATTTCTTTTGATATATATAAGTCATCCTATAATTATTCTTGTTTATATTGGTCTTGATAATGTGGAACCCAAAAGCACCCAAGAAGGTGATACTGGTTAATCGGAGAATATTGTTGATAATTTGAATATGAAGACGTTGATGAATCCATTGTTGGACGATACACCGATTCGGGTGAGCTATACATAGATTGTTGTTGACAAGTATTAAAAGTGATCTGATCTTATTTTGTTTTTTCTGGATGTTTTGAAATCCGACAGTAGACATGATTTATAGGATGGTTTAATTAGAAAATGGATTGTTAGTTTGTTGTTGTGGAGCTTGTTGGGATTATAATCGAAGAAGTTATGAATTGATGTTTGAGACACGGTTAATCGAAAATATATTTTCTGAAAATCCTCAGCAACATGTTTTTGTGCCAATCGGGATTTTCGGCCTAAGCTTTTATTTCTTAACATTTTGATAGAGATGATTATGAGATTTTTGATACGAAGAGGATTGTGAGATATACACGTGAAAAGTGTGTAAATATGTTGTGTCATAAAATTGCCGTAACTATTAGTTTTTTTTAAAACCACAAACGGTCAATATTTTTTTTTAATCCCCAAACGGTACGACCATGTTGAAGGCTTTTTTGTTTAGAACTTGTAACAGGATTTTAATCCCCACCCACATTTTGGCTAAATGTACCGTATTTCGAGTTGTAATGAAATTATTTACGGTGAAATTGTTGTATGGGCGACTCATTTTACACAACAATTTGTCGATAAAATCACCATATCGATCCCCATCTTAACCTCTAGGCCCAAATAAATATTGTTGATTGTTGATGATGTAGGTAATGAAGAAAATGATGATGGAAATGATGATGTAGGCCATCTAATATCTACAATGCCGCTCTTAAAAACAACCGATGATTTTCTAAAGGTACAATTCATGTTATTAAAGAAACACCATTTTACGACTAGCTTTTGAGAGCCATATTTAAAGTACTAAATCACATATGATATAATATAATTTCACAATAAACCATTAAAAACTATTGTAAGGATGACATTTTGACATAAATACTTGTAAAGTAAGAAGAATGGTCAAGACAAAAGAAATTTTTCGGCTTGAAGTGTATTATTTTCAAAACTCAACAAGATGAAACAGACATAAATAAAGAAAAGAGAAAAGAAAAGAAAAGCATGCAAAGCATGACTTATTGCATATCATATCATTTACAAGAGGTGATGCTAGAAAAAGTGGGTTCGAAAAATTTTTGATAAAAGTCCTTTTGATAACGAGGATGATGAGACAGTAGAAGAAACCTACTTGTCATGCATCTATTCACAAGTGAGTAATCACAATTAGTAGTATTTTGGGCTGAAAGAAACCAATAATTTTGAAAGAAGGAACTTGTTGATGAGAAGCAAGTTGCGAGAAGAGGGGAGGATAAAGAAGCATTTCAACTTGTTAAGGTGAAAAAGGAAAAAACAAAACCAAAACATGTTATGACCTTGTTGGAACTTACGTGTACCACAAGGTCATCCCAAAGTCTCTATGAAGCAATGATCGGTTTATCAAACGAGAGGAAGAAGTCTCCCATAGGGTTTGAGAGGTTCATCAACTATTCTCCCATGTTGAATCCTGCTGCTATAAAGTCTCCCATGTTCATCACTATAAAATTTCATCCACTATAAAGTCTCCCATGGAATTGAGGTTACATCAATAAAGGTAACAAGACAAAAATCAATGATATGCTAGGTGTACCAATGGGAAGAGGCACCCAAAATATCTTGAAGAGGCAAGATTTGATGATGATGATTTCTTAAAGAATGGGAAGATGCACATCCAGGAAGAATATAGCCTTTGGGTAGTGGCACCTTGTGATTTCATGTTTAAGATAAATAATTTGGTTGGGACTCAATGGGGATTAGAGAGCATCACGAATTATTATATTCAGGTACCAACAACTTTTATATTGTGAACTATTATGACCGCTTATATTGACTATTAGACATACTACTTTTGCTTACACCAGCTCAACCGCAAGGTGAAGGAAAATACTATTTACAATGCCACTTTTGACATTCTTATGACCGTAAGCTTTGAATATTATCAACTGAGGATTCACTCATATTTTACAAAATTTTAATTGTTATACTTCACCAACTATTTTCATAGTTGACCCGTTTTGGAACACTCCAACAATGCATGGAAATCAAAGAGAGGTGCTTGGGGATGCTAGAACATCATGGAGAATTTGATCCATAAGAAGAAAAAACTAGTCTTAATTTGTCATTTACTACAACCATTGCCTCCTATGTAAAGAGAGGTAATTTATTGAATTCTAAACTTTATAAAATGTTTGTTGCCGAATAAAAAAGTATGTTATGAATATACTTTTACTTGATATTAATTATTATTATCATGTTTAAAAGAGTGTTCCCTATAGTTTCGTTACACTCGTGTTTTCGGCGTAGGGTGTGACAATTGGTTTCATAGCCAAAGGTTATAGCAGAATGCCGCTCAAAATAAAAATCACAAGCTATAAGAATAATTTTATTTTAATTGGCGAAACATTGAACATCATCCAGTCATCTAGTCCTATCGTTGAGTGTAATCATAAATTATACATAAAATGTGAACTTGTTTGAAAAATCAAATATGATATTTTTGAAAATCATATATGATACTTTACACGTTTTTGTAAAATAAAAAATATCACATATGATTTTGCATATACATTACGCGTCTACTAACCGAAATACCTTCCTTCACGTGAGTTTTATGAAAAGATTGATCTTTGAAATAATCTTTCAAAAGAAAAGATGACTTGGTTGAGACGATAGATGGATCCTGTTCAGGTGATGTTGAACTTATGTAAGAAATACAAAAGATTGTTCAACGCACCTCATTCGATTTAGAAAATAGTCGATGGAAGAGGATTTAGCGATGTTTTGTTTTGTGTCCCTTTGAACGATCGTGTGAGGATGGGAAACAAGGAAAAAAAAACATGAAGTAATTCGCCCAAACAATGAACTACATTGGCAAGTGAGAACACAAGAAACATGAAGGTTCAAAATAAAGATCGAGGTGAGAACATTCTATCACGGAACCAGGAAGAAGTTGAAAAGAACAAGCAATTCCAATTCCTGAACAAAATGCAACGCATAATTTTGATGCATAACTTCCTTCCAAACACGAGAATGGAAAAGACCTAGCTGATAAACAACAAGGAATTCACCTTTAGTTAGTGAATATTTTGTTGATTTGATTTGAATTGTGAAACAAACAAGATCGAGCAGGGAAAAAGACTTCAATTCAAGGTCAATGTTGAATCCTGAGAAGGAAAACAAAGTGAAGTTGAAGTTCAAATTGGGAAGAAAATTTATGAGTTGCGCACAATCACGATGACATTTGGAATGAGAAAATTTACAATGTCATCGGTTTAGTTTAACACATATCAAAAGATTCATGGATAAAAAGAGAAAATGACAAGATTAAATAAGAAAATCAATGACACCTAAAAGGTCATTGAGGCTACGTCGATATTGGGTAAGGTTCTATCAAATCTAATGGCAACAAAACTTGTTGTTGAAAACTGTAACAACAAAAAAGCATGGAAATGTGAGAGATCATTTGACTAGAGCATGAAGCTGCATAGAACTCTTGTCGAAAAAAGAGTGACCAAGCTATCACGTTTCTTTGTTTCACCATACATGAACAGGACGTAATAAAATACACCAGCCCATGGGAAGAATGTCACAATTCTGATTTGATTTCTTAAACTCAATATTTTATTTTCAATGGAAGGAAATCCATGGTAAGTTTTTTATTTCACATTTAAAACGCGTACAAAAATAATAATATTGATAATAATATGTATATGATTTATATTTTTGTAATGCATTTGAACCGCACCTACTTAAGAGACAACACGCAAAACATCCCAATATATTTTTAGTGACTTGGCAGACATTTAGTTTATAAAACTAATATTTTGAGTTTACCTAGTGCATTAAATTTATTTGGTATATAAATAAAATTTAAAACCTATTATTACGACTGCTTTTCTTAAAAACAATTATATATATTCACTTTTTGACAACAGCACAACAAATGGTATTTTGTACAAAAGAAAGATCTAAGCAATATAAAGCTTTCTTTGAAGCATTACTTTTTTAAAAACCTTAAATGACAAATCGATGTAACAATCTTACAAATTAATAACTTATTTCACTTATTATGAAAAAAAAAAGATTTGATTTTTTATTTGAATTCCCCAAAAATGTGGAAGTCATAAAGTGGTTTTTATTACTTATTGAGCATTCTTTCCAATAACATCACTTCTATGTCTTTCACAAAGGAACAAGTCTCAGTCTCCTTTCATTGACAACTCAAACTTCGAGGCTCATTGGTACAAAATACAAGGGAAAGAAGATTCGATCTTTATGGTAAGTAACTCAAACTAGGCATATAATTGTTAAGGTTTTACAAACTAAAACCTAGGGTGATAGTAAAATATCATAGTAGCTTGTGTATATTACTTCCATTTTTCATCTTTCATCTTCATTTCATATTTAATATTACAAACTTATTGTTGTTTATACCATTTTTACATTGATAGTTTGATATATATAAGAAAATTTCATATATGATAACCCATGACACTAGTAAGTAAGGATTAGAATAGCTTTTTGTTTGAAGGGATATGACAAAACACTAGTAAGTAAATTGTCTTTTGCTTAGTACGAGAAAAACTATTTTCGACAATTTGGAATCATTAAAAGAAATGATCTGATCTTATTTTGTTTTTCTGGAAAATCCGACAGTATACATGAGTTTTTGGCCTAGATAATTAGAAAATAACAAAGAATCCGTGAGCTTTCTTGAACGGATTAAAACGGAGCATTAATTAAATTGAAGAAGTTATGAATTTTTCAAGTTTGACACATGAAATATATATTTTCTGAAAAATTTCAGAAGAACATGTTTTTGTTTTTGCAAAGGAACAGTCAAAACAGTCCTAAGCTTTACAAATTAACTTACATATTTGAAGCAGTATACTTTGATACGGCTAAGGAACAAGATGAAATACATGTTGAAAACGTGCAATTTAAAGGACTAAGATATACGCTTGATGGTAGGAGTTGACAAGAATGGTTAGCAAGAAAAAGTCATTGCGTACACTAATGATGCAGTTAGAAAAACTATAATTTTTACGAGATAGTTACGTCGTATGCCATCTAGAATGGTTTAAACCATGTTTGAACATGTTAGAATAATACGTAGAATGGTAACAAGATGTCTTCGTAATGGTAAAATCGAGATCACCAAGCTATTTTCTAAGGTTATGTAATGACCATACTTGCGTTTTGGATAATATGTGATGTTGTAATAAATTATGTTTTGTTACACAAACTAATATATTTGATTGCTAATCACTTTTTACACAACATTTTGGATAAAATCACCATATTTAACCTCTATTATCTTTATGTTCGAGACCTCTATGACGAAAACTCATGTACTAAAACTTTGAGATATCTTATTACAAGCTTTCCAAAACCGTTGAGTTCGATTCCTACGTTCGTACACCAAATAACAAAATAGCTTTTCAAAGATTTTTGTATATCAAATATGATATATACATGAAAAATCAACGACATTATTTCAATCGAAAATGTGATAATTCTCATAATAAATAACCACACAAGAAAAGATGACATCCATTTCATAAATACAAATTTGTAAAGTAATGAAGAATGGTCAAGGTACAAAGTACTTCAATCATATTCTTAAAAAGAAACATACTAAAATATCATCCGAATTGCATGCATAACGATTTATGATGTAACTTGAGATTGAACCAAATCATCTTCTACTCTATACTTATTTGGACAAGTCATCTTGTTGTGGCCTATCATCGACATGAATTCTTATTAATTGAACTCTCATCAATAGTGATTAATCACATCCTCCTTTTATACCGCTTTTTCCGTCCTTTGGGCTTGATGGATTGCATGAGGGGCTTTGGCATCAAGTTCTTCAAGATTAAATCGCTTTTCTTACTTTGATGTGAGGACTCGGGCAATCAACTTCGACATCTATCTTTGAACTTCAACTTAAACGCAATTTATGACTTGTTGGAACTTATCTTTTACCAACATGTTATGACCTTGTCCCAAAGTCTCCCAGCATCACTATAAAGATCATCACTATAAAGTAGCCTCCCATGTTTGCATCACTATAAATCTCATGTTCTCACCATAGTCTCCCATGTTCCTTTTGTCCCTCATGTTGAACCATCACTATTAAGTTCTTTGTTCGAACGCCTCACTATGTATTTATGAATCTCCTCGTTTCAACATATCTTAAAGACACCCAAAAATATGTCTGGGAAGAGGCACATAATATTCCAACTCTGGGAAGAACAAATATCTTTGGCCGAAGAAAGAAAACAACCGTCCGTTATATCTTTGGGAAGAGGCAAACCTTCATACATAACTAATACACTTGGTAGTGGCACCCAAAATCATTTGTTTCATTAGGGCATCCTGAATTGATTATATTCGGTGGTACTATATGAATATTATGATATATACATATGACTATATACATATACTACTTGGCTAAAAGGCTTAACACCACCAAAAACTGGTTAAGAAACTAGTGGATTTACAATGTCTTTGCATCTTTCGTGAAACAAGCTTTGAATATTTCTTCTTATGAGTTTTCTTATTTTACTAAACATTTTATCATTATCATTAGTTTTTCCCTCCTTTTTCTTAGTGTTCTCTTTTTCTTGCATAATGAAGTTTTCTTCACTACCATTAATTCATGAAGGCATAATATTTTGGAATCTAAACTTTGTAATATATTTGCCGATGACGGCTAAACTGGTATTGTAATGGTGTACTCTTTCTTTCAAATATTAACGTTGGTATGTTCTATTATCTTGTGCTTATGTTCCCTTCCGTTACACCTCGTGTTTCCGCCTCCGGCGAGGGTGTGACAACCAAATCGAAAAGGGGATGAGTATAAACCTTTGACGCATGACGTTCAATCTTAAGATAGGTTCTAAGTGTAGGAACAGAATCAATCGACTTATGATCTAACCTCTCTTGTATATGCCTCTGTTTTTCCATTGCCATCTCAAAACAATTCATAGAATTCATGAGAGTCGAACAGAAATTTGTAAATGAGAGAAAAAGGAATTATCACTCTCAGACCTGGATGTTGTCCTCATCAAACCACACAAAGGGGAGTCCACAAAAAAAAGCAGGAATCCAACATGAACGTATGCGAACCATCTTTGTTAACCACTTATGATTCTGCAACTTAAACTCATCTAATAACTTTCCCCATTGATACTCAAACTCATTAGGACCAATATACATATTCCACACAATTTGATTGAATTTCCTTTTAAAGTCAGTGTGATCATAAATTTTTGAACATATCTGCAAACAAATATCACATATGATTTAACAAATGATTTACCAAATGAAAAAAGTATGAATTATCACATATGATAAATCATTAGAAACTACAAGAAAGCAAATAAAATACCTTGTTAGTGCAAATATTATGATATTTAATCTATACATTCTCATTTATTTTGTTGATGATAAACATGTAACTTGTAATACATAACGTAAAATGTATAAGTTACTTGTAATTATATCTTGTCTCAACATACTCTCAACACTTCTTGACGAATCAAGTCCTTGTATGCTACAACACAGGTTTGTACATGTTTGTTATGTTGCATTATGATCAAACCCCCAACAAACCAATAAACATGTTTAGTTAAATAGTTTATGTATAACAACTAGTGTTTACATATTGGGTAAATATATACATAACTAGTATGTATTATAATGGGTAATATAAATGGGTAGAAACTTAAGTATTTGACCCATTGACCAAATACATTGAATGTACTTGGGTAAAGCCCAAAGTCCATGACCCATACCCATTGTATGACATCATGCATAAGTCATATATGGATAATATCCATGACCCATGGTATTGACCCATACCCATAAGACTAGATACATTGTACTCATTAGATACATTGTATCTAAAGGAATACCCATGGACCAACCCATAACCCATGACCCATGACCCAAAAACCATGGGCAAAAGGGAGCATCCTACGGATCCCTCAAAGTGCCCATAGATCCCTGGAATTACAAAGGTCGGATCCCTCCAGAAGGGATCCTTGGGGCAGAACATGGTTTTGGTCTTTTTGCCTATAAATAGCAAGCCACTTCTTACCATTTCTTCACATCTTCACACATAGTTTCTCTCCACAATTTCTAGGATATTTAGATCATTAGGAAACATGTAAACCACCCTCATCTCATATGATCATAATGCTTCTAACTCTCATTTGTTGTAAGCATACTCCCGAAGTGATCTTCCAAAGCAAGCTTAGAGATCTTGCTCCCTTACCTACTGAAGTGATCACCCATCACAAGATACAAGCTCATGAAGATCTTCTACAACAAGCTTGGGAAACTTGTCATCTTCATTCATAGAAGACTAACTACATCATGCTTTGGGTTCTTGATGTTTAGTTTTGGATTTCATATCCATTAGACACATTGTCTTGGATAATGTCTAGTATCATATTCTTGTATCTATGACTAGACTAGATGGTTTATGTGTTTGTGCCATAAAACACAAGGTTTGTTATGTTGGGCCACAAAACATAACAGGTGTCATAGATGTGTCAAAGGCATTAGTGAAGAGTGCCGAAGATCCGTGTCAATGGCATTAGTGAAAGATGCCTAGGGTGTACATTCGATATGGTGTGTTTCGATGTACAAGATAAAGTAGTATTGGATTCAAGGATATTGATATCCTTGATGGTGTTGTAATAAGGAGTTGGTCTCCTTTGGGGTATAGGTGTAGTGTTGGGTAGTTGTTCCTCCATTATAATGGAACTCGGTACTTAGCCTAGTACCGGATAAAGGGTAGGCGACGTTGTGATAGGATTGGTTCTCCTTGGAGTGAAAGAACTCGGTGGTTAGCCTAGCACCGTATAAAGGGTAGGCGACGTTGTGTTAGGTGTGGTTCGCCTTGGTGTGAAAGAACTCGGTATTTAGCTTTGTACCGGAAAAAGGTGTAAGCGACGTTGTGAAGGCTTCTCCGCCATAAGGAGATTGGTGTAGTGTTTACGAACTCTCGAGTAGGTGACTCGAGGAGTGGAGTATGACAAGGAAGGTGTCCTTGTAGCCGAACCACAATAAATCCTCGTATTGGTTTGTCTATCCTTTTACTTATCGCTTTACGTTTATTCTTGCATTACATTATTTATTTTCTATGTGGTTGATGTCTATGTTTGTGATGCATACTTGGTCTTTCATATAGTCAAAAACTATATTTAACACTTTACATATTATGACACGCATGATCAATAAAAAGCAACCGGACTAATAATGGTGAAACTTGATTTATAATGAACCATTAATCTTGCGGAATCTTATGTGATATTAAGGGGTTGGCCTTACATGCCGTAATGCGTTAAATGCATCCTCGCGTCGAGATTAGCAAATGCAATGGTTTATACTATATTTGATACAAAAGTTTTAAGTTTGAAACGGAAACGTATTCACCCCCCCCTCCTCTACGTTTTCACAATTGGTATCAGAGCGGGTTGGCTCTAGTTTTTAGAACAAATGGTTTTCAAAACGAGTAAGGTTCTTGTATCAAATTCTTGGTGAAGACAAGCATAATATGAAAAGTGTTTTGTTGATTTTTTTTCTTTGAAGTTTTGTTGTTAGATATCTTGTTTATCAAGCTTGAATAAAGATAAAAATGGATAATATAACTTCACTAAAAAGTCTACAAAGGTTAAACCTTTTCGTCGGGTCAAAACATGCTTTTTTGTAATTATGTGTCAGATCCGCGGATCCCTCAAGTTACACTGGACGGATCCCTCAAGCAAGGGATCCGTGGGATCCGTGGTACAAAAGACAGTTTTTGTTTGAATTTCAAAAATTCATAACTTTTTAACCGTAAGTCGTTAGAAGTCGTGCCACCTATCGTTTTAAAGGTATTTGAGTCTACTTTCATTTAAAAATGATTTCATAAACTTATTCTGTTAGGAATTAGAAAATTCCATAGTAAAGTATCGGTCACCCCAAATGTAATCTAGCATAAGTTAGCTCGTAGACGTTACGTTATTTACTAGTTACTTAGTTAGACTTTTAGTTTAGTGCTACACCGTGGAAGAAGGACGGGTCTTTACCCACTGTATACCTGATCCACAGGCCGTCAGGAGGTCTTTTAGTTTGTAACCTATAAATACCCTCTACCTTGAAAGGTAGAGGGTTGGATGTTCACTTGGAATCTAACCTTCCATAAGTTTTCTCTTACTTGAACATTTCCCTCTCTCTCTCTAAACCTACTTGCACGCCCCATATAGATCATGGTTTAATGTGTATGTGAAATCCTATATCTAACAATTGGTATCAAGAGCCATGGTTTGATCACTCATCTTTCATGCTTCTTGTTTTGGTGGATTTCATAAGGTTTTTGAGGTATTAAAGGTTTAGGAGAGTTTGATTCATTTGGACAAATTCTAGTGTTAAAGTTTGAATTTTGCTTGTACTTTTGTGTTTAGGATCATCATATGTGTTTATGTTTTGAATTGGAAGGCTTAAATCATTGTGGTTTGGTTGTTTTTGATTGATAAAGTGGTTGTTTGTTAAGTTTGTACGAAGTTTAGAGTTGAGTCTCGTAAGTTTGTTCTTCAAAGCGAGTTGCTTTGTTATTGGATCTTGACTTGGCTGTTTAGCGAGTTGACTTTTATGTGACTTGGGTTCTAAGCGAGTTGTTTCTTTAAGCGACTTGATATCTAAAGCGACTTAGCTATTAAGCGAGTTGTAAAGCTAGCGAGTTAATTTAAGCGACTTGGTGTTCAAGCGAGTTGATTGTGTTGCTAGTTGATACTAAAGCGAGTTGGCTATTCAGCGACTTGATTCATTGCGTGTTGACGTGTTGAGTTGATGCTAATGCGACTTGGCTATTTAGCGAGTTGATTCCTTAAGCGAGTTGTCTCCGAGCGAAGTTGATGGCTTAAGCGAGTTGATAACTAAGCGAGTTGTGTGGTTAGCTACTTGTTCATTTAGGTTTGTTACATATTCGTGATACATTCTTATGGTTGTTCTTTTGGTTTAGTAAAATCCCGTGAAAGAATCAATTTCCCTGTTTAATCAAAGAATAGTAAAATCCCGTAGAGCTTGAATCATGTCTAACTTTGTTCCAACTATTGTTTCTTCGCTTCGAGGACGATCATGCAGTGGCTCGATACGCTCACCCACAATGTCTTACATTACCGACCCTTTTATCTCGTGAGTGCTTGAACTCTATGATACCCCACAGAACAATGAAACGGGTTGTACTTCTGAAGATCCTACCTTGATTGACTCTACAAATTATGATCAAAACTCCTCATCTTCTGAGTCAAACTTCAACAAACCACAAAAGTTAATGACCCATGATACAAAGCATTCGGAATGCAATATTGAGCCGTTTCAATTACTTCATCAAGATCTTACACAACTGTTATCCACCCTATGAGTCGAACATTGCTCTCTTTCGCCAAGACTTACCTACGTTGAAAAGGCGTGTTATTCTGAACTTAGATCAACTGAAGCTTCAAATTACCAATGAGAAGGTATTAATTGATGACTCTAATGCTGCACTTCAAGTTATCTACAACCAATTTCTGCCATTTATCAAAGGGAATATTCTCACGACTTTGATCCATACATAACTGGAATTTCATTCAAGAAACACACTGGAATGGAAATTCATGAGTTTATTAACACATATGTCCAACTCATGAACAATGTGGAAGTCTACATTAAGAATGCTACTCAAAGGAATGATTGTGCGAATAAGTTGAATGATAGTCATGGAAAATTAAAGGTAATGAGTGATATTTTGGGTAATGGTTCGCTTGAAAGAACGAATAATGCCGATGCCGATCGCGAATTTCGCAACGTAATAAATGATGTAATTGGTTGCACCGAACACAAAGGCTCGTGAGTCGGACAAACTTGAAACTGCTTTCATGACAAGATATCCGGTTGTGCATAAGGTAAACACAGATGCCATACCAACTAATGAACAAGTGTCATGCATTGAGGTAATCTTAACTAACCCTATCTTTGATAATGATATCGATGAATGTGTTTTGGTTGAGTCTGAATCTAAAATCCTTAAAACAAATGACATGGTAACAAAAGGGGTTTATGATGAACTTTCAAACAAATACTCAATTCTTGAAAAATATTGTATTTCCACGAAATTGCAATACAACAAAAGGAAGAAAGTTTTTGTGCTATAAAATCTTGCAATAATCCAAAATTTCCAGAATTTCGATAATTCTTTGAAATTAATCAATTGAAAACCCAGATTCAAGACAAAGACTCAATCATAAGCAATCTTAAATGTCAACTCTCAGATCTGCATGAGAAATGCGGTCCTAGGATGAGCAATCCTAACCATGAGATGAGTAGTGAGCTTAAATCTAGGAATGATGAATTGGCTTTATGTGTATCCAACTTGTTAAGAGAAAATGAGTCCTTGAGAAAGAACTTATTAGAAACAAATTCCACTTTGGCTGACATTGATGCGCTCAAAGCCCAAATTCAGGATAAGAACTTCAATATTGTTGCCTTGAAAAACGAGCTTAGAAAATCTATTGGAAATAAGGTGAACACTAAGTTTGCAAAACCATTGACCTTGGAAAAGTCAACTGCTCAAACATAACATAGTTAGGCAAAATGAATGCTTTTAGAATCGAAGATTTAGACAATCGAAATCTAGGCTTGCCTCCCAAGTTGATGCGAATCGTTTTGTCAAAACCAGTCACTTCACTACCTCGTTCGATATGATGAATAACAAACCTCGTGTTAATGTTCAAAGTTCTAAGATCGGGAATACTGGAGTTCATCTACTTCGTAGAAGCATCAAATGGCAGATCAATCCCCTAAGAAACCCAATGTTTACAAAAAGACCAATTTTCATAAGCGGTATGTCCCTACACCCAAATCTACTAGCAGTTGTTTCCAATGGATTCCATCGCGATTATTTAAGTTTACAGAACCCAAACGGTCTTACATACCTAGATCTTGCCTTAGGTGGATGCCCACAAGAAGACATTTCAATAATATTGAACATAACGGGAACCCTACTAATGATACACACAGATCAAAGCGTACAACATCCAACAAAGGAGATTACTCATGTCACTAACTCTTCCATTTACAATTCTACATGTACTTCTAGTGCAATGTGCTTTCATCATTTTCGTGTACAATGCTCAGCTCAATCAGGAACCTCATGACTTGGTTTCCACCAGAGATTAAAAGTGCTTACTCAACAGCTATAGCATGCCAGAATTGACATACCATGTACTTTGACTCCTATTCAACTTGAATTAGGACTCGCTCTTTTTTAATCTGTGTATATATATAAAAAAAAATCTAAGAGAACATCTATTTTTACTCTTATTTCACTCATTCTTACACTTATTTTTGTCATCGATAACATCTACGACCCTAGAAATATCATTCAACAATGTCACGGGATTTTAGATGAAGTTCGAACAAAGCAGT
>OU343223.1:30900109-30949883 GCA_910596185.1 Chrysanthemum makinoi
AATAACCTTTTACTTTATTTATCTACCTTTTTAACTCATACTCTTGCTGTAGATGCATCATAATAATATGTCAATCAATGATTACCCTCTTCTTCGTATCATTGATTGAGGGGAGGATTACCAGAATGAATCAAGACATCCGCATGCTTTAATTTGAGTTCCTAGTATCTTTTATGCGCTGGTGGTATGACATGAAGTTGCTTTATAGTTGTATGAGAGTTGTTATGTTGTATTAAGCGTGTTGCCATGTTTTGTATGTATGCGCGAAGGCGTTGTCAAGTAGAGGGACTTAAAGTGTTATTCCCTATATTTGTGTACCTTATAAGCGAGTTGCCATGTTTTATCTGTATGCGAGTTGCATGATCAAGTAGAGGACTTAAAGTGTCATTCCCTATATTTGTGTACCTTATAAGCGAGTTGCTTTGACAAGTCAAATCACTTTCACTTCCTTGATCAAAACACGCATTAACTATTCTCTCTCAACTCTCATATAAGCGAGTTACATAACCAAGAATGCGTGGTAGGTTGTTTATGTTATCTGATCTTGTCTATCTTAACACATTGAAAAGATTTGTACTTAAACCATCTCGTTCTTAACCCCTTTGCAGATCTTGTCACCTCGATTCTCATCTAAATCAATTGTTTTAGACGCTAGGTTTGTATGTTTTTGAATAATGTTGTTGATTGTAGCTTAGATACATTCAGTTAATGATATGACATACTTAGTTAATGTCTGATAGATCCTTTGATTATGCGTATTGAGTGTGTCGTATGGGTAGGATTGAGATATCGCTATTTGGTTTGAATAGGGAGATTGGCATTCCTATGTTACATGAATATGACTGTGTTTGAATATGTGTTCGTGGTGTCGAGAGTCTAAATGGGTTACTCATGATATGTTATTATTAGCGAGTTGGATAGGTTTCTTGGATGCGAGTTGTTCTGATGGATTGTTAAAGAAGTTATTATATGCGAGTTGGTATTGCTTTTGTTTGAAAACGAGTTGCTATATGCGAGTTGCACTAACTTATATATGCGTGTTGCCTGTTGCCTATGCGAGATGTCTAGATTCATTGTATCACATGCGAGTTGCCATATGGGACTAGCTTTATACTTTGTAATGTATGCGTGTTGACTATGCGTGTTATCGCTCATCATATGCGAGTTGCCATATGCGACTTGCTTTATGTCTATAATGCGTGTTAGCATATATGTTGACCATCCATTGTTTGACCAAAGCGAGTTGATGCATGCGAGTTGCCATATGCGACTTGCTTCATACTTTGTAATGTATGCGTGTTGACTATGCGTGTTATCTCTCATCATATGCGAGTTGCCATATGCGACTTGCTTTATGTCTATAATGCGTGTTAGCATATATGTTGACCATCCATTGTTTGACCAAAGCGAGTTGATGCATGCGAGTTGCCATATGCGACTTGCTTCACATCATGCAATGTATGCGTGTTGTCTATGACATATAATGTATGCGAGTTTCTCTGTAATCTATGCGAGGTGTCTTTAGATGCGAGTTGCCTTATGTAGTGTGCATTTTTCTCCTAAATGGTATCCTACACTCATAAGTTTCTGCATTCTAATCACATTTATTTGCATGCTGCATCCTATGTCTTCGTACTTGAAACACAAAATGTTGAGTTATAATGTGGTTATAGTATGTATCTGTGACTTTACCTAACAATCTTTTCTTGGATATGGTTTGTGTTGTATGTGTATCCTTCAAAACTCAATGGTGACATTGCATCCTCCGATATTCCCACCGCTTCGCACCATCGTCACTCGGACCTGATGAAGAATTACTACCTCGTGGTGAATGGGTATAAATTGCTAAGAGCAAGCGCTTCTTAGATGTTGATAGAGGGCAACATAATCCTACTTACCGGTCATTTGTCGATATCTTAAAGGACACCAACTTCTTCAATGCACTAACCAAGCGGTGCACTATCCTATCCATCTATCTGCAGCAATTCTGGAAAACAGTTACTTGGGATAAGATTTCTGCATCATACTCGTGTAAGCTCGATGACAAATGGTATGACATCTCGGTTAAAACACTCAGGAATGCTCTTCAGATCACACCAAGAAACCCTTCCAACAAATTCACCTCTCCACCCTCCATTCATGATATCTTGAACTTTGTTGAAGAATTGGGATACCCAGAAAGAATAACCAAGATTTCATCACTCATCAATGCATTACATCAACCCGG
The DNA here is from genome assembly GCA_910596185.1 of Chrysanthemum makinoi. Classification (NCBI taxonomy): domain Eukaryota; kingdom Viridiplantae; phylum Streptophyta; class Magnoliopsida; order Asterales; family Asteraceae; genus Chrysanthemum; species Chrysanthemum makinoi. Next base: position 30,902,337 of record OU343223.1, read on the forward strand.
AGATCAATCGTCACAATCCTCAATCTATGCCTAACCGTAAAACATCGTGGACTGATAGAGTTCGAGCTCCCATTATGCAGATTCTGTGGGGAATTGTCAAAGGGAAAAATGTTGACTTTGCTGAACTTATCTGGGAAGAATTCACCTTGTCTTTAGACACATTTATCTCGGAATTAACTTTGAAAATAATGTTAAAGGAAGAAAGAGTCTTGGTAAAAGAGTGATTCCCAGATCGATTCTCAAAACTCATTATCCATCATCTCTACAAACTCACCATATCAATTCACACGAGTCCGCCCGGCATGAAGCCGTTGATGAATTCGTTCTTGGCAATCTTAAATACGTGCGAGAGGTCATGACACGGAGATTTTTGGTATGCCGCCTCGAAGCTTTGCTTAGTGAGAGAATCAAGAATGCTGATTACTTCAAGAGTTATGTAAAGAAAGTTTCCTCCAACCGCTAACATCCCTAAGTCCACTTCCACTCAATCTAAATCTAAATCATCAGGAACCACATACTCAAGCCTTCCTAAGAAAAACAAGAGACCCGATAGCTTCCAGATCTAAAGTCTCTTCTTCACAAAAGCAAAAGAGGAGAAAAAGAGACACTGGCAAAGGTAATAATGAGGGATCTATGGTTCCAGGAAGAGAGACAGGGTTGATTGATGAAGACGATGTTGCACTCCAACAAGGAATTTAGCAAAGCCTTGACAGCCTGAACGAGTCGCAAAGACCACCAGTGGGAGGAGTCACGAAGGGAGCCTCGTAAAGAACTCGACAAATCAATCATGTTACTCAAGACAAAGGTAAAGGAATTGTTGGAAGAGAAACAGAACAAGCTGCACACATGCTAATGAATATCTCTTCTCCACCTCCCAAAACGACGACCCGGTTTATCCTCAAGAAAAGAGATATTGTATCATCTTCTACACAAGAGCAATCGGATGGATACCGAGGTGACAGAAAGATCTATTGAATCCCCGTGTCCAGTGATGCCCGTGAAGATGATCGAGACTCCGTTTACTCTGAGATTCTAGTACTTGAAACAAGAAGTGATAAAGTTGAGCCGCCTAAAGACCCACAAGAGAACCTTGAGCCAGATCCAAGTACCCGTGCATCTTGAAGAAACAAACATGTCTACATGATCTCTTTCCTCTCTTAAGAATCTTGATTCTGACTTCACATACGGTGACCAATTCTTAAAAGACGGTCCCTCGTGACATCGAATCGCACAAGCAAACAAATGAAAGGAAGAAGTTCAATCCATGTTCTCGGTCACAATTCAACAAGACTCCTCAACCGCTCCTCTAATGACAGCTCCAAAGTCTCCACTGCGACGCGTCTCCATCAATCACACCGCTCACAACCGGCAATGACTATGCACTTCCACCACCCATACCCCGTGATGAGCCAATACATGTTGTCATCACGCGGTGATCATGTCACTCCACCGCCACCACCTCGCGCCTCACCTCCTCGTTAAAACAACAAAGGAATTGCTTGAAGAAGCCATGGTACGCATTGCAACTATTGAAAAACATTTTCCTTTAGCTGTCAACAATCTTGATAGTCGTGTCAAGGAACTGGAGAATCTTAATCTCAATGAAGTCATCACAAAAGCAATAGAAGATGATATTAAAGATGCAGTTGAATGGGCAATGAGGGCCCCATTGCTTCAAAGATTCAAAGATTTGCCAATCTCCGACATGAGATCTGCTCTATCAGAAAGGATGTTTGAGGAGCAGAGAGGACAAGCACAGTGTACATAAGAAATTATATGAGGCGCTTGAGGAATCCATGAGGCATGATAATCATGAGCAGTTTGTGATCGATATTCGTGAAAGGGAGGCTAAGAAGAAAAGAAAATCAGCTCCAAAGGATTCAAAAGATATGTCCGAGGTCCAAAATCACCACCACCACCTCCTACGGTGGCACGGAACTTCGAGAGTTGGAGGATCTTCTGGAACAACCACGTTTCACAAAGCAAGATCACCTTCACCACAACCAACAACTCATAAACAACCGGAACTTCAAGTGGTCAAAAATCTCAAAAGATGTCTACGCATGGACCATGTTGAGTCACAATTTACACCAACCATCCCTTCTATTCCGTAAGAGCAAATGATGAATGAAGAATCTTTTGTTGCTCAAGAATCTGACTCGGATGATGATGACACTTCTACCAAGCACATCCCCAACATTACGTAAGACGAAGAGTGGTTGGATGCTTACATTGAGGGAAGATGAATCAAAACGGCTAGAACTACACCTTCAAAGGATGTTACTCAAAGTTGGCTTACCCAAGATAAACCTCAAACTCCAGAGCCTTCATGGTTCATTCCCGAATCTGATTCAACAAATCCAACAAACAATTGGGCTTCAACTATCATTTCCAACTATGAAGCTCCAGCATAAGACTCTCTTCTTCACTTCACAGGGGATATGGGGAGCTTTATAAATTGGTTTTGTGAGAAGAAGGAAATTACATCTATCACCCCTAAAGATCTTGAAGGTCCAGCTTATGAAATAGTTAAAGTCTTTCACTCGGATGCTAATCAGTTTCAATATCAAATGGAGGAATGCTATAGAATGTTGAATGATCAAGTTGGTGAACAGATCAATAGGTTTGATGTGAACAAACCTCTTCCTCTCGGCGGTGAACCCGGATTTATGACCATTCAATCAGAATTCTTCTTTAACCATGATCTGGACTATCTATGTAGACACACTCTCAAAGAAGACTGCACTATCAATTTCAAAGATGAAGGCAACTACCTACACTGATCAAGGTCTCGAACTGATGGTTCCAGATCAATTTCAGGCGACAAAGAGCAACAATATGACATAGCCGCTCATATGGGATCTCACATTGGTGGTTCAAAAAGAAGGAATTCTACATCGAAAGACATAGTGCCATGAAGAGACGCAGCAGCTCGATCCGCATCGTATTCTTAGTGTTATTGGTATAGAGATCTTCCTATCTACGGGTATGATTACCGAAGAAGATTGTTCTTCAAGAGCCGACTTGAAAGAGCACATCATAGAAGAAAACGATTTCAAACATCTGATGCCAAATGACTTTGAAGATCTCTATCTTCTGAACCTCCAAGGACACCTTGACCATCTTCGCCGTGAGAAGAAGGCTCTCACCGCTGTCAATCTCGATCGAGGCTTGGTCATTCGACTAAGAGTTGGAGATTTTCAATTGGGAATAGAAAGCTACCGCACTCGAGTCAATCTTACAAGACCAAATTGGGAAGCCAGTGGACATGAATTTCATCACGAATATAAAGTGATTGACACCCCCAGAGCAGCCATCTTTACCCACGATACGGTCAAGGATGTTAATGAGATTATGTGAGTTATACAAATTCAGTGATGGAACACTCAAAATGGTTGAAGAAGAATTAAACCTCAGAGTGAAGGACGTCAAAATTAAAATGAAGCCGGGGGACACAACGAAATTCTGGTCTGATGAGGATGTGAAGAGGTGTGAAGAATTCATTGCTGCAATCAAACGAAGATTGAAGACCAGAATGATCTATCGCAACCTCGAAAGCTTTGTGGGTGGAAGACTTCGTGCAGGTCATTACAAGCTACTTCAAAGGACTGAATGAAGATATTTTTCGGATGTTGTTTCTGTTTTGTATTATTTATGTGTAAAATGTGGTGTACAAACTATAAATAACTATGAAGTATGTAATAGTGTTAGGTTATGTTCTGTGGTTTCCCTTTGTGTCTAAAAGGGAACCTCAATGTTGCCCACTTATGATCATATAAAATTGGTCACATTTTTCTCCAACAAATGTTTTGTCTCATACATATTTAAATCACTTGAGATCCAAAATCTCAAAGGATTTGAAATTTTTGATCGGGGGAGAAAATGTGATATAAATATAATATGTGTTAAACATTTTTCGTATCTCGAGGCACATATTGAGGGGGAGCAAAATTTTGAAAACCTCATCCTTCCTCAAAATGTTTTATTTACTCAAATTGATTGGGAAGTGATGATAATCATTTTAGAAAATGTTAATCAAAAGATTGGACCTTTCATTCTCAATCTAACGATTTCAAAGATCCCTTGCCTCCATATGCTAAAACAATTTCTAAAATATTATGCATATGTTGAGGGGGAGCATTTCTAAAATTATCAAAACAGTTAAGATACGAAATGCTTTGATTCTATATCACAAGTATCTTGATTGATTTTCAAATGGTTTTCAATTGGTTCCTATGGCAGATGAACGATACCAAAAAGACCGACCAACTTTACTTTATGTATGGTGATATAAGGATGATAAGGTTAGGTTGAGGTCCCATGATCCGCCAGAACCGGAGGGATCTACCCAGGGACAATCCACTAGATAGTGTAGAAGTCCTTAGGTATTATGAAAAAAGGAGAAAAATGAGAATATGGGAAGAGTGCAGACTAAGACTGAGCTAGTACTGGAATAAACCCAACAAGGTTCTAGTCATGAAGTCTCGGTAAGCACGGAAGGGGTTGAAGAATGAAAAAGAATTGAATGAGAAAAAAAGAGTGAAAAGAAATAGCCCTCCATTCATTCAACCTTAGGGCAGAAACCGGGTTCAATACATATGCTACTGGTGGTTACTAAGGTAACACTGGTATTGAATATAAGACGTCATGGACCCGTGGACGACTGCACTAACTTCCCAAGCTACTCAAGTTCCTCTTAAAAGGGCTTGTTTCATTCTCACAGGGAACCGAAATAATCTATCGACTTTCTCTTAGAGATAGTTGGTATTGAAGAAGGAGACCCTCTCCTAGTCTCCATAGGAACCAAATATGCACAAATTGAGTCTAGAGCCACGAGATCATCAATTAATCTCTTTAGGATACTTATTTCTTGAAGACTCACTATTTCACACAATGTGGAATGTGAGATTATATATTATGAGTCCTACGCACTATCCTTGTGGTATTGCCAAGACTTGATTTTGTCACATGGACCTCATCAGTGGAGCGATTCAAAATTGAATCAATCCAGGTCCAAGAAAATGGATTGACGGATACTTTTGAAAAACTGGTCGTTGTGCTTAAAAACTCTTTTCTTTAAGCACATTGACTGTGTACAATTATTTCAAATCAAAAGGTGTTTATGATTGATAAATGATTTTTCACTAAAAACTTCGTTGTATTGCAAAAACAATTTCTATTGAGTGATACACGATTGTTTTTCAAATCTCTTTTCATCAATAAGTGAATCTCTATTCGCTGGTTCACTCACTCCGTGTTGTCTTCTTTGAGACGCTACGGTTTGAGAATGGCTAGAGCAAAACCTCGCCAAGGAAATTCTTCGAATTATACCGATCGCGGCAGACTTGTACTTGATCAACGGGGAACCGTGGGCCGTGTACCTCAATTCATCGAAAGTGATCAAAGACACTCTCGATGACGCTTTATTGCTAACGTGCCTTATGCAGGTACACCCCGACGTTTTGGTGTGACCGAATGGAGCGGTCAATCCATAGCCGCATGCTCACACAACACATTCATATCTAAAGAAATCATGATTAGTGCATCAATGTCTCTGATATTTTCACTCCATGCTTCGCTACGCTGCGCCAATATCATGAATCAACGAAACCTTCCGCTACTCTGATAAGAAGAAATCATGATCCAGAATGTGAGCATGTTGGTCCAAATGTCACAACATCATATGCTGGCAACACAATAATGAGTGATGCTGAGATTTGCGTGAGTAAACGTTGATCTCTAGTAATGCTCAAAAGGTCATCATGGTGGATCACCAACAACCTCCACGAAACATACATCGTAGTTGAACAATGATGAAATCACCACAGAAGCACATAGTTTGAATACTTTGATGAAGAAAAGTCTGCGAGCTCAAGACTGAAGATTGAATAGATTGCTAGGATTCAAAATGTAAAACATGGGGTGACCTCCTTAGGGGAGACTGTAGGAATTAGAAAATTCCATAGTAAAGTATCGGTCACCCCAAATGTAATCTAGCATAAGTTAGCTCGCAGACTTTACGTTATTTACTAGTTACTTAGTTAGACTTTTAGTTTAGTGCAACAACGTGGAGGAAGGACGGTCTTTACCCATCAGTATACCTGATCCACGAGGCGTCGGAGGTTGTTTAGTTTGTAACCTATAAATACCCTCTACCTTGCAAGGTAGAGGGTTGGATGTTCACTTGGAATCTAACCTTCCATAAGTTTTCTCTTACTTGAACATTTCCCTCTCTCTCTCTAAACCTACTTGTACGCCCCATATAGATCATGGTTTAATGTGTATGTAAAATCCTATATCTAACAGATTCAAAACAAAAATTTACAGAATCATTGATTTATTATAGAAAGTCATTTTTCGGTCTAAACTTTTGCACAACTTTTGATCTAATTGGAGACGGATGTTTTCATCTTTGAATAACAATGTGTCCTCTTTTGAAATTAAGGGTTTGAACATATTTATAAAAGAAACTAATCAAGCTTGGTATACATGTTTATATTTAACACAAAGCGATGAAAAAAACTTTCGTATGCTATGCTAAATGATAAATTGTCTTCCTTTCATTACTTGATTATTTGCTTATCTCAAATTGTTTTTGTGCTTGTTTGATTGAATAACATATGAGGTTTTCTTACCTTGTTATTCATTCTCTTGCTTGTCGATTTAGTAATTTTCTACTAATCAATGTGCTACTTGAAGGAGTGTTTGGGATAACATCTAGTTGTGTCAAAAATATTAGTTTTATAAGTTGAAAAATGTTTAAAACATATAACACACCAAATGGCTTTTTGATTGAGTTTGTCATGTGTGCAACATAAATGTTTTATGTGCTTATATGATTTCTTGATTTCATATTTTCTTGTATCGTTTACTAAAAACAACAAGAATGTACATCGGATCATAACCTACACTTGTGTTGATGATGTACTCTACCGTTTTCCTTTTCATGATCGCTCTCCAAGCTTCATAGTAGGATTGACAACTTGATTATTTCATCCGATATACTCAAGTAAATTATTTTGCAACACAAATATAATTGTTCATATCTGAAAGCCCAAACTCGAGCTTTCCAACAACATATGTTGAACTAGCTCATCCAAACCATTTTTTTCCTCACCATATGGACAACTTTTAATTTTTTGACACCTTCGTCACCTTAGTTGTTTCAAGTATAATATTAATAAAAACGAAGCAAAGTATCATCACTGTTACTCTTCAATAGGCCATTGTAGGAATATAAATTTTCCTAACTTGAGAATGAATACTGGAGAACTTATTGCACTAGAAACTCAATTTGACCTAACGGTTGAATTGCTTACTTGATTGAAGTTGGGTATGTGGAATCGCCCGTAAAAATGGTCGTGTTTAGCCGTAATTGAGCACCGCTAGTAATAGTTTCATATTCATTCTTACACTTGAGAAATTTATACTCCTATGTTTTCCTAAAGTAAGTTTACAATGGAAATACTTTGCATTGTCTTAGGATTACTAATCAAACAAGTTGTAAAATTAATTTTTCTCTTAATTAATCACAACCACTTGCCTCATCAGCTGATTATCTTGCTTTGATCGAGAGGAGCTACATGACTTCATGGACGAAGCTCATTGTTTGCTAATCACCATCCGTAATGACTAGATTGTCCTAAACTAGCACCTCACAACTATTTTGTCTTGAACACCATCATGTACTCTTTTCTTTCTAGACACATACCTTGCATGTCATTGTTAGTGTAAATGATTTACTAATCTAGACCGTAAATCTGTTTTGGGCTTCTTGAACAGTGCTTGTTGTTGATCCCAGTTGAGCAAACGATCCTTTATAGAAACTGACTTAAACAAAGACTTATTAAGTATCACGCGGAATTTAATACTTAATCTTAAGAAGAAGAACAATAAACATTCAACACCTCAATATTATTATTAATACGAATACTCTAATCAGTATTAGGGTTTTACAACCTTGAAGTGTATCGACCTTAGATATAAAACATATATCTAATCTAACCTAGGACCTCCTTTTATAGGCTAAGGAGTCCTTACATAATACACACGTAACCTACAAGATAAATATCTTTTCCATATTTATCTAATACAAAATATTAAACCGACTATACAAGACTAGCAGTGGTTACAATACAATATCCGTGGTTACTCAATACTACTAGCCGCGGTTTATCATCAGCAGTGGATTCATTCTTCTGTCCGTGGTTTCAACAACTCTGTCCTAGGTTCCAACACTTAGAGTAATTCATGATCCAAGGAACCTAAAACCCAACAATCCTCCCCTAAACTTGATACATTCATAGGGCATCAACATCATCAAGCTGTAAGCTTGACCATACTTCATCAACAAACTAGTTTTAAGAATTTTCTCATACTTCAGCAACAAACTGTAAGCTTGACCATCATAGGGCATCAACATCATCAAACCACCAGGCTTCACCATTTGAGCAATAACTCCTGGATAATTATTCAATTTAGGATAATCACCTTCTACAAGCATATGAATAACTTCTCCAGACACAGTTAACACATGAACTCCACAAGTTTGATATAAAAACCATCTTGTAACTTGACCATTGTAGAGTCCTTTGCATTCAGGTTCATCATGAGTAGGTTCAAACAAAATCTTCAAGTGATCATAAACCATTCTTTCATGATTATCATCTGGATGTACATCACCAAACTTATTCTTGTAAAGCTTCCAAAGATTTATTAAATCATCTCTATCCAGATATTGAAGCATCACTGAAAATGTCTTAAACTCAGAAATTACATTAATGACTCTTTGTATTTTCCAACATCCTTCACTTCCATTGAGCTCAAATTCACAAGAGATGATTTGATTACTATCTTCATTTACTTCTTTTATCCTTTTAGAACCAGATGTCTCCTGAATCTCAGATTTTCTCTTTAGATTACCTTTAATCCACTATTCATCTTTTTCAGAATTCATTGGAGTAAAATTTTCATTATTAATCCTCATACACATAAGACAAAGCTCATGAATTCTTTCAAATGAACATTTACTAAGATTGTCAGGAATATGTATGCCTGAATTCTTAATAATCTTCATCAGTACATTCCTCATCTCGCGAATTGTAGGAGGTTTCTTCCTTGTAACTTGCTTCTTTTCCTTACTGATGCTCCTTGCCCATTAACCCAAGATTCTAGCTTTTTCCTCATCATCTAACAATGCCCATTCTTGAGTAGTATACTCATTCTATATTTGATTAGAAGCTTGCAGATAGTTTTGTGATTCATACCATTTAGCTAACCATTTCTGAGAAGCCTTCTCCTCTTCTTGCTTTTTCTTTTCTCAGCTGCTTCTCTTCAGATGTATGCTTCTTGTATACTCTTCATCATAAGCAATCTATTCTTCTACACTTTTAAACTTTAAAACAGGTTCTGTAATACCGTTACCCTTACCAATATCTGGTTGAGCCACCTTCTTCTTCAAAGTTCACCAATAACTAAACTTTTACCTTTGGGTTTGGTTGCAGTAGGTTCAAGAGATAAAACAGGTGCAATGATGGATGTAGGGTAAGTTGAGGTTTTGCTAAGATTGATCAATGTACTTGCAGCTTCTTTCTCAACTTCTTTTTATTTAGGTGGTGCTACAGAGATGGTTGTAACAATTGTAGAGGTGGTTATGATAGCAGTGGGTATGATTACCTTATCTGAAACTGCAACAGTGGTTTCAAGAATACTAGCCGTGGTTGCAGACACACTATCAGTGGTTGTGTCCTGCACTACCTCATTTTCTACCACAGTCTTCAAACTTTCAAGAACAGCTTCATTCCCATCTTTTTCGGATACCAAAATTGTGCGCTTGATCTCCACCAACCACATCCTCTTCCATATGCACATCTACAGCCTCCCCTAAATTCATGCCTTCACTCCTCCCCTGTTTGGGTACATTCTCCATATTCAAAGCTGGAGAGGAGTCCACCTTCTTTTTCATCTTCCTCATATTCCTTAAAACAGCAACCCCAGGTTTTCTCACTTTCTCCAAAACAAACATCCTATGCTTCAGCCTTCTAATTTCTTTACCCTGAAACACAGCCAACTTTTGAAGACTTGAGATTGTATCCTCCATCTTAGTACATTTAGTCATCAATTCATTCAAGTGTTCAAGAATATCCTACCCACTTCGACCTGTGTTAACTGGTCCGAGAGGTGGTTCATTGGAAAAGTCATTATGTACCAGCTTAGGATCCGTCAATTCAGTTTCATGTTCCAAACTATCCTCATAACTTCAAGCTGTGTTAACTGCTCTGAGAGGTGAATCCTTGGATATATTAAACCTAGCATCAGACCTTGCCTGAACATCTATGCACCCTGAGTCAGCCAGTTGGCTAGGGATTCCTCCACCTGTATTGAGTTCCAAGGAACTCTCCACATTAGGAGTTTCCAAAGGTTGGGTCTTATTGATGTTTCCACTATCCCGACATCTAAGCAAGAATCAGTAGTGGAAGCCCTTCCAATCATGTCACCTCCACAACTTGTGACAGCCTCATAAACAACACCACTAGCACCACCAGGTAGCTGAGTGCCCTTCCTCCTCCTAGTCCACACAATTGGTTTAACAGTGGTTGCAAGTGTACGACCAGTGGGTTGAGGTGTACTATCAGTGGTTTGAGGTATACTATCAGTGGTTTGAGGTATACTACCAGTGAGTTGAGGTGTACTAGCAGTGGGTTCAGGTTCTAAGGGTTGGGACTCAAGACCTTCATCAAACTCAGGAACAGCAGGCAAATTCAGCATATGTGGGAATAAGGGAAAATCTCTTATCTGTAAATTAGGGTTCTGATTCCTCATATGTGCAAATACCTTAGGAAGCATATAATGCACTTCATACTCCCTAGAATGCTCAACAGGTTCTTTTATTAGACTTTCCACAATCAGTTGCACAAACCTAGGATATAAATAATATTTTCCCTTCTTCCTAATATTCTACACAAACCCATCATAAATCATCCTAGACCAATTAAACTTCCTCCCATCAGACAAACAAATGATAGCAGTAGCAATTTTGGAAGGGAAGTCATCAAATCCAGTGGTCTTATTACTTATACACATCAACAAGGTATGAATCAAAAACTTCCGTTGTGGTGAAAACATGCTCTTAAAAAATTTTACCTTGTCTCCCCTGTGTGTATATCCTAACCTCTCTAAATCATCAAAAATCTCAGCATCTGAAAGATTAACAACACCATCAGCATCATCTAACTTCAAAACCCTTCTAATTATCTCCTCATTAACCAAAATATCATTTTCATCCACAACTATACTAAAAACTTCTACTCCATCGACATCCTCAAGCTTAGCATTCCTCAAAAATTGATGTATATAGGCTTTAAAGATGGTTGGTGTGACGGTTAAGGAAAAGTGAATAGGACTGTGAATAAGGAAATCAATCATTTGATTAAAATCTTCGGATCGATTGTTTTTTATCAAATTAGCAACTAGGTTATGGGAGTTGGGATATTGAGTCGCCATGATGATCGATGATGTGAGTTATGTGGGATTTGTAAATGTAACAGATGAAAGTGGTTTGGGTTTATGTAAAGCGCCAATTGGAAGTGATTTAAAGATCAAGTAAATGACCTATCAGTTATTTGGGGATATAAATGTAGTTTCTCCAAAGTTACCAAACAGCCCCTCAAGTATCCAGAAATCAGCAACATGCTAGCAGTGGTTTGAAAAACTCTATCTGTGGTTTGAAAAACACTAGCAGTGGATACATAATTTCACTCCAATCAGTTGACCAATAGATATAGCAAGCAAATATTTGTCAATCTGAGTGATATCTCACAAAAATGTGAAGGATGACAAAGATTGAACACATTTTTTTATCACACATTTGAGAAACACTGAATAAATTGTACTTTAGTCCCTGTACCAAATAGACCTTTTCAAAGTCCACTGCTCGACTTGTGCTTCAAGTATCTTTCCTCCATTTGGATCATTACCAAATGCAACATATCCTCCATCAAAAGCTTCAAAATCCTCCAGGTTGCTCCCATCCCAAGTCATGTGCCGAGAGCAACCACTATCAAAAATTCCTTTGTCTTTTAGCTCATCTTGTAGATTGCCCTGCACATGAATTTAGACAAGTTAGTTCTTTTTGTGGACCCAAGCCAAAACCGACTTGGAGTCTACCTCGTGCATCAACATAATCAAATTTCTTTAGGTCCATTGATGCACAGTTGACATGATGTAAAACCTTGGTCTTAGGCTTCCAATGCCAGCTAGTGAGGCCTTAACAAAGATAAAAATGATTTCCAACCAGCGTGTCGTTATCACCTTTGGAATTTTTAAAACTTCTTTTGTATCAATGGTGATATTTTGCTTAGCAGTGGTTTGATTTTGCTTAGCCGTGTTTACATTTTGCTTAGCAATGGTTGGAACCCATTTGGGTGCAGCAGTGACTATTGACTTTGTATTACCATTCCTCATTAACACTGTTCTAGGAATCATGTTTTTATTAGGATGAGGGTTTGTTTTCTTTGAAAAGTTTTGATGATTTACCCTCCTCCATTGATTCCAAACTTGTGGTTGGTTTTATACCTTCTCTGTAAGTGCTCAAAACTACCACATTTAAAACAAGCCTTCTTGACACATTGAAACTCATCACTTAACCTGTTAGAAATTAGGCCATTAAAGTTTCTCGATTGCCCTAGGTATGTATCTTTTCATCTGTTTCCTAGGTATCTCCTTATAATCTACCACTTTCCTAGAGATAGGTGCTCCAAATCTAGGAATAAGGTTTGCTTGCTTAGAATCAACTTTCTTAACATTTTCTATCTTCTCTGGCTGTGTTGATTCAGATCTATCTTCCTCAGAATCTGATTCCCAATATTCAATAGTGGTAGCATCAGATGACTTATCAGAACCTATCTTAGGTGATTCAGACTTGCTAGTCTCACCTACAGGTTTATTGAAACTAAATTCACTGCTAAATGACAGTTCTTTTGTAGGTGGTGCATGTTTCATAAGAGGTGGTGGAGGCATATCATTGTAACCAAGACCAATACCATCCTTGAACAATTTTTGACCTATTGGCTTATTTACTAGATCAGAAGCATACTATGTTTTAGCAACCCTAACAACATGTTTTTCTTTTTCTACTAGGGCTTCTTGTTTTACACTCTCCGCCTCTTCTAGTTTCTTTTTAAGCATTGTGATTTCTCTGTCTTTAAGATCAATTTCACCACCTAGTATATTAATCTTATCTACATACTCAAACTCACATTTAATACAGTAATTAAGCTTTTCTTCAACACTTTCTAAACCAACTCTATAACCTAAGTTATTTAGAGACAGTCTTTCAACTTCTTTTCTCAGACTCTCAATAATAGCTCTTTGTGATTCTAAGTTATCTTGACATGATTTGAAAGAACAAGTAGAATTTTTAGAATCATTAGATACCTCAGAATCTGAACCAGAAGATGAAGCATAGGCCATTAGAGCAAAGTTATGCTCTTTAGAAGCTTCACTAGCAAGAAAAGCTGCATTGGGACCTTCTTCAATCACTACCTACCATAATCTCCAATCCCATCTTGAGCAACCAATGCCAAGAAGAATCGCTCTTCTTGGTCTTCTTGATGCCTTCTGTTCTCTTGGGAGCTCGACATTCTCTAGCAAAGTGACCCTTCTTCTTGCAGTTAAAGCACTCCATCTTGCTTTTGTCAAATCCAGCTCTCCTTTGACCATCATACTTAACCTGTCTTCCAGTCCTCCTTAAGAACTTCCTTGATTGGAGAGTCAACATTGCCATATGCCATTGAAGATTTATCTCTTCAAGATCATCAGAATCAATTTGATCTAAATCTTGATTCAAAACATAAGAACATCGGTAGTTAAATTTTAAAGCACAAATTGCACCATCACTGACATTATCACTAACAGTGGTATTGTTTGCAATAGCCGTGGTTATTCCATAGGCAGCAGTGGATACATCTTGTAAGCTCTTGTGATTAGTGGAAACAAAAGCAATGTTTTGATTAGTAGTACATGCACCAAGCAATGTTGTTCTCGAGACTCATATACCTTCAAGTTGTTGTAGAGATTGTCCAGAGTCATCTTTTCAAAGTCATATTTATTTCTCCACACACAAACTGTGTACAACCATCGGTGATAAACTTCGATGAACTTCAAATTTATATCTTCTTGAGCAACTTTGTAGTCCACTAACTTCGTTGTGATTAGTTTTTGAAGTCTGTTATAAGTGCCATCAAGTTTTTCCACCGAGCAGTGAAGTTTTCAAGCTGATGCTTGAGCATATTCTTCCTTGACTTCTTTGTAGTTTCATTACCAGCAAACCTTGTTTCAATAGCATCCATTAACTCTTTAGCAGACTCATATTGTTCAAAGTCCAAAGCATACTCATTAGGTATTCCCATGGAGAGAATACTGTGAGCTTTAATCTCCAGCTTCCTCTTAGCCTTGTCAATTTCACTAACAATGGCTATATCTTTGCCATCATCACCCTTCCTAGGAAGAGTATCACCTTTTTCAACAACTTCCCAGATGGCATAATCAATCATACGAATGTATTGCCTCATTCGCATTCTCCAAATTTGGTACTCACCCTGCTTGAGCATGGGTACCTTAGATGCAGTTACCATGTGAGTTTCGTCAGACATCTTAACTTACTTTAACAAAACTTAACTAAACTTCTTCTTGGTTTCAGTTTCTAGATCACAAGCTCTGATACCACTTGTTGATCCCGGTTGAGCAAACGATCCTTTATAGAAACTGACTTAAACAAAGACTTATTAAGTATCACGCGGAATTTAATACTTAATCTTAAGAAGAAGAACAATAAACATTCAACACCTCAATATTATTATTAATACGAATACTCTAATCAGTATTAGGGTTTTACAACCTTGAAGTGTATCGACGTTAGATATAAAACATACGTATATCTAATCTAACCTAGGACCTCTTTTTATAGGTTAAGGAGTCCTTTACATAATACAATACGTAACCTACAAGATAAACATCTTTTAAATATTTATCTAATACAAAATATTAAACCGACTATACAAGACTAGCAGTGGTTACAATACAATATCCGTGGTTACTCAATACTACTAGCCGCGGTTTATCATCAACAGTGGATTCATTCTTCTGTTCGTGGTTTCAACAACTCGGTTCGAGGTTCCAATACTTAGAGTAATTCATGATCCAAGGAACCTAAAACCCAACACTTGTTAAGTTTGTTAAACCTTTATGTTATTTGTGAGCTCGATCTCATTTGATTGCCTATATGTTATCTCTACATGCTCTCCTTGCTTTGCTTAATGTGTATACATGTATACTTGCTATAGAAATCATTAGTTTCATAATTCGAAACATAGAGCAAAATTCTGCAATTATTCTGTTATGAAAATCTGTCTCTGACGCCGGATCCCTTAGATGTAACTAGACGGATCCCTCAAGTGAAGGATCCGTAGGATCCGGGTGGACAGAAGTTTTGTTTTAGCCTGCTTGCATCAATACAACATTTCAGACCTTATTGGACTAGTTAAACATGCTACATTATGATCACTTAGACTTTCCTTAGGCTCAGTTGATCTCACATTCAATCATGGATGATTTAGGATCACATTCAAAGTATTTTTGATTTATCATTACTTCAAAACTCACCATCTTTCTGCTCCAATATTTACACATTGTTCCTCTCATCTCAAAACACTTAGTTTGATATTTCTCTCAATTTTAGCAAATTGATTTTAGTCATCTTTACCTCAAAATAGGCCAAAAACTAGTTTTTAATTTCTTAAGATTTTTAAGGAATTTTCCAAATCTCTCTTAAGTCATCATCTGATCTCTAGGATCATTTAACACCACTTGACACTCTCAAATTTCTTAGTGTCATCTTTGATCATCCACTGGTGCTCATAAAGCCCTATTTCTTTCTATAAAAGGCAATCATTAGCTACCATCACTCATTGCTCTTGATCATTTAAGTACTCTTTCATTTAAGACACTTAGGAAGACTAAAACACTCAAGGAGGTATAGGCGTTAGACCTTACAAACATCATTTTTATTCTTTCCTAGCTGCTGAGAGCCGGATCCCTAGGATTAGCCTAGACGGATCCCTCATTGGAGGGAACCGTGGGATCCGGGTGACAGATTCATGTCAACTCTAGCTAAAACGATCATTTAAGTCCAACTTCATATAAGACACTTAATAGACTGAGTAACTTAGGATATGTAGGTGCTAGACCTTGCTAGAACCCAATCACAGCATTTTCACATCATCTGTTAACCGGATCCCTTGACTTAAGCTAGCCGGATCCCTCTAATTAGGGAACCGGAGGCGCAGTGGAATAGTAGGTACATTACCTCTTTAGATAATCATTTCAAATTTCCTTTTTCCACACAAGCACTTGTTCAACACTTAGGATTATCATTTTCGTATATGTTTATAAATGAGTTGCATTATATGATTCTATACGTGTTCTTTCTTTTCGTTTCATGATTTTATGTGAACAATTTATCCATTTGTATAAATGTTTTCCTTTTGTACTAACTCTTTTGGATTCTTGTAGGATGACAATGGTCGATTTCACCATCAAGTCAAGTTGTGCTCATTCACACATTTCTTTTATGTATTCCTAATCTTGCATCATCCTAACCATCTTACTCCACTTTTATCACCTCTCACAAAGTCATCATGTCTACCATCTCTATTGAGTCATCAACCAAGTCAAAGATTCACTTTAATACCTTTCATCACCTCTACCACAACTTCCATACCTCTAAGTCATAATGATGATTTCTATCACTATCACCGTGTCCAAGGTCTAGTTCATGAACTACGTGATGAAGTATGTCTCATGTTCTACCACATCCTACTTGTGTCAACCACAAGCTACTTGTGTCAACCACAAGCTACTTGTGTCAACCACATCCTACAAGTGTCTCACTACCACTACAATTCATGGTCGCTCAACCATCCTTCACAAACATCTATGTTGTCAAAAGCCAAGTGAATTTCGTAATGAAATGCGTCTCATCCCTAAGCACATTTTTTTTCTTAACTTGAACAAACCTTACAACCTCTAAACCAACCATGATGATGCAAGTAGTAGGAACATTCTCTTTTTAACACTATTTTTTTGTAGGTTCTTCTTGACGCCCTCTAGCTAGGGGGAGCTTCCGTCGAGCATTTATAAAGTGCATCATATGACTTACTCGTCCAAGGATGAATATAATTTTGCACTAACTTTTTGTTTTGTAGATTTTCAAAACACACTAGGAGAACTTGACGCTCTCAATAAAGGGGAGTTTTTCGTCAAAGCAAAAACATTGCAAATTTTGCAATAATTTCGTCTTAGCCTTCCTAAAATACTTGACGCCTTTAACAAGGGGGAGCAACCGTCAAGGGGAGCATGCACACATTCATTCTTCAAAATTCCTTTATGTTTCAACAAAAGGGAGATTTCTTTCTCATCATATATTTTTCCTTTTTCTTTTCTTCTTAACACTAACCTTGATGTAGGTTAAGCCTAAAAAATTTAATCCATTGAGCCGTTGGCAATAATGGTTATAATTCAAAGGATTTTTCTATTTTTGTGTGTGTGATTCTCTAGGTTCCTCTTAAAGGCGAGATCACCATTTTTTGAAGACGTGCAAGCTCAAGGTCATGAGTTGGGAGAAATTAAGTTTAGAGGACACACCCTTTTTGTTTCGACAAAAGGAGGAGAAGAGTGTAAACGAAGAAGGTAATGTATAGGAAGTACGGACACAAGTAACTTTGACATTTTACCTATCTATTATGTTTACATATATTTTGTCATCATCAAAAAGGGGAAGATTGTTAGTGCAAATATTACGATATTTAATCTATACATTCTCATTTGTTTTGTTGATGACAAACATGTAACTTGTAATATATAACGTAAAATGTATAAGTTACTTGTAATTATATCTTGTCTCAACATACTCTCAACACCTCTCGACGACTCATGTCCTTGTATGCTACAACACAGGTTCGTACATGTTTGTTATTGTTGGGTTCAGTAAATACCCAAACCCCTTAATCTAGGATTTGAATAGAAAATAGCCCAAGTGTTTAGTCCGTTAAACACTAATCAGGTCACTGAGTGCATAGCCTCTCAGTGAGTCATCTTCGGGATACTCAGTACGAGGCGTAGAAGAAGTCTCTCCACTCAGTAAGACGGAACTTAAAGGGTGAAGACTGAGTCAAGAAGAAGATGATGGATTCAGTGAGTGATGACAATAACTCACTGAATCCCTAAGACTACTCTCCAACTCTTACACTGAAGACAAACTGAAGTAGAAGATTGAAGGATAAATAGACTGAAGAAAGAGACAATAGGGAGAACTTTAAATCGATAAGAAGAAGTCCTTATCAACATAAGTCAACTTTCCTGAATGGCTAACCTACAAGCTCGTCATCACCGAAGTTATGGAAAGCAACCTTGTCTTTTACTTAGAATAGTCTTAATGAGACAAAATACATCGATTTTGTCTTCTCAGATGATGTTAGTTTTTGTCACTTAGGAAAGAGTTAAATCTCATACATGTATAAATAGCATAAGAGATGGAGTGAAAAAATTAAGCTTGTGAATTGTAAAACACACATACACGCAAGCCATCTTTTCACTCCTCCAAATACAACTTGTTCCCTGAGATAGCTCGTGAGCTCTAAGAGTTGTGCTCAGACTTAGCCCGAGCTTAGAGAGGAGTCACCCAACTTTGTCATTTCAATCCCAAGTACTATTCCTCAAGTACTTGGGTAACGTATTCTTTGTTGATTTATTTCTAATAAGAATATGATGTTGAAAATTACTCTGTGTGTTTTACTTATGTTTATTTCAGTCATAGTTCACTATTAACTTGTTTTATACATTTAAACTGTTTTAAACGATAGTGAACGGGAACAACAAGTGGTATCAGAGCAAGGCTAATTATAAAACTCGCTTTTAGGCCGCTCTAAAAGTTTTTAAATTAGGATCCTAAATGGCTGAAATTGATGTACTCCAACTAGTCGATAAAAAGGGTGGAGCTTATTCAACTGTTGCCCCTAGACTTGAAGTTGGCAAATTCAACAAATGGAAAAGCGAATGCTTTGCTATTTGATTGGGATGGAACCTTATTATATCAAGTGTATAAATGAAGGTCCATTTGTCCCAAAGACTGCGGAAGGGTTGCCCAAACCTTAAGCTCGGTGGACCAGGATGAAAGGAGAGTGGTCAACCAGTACCAAAGACTCAAAAGTATCATAATATCTTGTCTTCCTGACGATATTATGGAGTCGTTATAAGTCAGTAGTACCTAAGCAAACCTGGGATGACCTAGTTCATAGTCATGAAGGTCCATCTGATACCAAGGAAAACAGGATAATGGACCTGAAACTTGAGTATAACACCTTCAGGGCTAAGGACTCAGAAACTCTCTCAAACTTACACCGTATAAAACTCTTTAAATGAACTGTCAAATGATGGTGTTAAGTTGTCCAAACATGAAATCAATATTGGTTTTGTCAACAGTCTCCCTGAGAAGTGGTTGAATTTCTCTCGGACTCAGAATGCTAATCATATCCAAAATCTTGAGCTTCTTGAGATTTATGGGAAATTTGTCTATGAGGAAAACCTCATCAACAGACGATACCCCGACTTAAAGAAGTCTCAGGAAGTCAAGAAGTCCCTGACCACCACTTCAGCACCCATATCAACCGCTTTCTTCTCTAACAATGTGGTTCAAGATTTTCAAGAAAATTCAGATGATGAGCTTGATGAGAGATCAAGTGAGGAGTACCTAAACGACCTGAACACTGAATTTCAAGAAAGGGCACTCCCTGCTAACTCTCGCAGGTTTATAAAAAGAAACAAAGGTTTTCTAGTGCTAAAGCAAATGAGGACACTGAATGCTTTAAGTGTCACAAAAGGGTCATTTTGCAAAAGACTTTTTCTAAAACAATTTCAGAACCCTCTTATAAACCATCAGGTTCAAATCAGTCCACAGGCTTTAGCAAATTTCAACCAAAAATGTATCAGTCTCATCAAAATTTTCAAAATAAATCTGATAATAACAAAACCATTGATTATGAAGCCAAGTATAAGAAAGCTAAAGCTAAGCGTGCATTGCTTGAGGCCATCCCTCGAGACAACAACAAATGTTAAAACTGCAGGGCAAGAACAAAGGCCTCGTTCTTTGAAACCTTTGATGGGATGAAGAGCCATTCATCTGATGATGAAATGGTACATGTCAGTACACTGATGGCCCTCTCAAAAGAGGACAAGCTAGTTGTTGGAAAGAATCATGCTAGGAACGGGGAATGGGTCAACATCACAATGAAGAAGGTAAACATTTTACATTCTATGGATGATGACTATGATTGGCAGTCCTATATGAATTATCTAAATGTAGACCTTAAGTTTGTAGAAGAGCAAAGATTGAATCTTTTTTCTAAGTACAACAAGTTAAGTTTTGAATTGAATAAGTGTAGGGATGAATTGCTTATTTTAAAACAAGCCAAGCTTGAAGCTGTCACTTTGCAAATTCAAAACACTGAACTCATTAAAAGAAATCAGAATCTTCAAGATGAACTTAAAAAGGCAAATGATATTCTTAATAGTTGGACTGCTAAGAATCCCAGTGTCTTTGATGCTGTGGAGCCCCCTGCAAGAAGAGAGTCATAGGTGAAGATCATCTCCCGACTCTCAACAAAGACCGTCTCCCAAGCCATTTGTGTCCGGTGGCATGATTACAAATATGTTGACTAGTCCTAATTCCAGTGATTGGATTGAACGGGTTAATCCTGAGAGTAAGCTTCCAAATTTCAATTCTGGAAGGATTCTAGAGCTCGAAAGTCAAGCTCTAAAGAGCATGCTTGGACTCCGATGTGCCCAGAGTACTGAACATATGTGAGTCTCGAAGGAATCTCAAGCACCGCTTCCACCACTGAAACCTCTTCGTGGTGCTGCCCAAGCTCGAGCTACTCCACTGCAATTCAATCCTCATTCACCAAAAGAAAGGTCTGACTTGGTAGAACCATCCTGAAAAGACCAACAAAACAAACTCAACAAGAGTCTACTCCTACTAAGACTTCAACATCCTCTGTCCCCATGAAGTGACCAAATTCAAGAACCGATCGAACTTGTGAGGAAGCTTATTGAAAAAATGGAATCCATTGAAAAGGTCCCTGAACCAATCAAGGAGACAAAGTCAGCTTTCCTCCAGCTTCCTCAAAGTCAAAGTCAACCTCCAAAACAAACAAAAGTGTGAGCGTGTCATTACACCGCCATACCAAGGACAATGCTATATAATTCTTTTTGTATGATCTGCAAAAGGATGATCACAGGATGCAGACCATCTAAAAGTATGTCGGTCAAGCAAACTATACCAAAGTTGGTCATCAGTATGCTTCATCCTCCAAAGCTGCTCCCAAGAATAGAGCAAAACCCTTTCCTCTGTCCCAGCTCATGTGGGTTTAATGATCATCATCGGATGATTGTCTCATGAACACATTGTGATATTTGCGTAATATAGCTCATGAGACATCCCAACATGACAGTGTCATTCATGCAAGGAGAAATTCCAAACAACCCAGAGTCACCGAGTCATCCTCGCCTCTAAATGCAAAACCTGTGGTAGCACTGTGCACACAACCACTGACCACGAGTCGATTGCAAATTTCAAAGAGACCTTGAGACCCAAGCCCACTAGTAAGTGGGTCACTAAGAGAAACTAATTCAGTTTACCACTTGTGCAGAGACATGCCAGGGAGCCTATTTGGCATCTAGGCAGTGGATGCTCAAGAAGCATGACTGGTGTGAAGGAATATCTGCACAAGTATGTAAAGGAACCAAGGCCCAAGGTAGTATTTGGTGATAACTCATCATGTCCCACTGAAGGTTATGGTTCAGTAAACTGCAATGGAATAGTTTTCTCTAGAATAGCATATGTCAATGGTCTCAAATACAATCTCATCAGTGTCAGTCAACTATGTGATGCTAAATACATTGTACAATTCAATGATAAACAAGGTACCATTTTCAATGCCAACAAGGAAGTTATGTTGATAGCTCCTAAGAGAGATGATGTTTATGTGCTAGACATGTCAACACTCTCCCAAGATGGAACGTGTCTCTTTGCTAAAGCCACTGAAACTATCAATTGGCTGTGGCATAAGAGACTCTCACACTAAAACTTCAAAAACCTCAACAACTTGGTAAAACAAAACAAGGTCCTTGGCTTACCATCACTGGTTTTTGCAAAAGATAAACCATGCTCTGCCTGTGAAAAGGGTAAACACCACAGAGCATCATTCAAAACCAAAAAATTTCTCCATCAAAAGTCGCTTCACCTCCCGCACATGGATCTCTTTGGACCTTCGAGCCTGGATCAATCCAGATGAGAAGTATACACTTGTCATTGTTGATGAGTTCTCAAGATACACTTGGGTATACTATCTTTCCAAAAAGAGTCGCAATGATACAATAATGTCATTCATCGGAAGATTGAAAATCGAATGACATTATAGTTAAACAAATCGAATCTAACAATGGTACAGTTCAGAAATCAAGAGCTTGAGAGTTTCGTGATGAAAAAGGAATTTCTCAAAATTTCTCATCTCCATACACCCCTGAACAAAATGGGGTTCTGAAAGGAAAACGAACTCTCATTGAGGCGCTAGAACTATGTTAAATGGCTCAGCCCTCTCAAAGCATTTGAAGCGACTGGCAAGTCAAAACTGCCTGTTACACTCAAAACAGTCAATCATTGTCAAAAGACATAATAAAACCCGTATGAGATCTTCAAAGGTAGACTTCGACATCACTATTTTCATGTGTTTGGATGTCTTGTGTTCATTCATAACCACAAGGATCATCTAGGCAAGTTTGATGCAAAAGCTGATGATGGATACTTCTTAGGCTACTCACTAATCTCCAAAGCCTTCAGGGTTTTTAACACAAGGAGACAACAAGTTAAGGAAACCTTTCATGTCACCTTTGATGAAAGTGCTGAAAGCATCGGGTTCACCAACACCTCAGTGGAGGAAATAGGAATTGATAACTCATCAAGATATCCTCCTCGATGAGTACAACTCAATTCAATTCCTCATATCAAGCTGATGCTAACATCTCATATTATGTCTTACCTCACAACCTACCCCAACCAACCATCAGTAAGTTCATTGATAATCGGCCACCCTGGCGCTGGATAGGAAACACTGATTCAAATGATCGGAACCTGTAACTCATGAACCTCACCTCTAACAAGACATCTCTATAGATGTTCTAAATGATTCTGTGGCTCTTGCACCCAAACTCACATATGAACTCCCAGTGACATCTTCAAGCTCAGATCCCAGACCACAAAGTAATTGGACAAGATCTTAGGACATTGAGCTTGTTAACATCATTGGTGAACCCACTGAGGGCATGCTTACTAGAAGCATGGCTGCTAAGCTAATGAATGTCTATATGCCGATTACCTATTAGATATAGAACCCAAAAGTGTCACTGAGGCCCTTAAACACCCAAGCTGGGTTCAGGCCATGCAAGAAGAACTGCAACAGTTTGACAAAAACAAAGTCATGACCTTGATCAAATGTCCTCTGGATGTAGTAGTCATAGGAATGAAGTGGGTTTTCAGAAACAAAACTGATGAAAACGGCAATGTCATTAAAAACAAAGCCCGACTTGTAGCCAAAGGTTACAGTCAACAAGAAGGCATTGACTATGATGAGACATTTGCTCCTGTTGCAAGAATGGAAGCCATCAGGATCTTCCTTGCTTATGCAACATACATGAACTTCATGGTCTACCAAATGGATGTTAAAAGTGCATTCTTAAATGGTGATCTCAAGGAAGATGTGTATGTTCAGAAACCCCCAGGGTTTGAGAGTAGTGAATTCTCGACTATGTCTCAAGCTTGACAAAGCCCTTTATGGACTTAAACAAGCTCCAAGGGCATGGTATGAAACTCTCTCAACCTTCCTGATACAAAACAAGTTTATCAGAGGAAAGATAGACAACACACTGTTTGTCTATAGAACTCAACAGATGTGATATCTGGTCCAAGTGTATGTTGATGACATCATTTTTGGCTCAACAAACTACAAACTCTGCAAACAGTTTATAAAACTGATGACAAAGAAGTTTGAAATGAGCATGATGGGGGAACTCACATACTTTCTTGGACTACAAATCGCAAACCGATAAAGGAATATCCATCATCAAGAGAAATACACCGAAATCTCTTGAAGAAATATGAGATATCTCGACTGTGCCTCGTGAAGACTCCAATAGTCCCACCTAACAACCTTGGACCGATCTCACCTGGCAAATCACCAATCAAACTCATTTCAGAGGGATTGTTGGATCAGCGATGTATCTAACTACTTCTAGACGCGACATCCAATTCACCGGTCTAATAGCAAGATATCACTCCAATCCTAACGAATCCCATCTCACTGCAGCCAAAAGAATACTCAGTACTGAAGGGAACCCCAAATCTTGGACTCTATTATCCAAAATGCTTAGAGTTTGATCTCAAGGGTTACTCTGATTATGATTACGCTGGTCGCAACATGGACGAAAAAGTACCTCGGGTCCTGTCAATTTCTTGGAGGAAAACTGGTTTGTTGAAGTGCTAAAAGCAACAATCAGCTATGTCCTCACTTGAATATGTAGCTGCAGCAAGATGTTGTGCCAATGTATTATGGATGAAAAGTCAACTCAGTGACTATAACATCCATTATAAAATGGTGCCCATCTTCTCGTGATAACACCGTGCTATTGCAATCTCCAACAACCCTTCCTCCACCAAAGAACCAAACACATTGATATCGATATCACTTCATCGTGGATCACATAATGAAAGGAGACATAGAACTTCATTTCATCCCTTCTGAATATCAACTTGCTGATATCTTCACCAAACCCTTGGATGAACCTACCTTTAGGAGACTGAATTTGAATTGGGAATGCTTGACATTGAAAGTCAAGTATCCAAAACCAATCTCATTAAGTTCTCAATTGGTCCATCCTCCCCTGAACACCCAAAATAAACCTCTCACTGAATGAGTAAGACTCATTCAGGGTCCCTGACATTTGACAAAGAGCATTGAATGAGTAACTAAATGATCCAAGTATCAGTTACTTAAATGTCCTAGGTTGGTAACTATGCCAATTTAATATAGGAATATATGTCTCTTTGTCTTAATGTCATCCCACTTGGCATTTAATGCCTCCTCTCACAAGAATATCAAATTGATATTTTCTCTCTGCAAAAGTGCACTTTTACTGTGCAATACAACTGTTCCCTTGAAAAACGGGATTTTACTGCGGGTAATGGAGTGGTAGCATTAAATGTGGAAATTCAAACGTTTTTCAAAAACCGACTCTTAATATTCCCAATTATGTATAAATCACCCCTCTTACCACTCTATAAATACCCTCTTCCAACACAAACAAACACACACAAATTTTTTTCTCAAGAACAAAACTCTCAAAATCATTTCTAAAACTCAAAAAACATTTGTGTGTGCTCAAAAACTCTTAAAACCTCTTTTGGAAAACCCTTCTTGTAAACATTTACAAAAGTTTTTCATCACAAACTTGAGAGATCAAAAACAACTTTGATTATTCTAGTCAAAATATTTTCAAAACCCTAAAATATTTCATATGGAAATGGCTAGAACTCAATCTCTCCAGTTTGCTTCTTAGTGGGTAGGAGATCTTACTAATGTTGAATTTAAAACAAATAATGTCATAGGCAACTTTGAATACCACTGAAACGTCCCACCTACAAAGACATTATGAAATTTTTGTTTAATTGCCCACTGAAAACGGCCTTTATTCAATGTTCCTCCATTGTTTACCAAAATCTCCTCGGGGTAATTTTGGGCAACGACAAGGCCTATGACCCGACACCTCCACTGATGAGAACAACCTCGCACCTCTCGGGAATATCTCATCGATTCAGTCTTCATGGGGGCAACAACAATTCACCCTGGATTATAAAACGTTTTGCACTTCAACAGGGTTAGATTATAACAAAGGAGTTTATGTCGCCTATCCTGAACCTTCCACAGTGAAGGATGGGTTAAAACAAATCGTTTTAGATCCAACTTTTTTGGACAAGACCCAGTCACCAAAAGTTCATTTCCCGTGGCTTGGAGGATCCTATTCACTTTTGTGATTCGGTCCTGCGGGAACCACTCATCTAACAACAAGTTAACTCTATTCAGTTGATGATGGCATACTGCTTAATGAATGGGGTCACTGTCGACATTGGGGAGATCATTTACAGTGATCTCGTGACTAAGCTACAGAGCAAAACTAGGATGAAATACGTTTCGTATCCTAGGTTTGTCTCTTGTGCTTTACAAGTGTTACTGGGTTCAAACTACCCTCAGAAGAAAATTTTGGTGCTTTACCAGGCTTCCTGAGCCAATCAAATTTTCAAAAGACCCATCCCTTGTCACTCCTATTGAATTGACGGCCCATATGGTTGCCTGAAACAAAGAGGATCTGTCTCCAAACCCTACTCCTAAAAGAAAGGGAAGTCTCAGACTGGACTAAGCCTAACCCCAAGTCCTGTGGCCCGAGGCTTCAGAACACAACCTAAAAGGCACAAAAGGCCCAAGACTAAAAAGACACCCACCGATGACCAGCAAACATCCACGCCTGTGACAACGAAGGACACCGATACATCACAGTCAGGTTCCTTGGTCACAACCACTACTCCCCAAGATCCGAGGAAACATACAACCCGCTGGTAGGGGAGCGCCTTCCACAACGCCTAGTGATGACATTAGGAAATCCAAGCCTTTGTCTAAGGGCACACTGATCGATCCCAAAGACTCAGAGGGAATCAAACAACACGCTGATAGAGATACAACTATCACGACTCTGCTAAAGGCACTGGGAACGCCACCGGTGTCTCGGGGTTACCGGGGACAAAGACTTCGGAGGGAAAGGAACAACCCCCGATACGGAACCCACAACCAATCGACTCCAGCGAAGGCACTCGGAAACGCCCACCGTGTCCGAGGGTCAACGGGGACAAAGACTCGAGAGGAAACACACCACCCGCGATATGGAACCCATCACCAACCCCCGTTAACTGCTGTGCGATGTCACCGGGATATTATTTTCTGAAGATGAGCTTGCGAGATCGATGATGAAATCTTATCACCGGAGAAGAAATGGACGCTGAGGTTCAAGCGAACAAGAGCCTCAACGGCGATCCACGGAGCATAATCAATCACCATCCAGCCTGACAATGATGACTCCTCTTCCTCCACTGATGAATTTGAAAGATTTTATAATGTTCTCCCACTTCTACCAAGACGCTCGTTCGATGGATCACCAAAGCTTCAAGAAGGTTATATTCGGGGTCATGACACATTGTGGGAACAACACACCGAGGTGGCTGCAATGAGCTATCGCGATCTAAAGGCTGAGGTACATGGCTTTGATGAAAATGTTCATGAGCACAGGGATCTGATGTATGACAACATTCACCGACTGGATGAAAACATGGCTAAATTCCTCGGCATCTTCAGGTGTAGGTACCACGATAGATGAAATCAGGAGTTTGTCAAAGAAGACCCAGACTCAACTCTAAAGTGTCGGAGGCTACTAAGGTGTACTTGAAACAATCCTCGAACCTCACTGAACTGCTCAATATGCTCAAGTCTACAAATGTTCAGGGTCTTCCATCCTCACTCCAGTCTCTTCAAGCTACATTGGACTCTTTGAATACGCAGTTGGCTACTTTGGCTCAGGCATCCTCATCTCTGGCCTGGAATCTTGGGCCCGAATGACAGCTCTAGAAGTTTCAAGCTAATTTGGAAACAAAGGTCACTGATATTCAAAGCGACACTTGACATTAAGGCTATGATCTCGAAATTTATCGGGCCTTAAGGGTCAAGCAGCTCCATCCCCTCAGACCAACTCAACTCTTGCCCTCACTGAAGCTCCTAAGAACAGTTGAGGGGGAGAATATTGTCAAGAACCTCCTTCACACTGAGGGGAGCCAACACTAACAACATCGGTGGCTCAAATCTCATCATCACCACCACAAAGAACACCCATCTCATCAATCCCACCAACAACATCAACAACAACAACAGCTGACAGAATCACACCAATAACAACAACACCACCACCCTTGGTTGCATCATCTTCCCCCAGACAAAGGAAAAGGCATTATGAAAACCACGAGCCCGAGAAGATTCCTATAAAATCGGCGACATCAATACTCTGCTTTCACACCACAACAAATTGAGTAAACATCTTGCTAAAGAAGAAAGAAGATTGAAACTAGCGAGGAAGAGAAAGAACAGAGAAGCACGGCAAAGGTTGTCGCAAGAAGCGAAAACATGGGATTAGATCCAAGAAAGCTCCAAAAGGGTCGAGGCAGACAAAAGTTCAAGGAAGCTCAGCTGCTTCATGATCTGCAATGAAAACAGTTGGAAGAAAAGAAGAAGAAAAGCTGAAGCTCGTGCAAAGCGAGAATTGAGCATTACAACTGGACAATGACAAGCCGGCTTCTAAAAGATCACGGATGTAAGAATCATCCCTAATACCAAACCTCGCCATGAACGCTCTACAGAGGGGATGATAAAAGACACTTCAAGTTCATGATCCTCTCAAATTCACTCGACTTCGATCACTGAACTCGATGAACTTGGTCCAATTATTGAAAAGAAGAAAAATGTGGTGGTTAAGGACCTGATGAAAATGCTCAAGAAAAGATATGAAAGACCGAGGGATTGTCCAAATTAACGGGAATTCACCCACCTTAAGCGCACCTCAAGGATCTCAACCACAATCATCCATTGGCAAAAGGAAGAGAGTTGAGTTCCAACCTGAAATCAAAGTGCCTGGATTAGAATGCAACAGGAGCTGCTGCAAGGTGTGAAATTTGTGAACTGCCTAGTGATAGAGAAGCACGAAATAGGGCTATTCCACATTGATGTCTATGGAAACCCTGCTTTTCAAAGATGGAGTGATATTGATCAGCCGGTGGGTGCAATGCCGAGCTACATACCGTGGCCTCTCAAATCCAAACCCCAGCAAACATCGTTCTCGCCAAGACCTAATGCCAAGATAAGAGAGCACCCGACAAAAACACTCCTCAAAAAGAAGCCTAAGCTTGAAGCACTGTGGATGCATCTCAACTGACATCATTTTGATTTATCTTTTGTACTAGTGATAGGAACCTTTGTAATTTGATTAATAAACGATGTATGTTTTGTTAAAATATTCAGTGTTCCTTATTGTGTTCATTAGTACATTCGTTGTAGGAAGAAGCCATTTGCTCACTTACATCGATCAACCACTTAGGCTATTTGTATATCCAAAGAGGGGGAGACTGTTGGGTTCAGTAAATACCCAAACCCCTTAATCTAGGATTTGAATAGAAAATAGCCCAAGTGTTTAGTCCGTTAAACACTAATCAGGTCAATGAGTGCATAGCCTCTCAGTGAGTCATCTTCGGGATACTCACGAGGCGTAGAAGAAGTCTCTCCACTCGCATGAAGGCGGAACTTAAAGGGTGAAGACTGAGTCAAGAAGAAGATGATGGATTGAGTGAGTGATGACAATAACTCACTGAATCCCTAAGACTACTCTCCAACTCTTACACTGAAGACAAACTGAAGTAGAAGACTGAAGGATAAATAGAATGAAGAAAGAGCGGGACAAGGCGGGAGAACTTTAAATCGATAAAAGAAGTCCTTATCAACATAAGTCAACTTTCCTGAATGGCTAACTTACAAGCTCGTCATCACCGAAGTTATGGAAAGCGCCTTGTCTTTTACTTAGAATAGTTTTAGCAGAGACAAAATACATCGTATTTTGTCTTCAGATGATGTTAGTTTTGTCACTTAGGAAAGAGTTAAATCTCATACATGTATAAATAGCATAAGAGATGGAGTGAAAAGTTTAAGCTTGTGAATTGTAAAAACACACATACACGCAAGCCATCTTTTCACACCTCCAAATACAACTTAGTTCCTGAGATAGCTCAGTGAGCTCTAAGAGTTGTGCTCGACTTAGCCTGAGCTTAGAGAGGAGTCACCCAACTTTGTCATTTCAATCCCAAGTACTATTCCGCAAGTACTTGGGTAACGTATTCTTTGTTGATTTATTTCTAATAAGAATATGATGTTGAAAATTACTCTGTGTGTTTTACTTATGTTAATTTCAGTCATAGTTCACTATTAACTTGTTTTATACATTTAAACTGTTTTAAACGATAGTGAACGGGGAACAACAGTTATGTTGCATTATGATCAAACCCCCAACAAACCAATAAACATGTTTAGTTAAATAGTTTATGTATAACAACTAGCGTTTACATATTGGGTAAATATACACATAACTAGTATGTATTATAATAGATAATATAAATGGGTAGAAACTTAAGTATTTGACCCATTGACCAAATACATTGAATGTACTTGGGTAAAACCCAAAGTCCATGACCCATACCCATTGTATGACAACATGCATAAGTCATATATGGATAATATCCATGACCCATGGTATTGACCCATACCCATAAGACTAGATACATTGTATCTAAAGGAATACCCATGGACCAACCCATAACCCATGACCCATGACCCAAAAACCATGGGCAAAAGGGAGCGTCCTACGGATCCCTGGAATTACAAAGCCGGATCCCTCCAGAAGGGATCCTTGGGATAGAACATGGTTTTGGTCTTTTTGCCTATAAATAGCAAGCCACTTCTTACCATTTCTTCACACCTTCACACATAGTTTCTCTCCACCATTTCTAGGATATTTAGATCATTAGGAAACATGTAAACCACCCTCATCTCATATGATCATAATG
Source organism: Chrysanthemum makinoi (assembly GCA_910596185.1). NCBI lineage: Eukaryota > Viridiplantae > Streptophyta > Magnoliopsida > Asterales > Asteraceae > Chrysanthemum > Chrysanthemum makinoi. The sequence continues at coordinate 30,933,205 of OU343223.1, forward strand.
CTTCTAACTCTCATTTGTTGTAAGCATACTCCCGAAGTGATCTTCCAAAGCAAGCTTATAGATCTTGCTCCCTTACCTACTGAAGTGATCACCCATCACAAGATACAAGCTCATGAAGATCTTCTACAACAAGCTTGGGAAAATTGTCATCTTCATTCATAGAAGACTAACTACATCATGCTTTGGGTTCTTGATGTTTAGTTTAGGATTTCATATCCATTAGACACATTGTCTTGGATAATGTCTAGTATCATATTCTTGTATCTATGACTAGACTAGATGGTTTATGTGTTTGTGCCATAAAACACAAGGTTTGTTATGTTGGGCCACAAAACATAACTGGTGTCATAGATGTATCAAAGGCATTAGTGAAAAGTGCCGAAGATCCGTGTCAATGACATTAGTGAAAGATGCCTAGGGTGTACATTCGATATGGTGTGTTTCGATGTACAAGATAGAGTAGTATTGGATCCAAGGATATTGATATCCTTGATGGTGTTGTAATAAGGAGTTGGTCTCCTTTGGGGTATAGGTGTAGTGTTGGGTAGTAGTTCCTCCATTATAATGGAACTCGGTACTTAGCCTAGTACCGGATAAAGGGTAGGCGACGTTGTGCTAGGATTGGTTCTCCTTGGAGTGAAAGAACTCGGTGGTTAGCCTAGCACCGTATAAAGGGTAGGCGACGTTGTGTTAGGTGTGGTTCACCTTGGTGTGAAAGAACTCGGTATTTAGCTTTGTACCGGAAAAAGGTGAAAGCGACGTTGTGAAGGCTTCTCCGCCATAAGGAGATTGGTGTAGTGTTTACGAACTCTCGAGTAGGTGACTCGGGGAGTGGATTAGGGCAAGGAAGGTGTCCTTGTAGCCGAACCACTATAAATCCTCGTGTTGGTTTGTCTATCCTTTTACTTATCGCTTTACGTTTATTCTTGCATTACATTATTTATTTTCTATATGGTTGATGTCTATGTTTGTGATGCATACTTGGTCTTTCATATAGTCATAAACTATATTTAACACTTTACATATTATGACACGCTTGATCAAGAAAAAGCAACCGGACTGATAATGGTGAAACTTGATTTATAATGAACCATTAATCTTGCGGAATCTTATGTGATATTAAGGGGTTGGCCTTACTTGCCGTAATGCGTTAAATGCATCCTCGCGTCGAGATTAGCAAATTCAATGGTTTATAATATATTTGATACAAAAGTTTTAAGTTTGAAACGGAAACGTATTCCCCCCCCCCCCCCTCTACGTTTTCACATACCTTTCCAGGAAGCTTTTGTGTAATATGCCACATACATAATTTGTGTTTCGATCCAACAAATTCTTGTTCAATAGCCTTTCCCATAGCCCCGTCCTGATTAATCACAACGATACTAGGAGCTTTACCAAACGCTTTTATAAATGCTTTGAGCAACCAAATATACGAATTTGTAGTTTCATTCTTCAGCAAGCCTGCAGCAACGGTAACACACTTCCGATGATTATCAATTGCTGTAAAAGGAACAAACATCATTTTGTACCTGAAACAAAAACAAAAATAGTTAAAAAAAAAACAAATACGAAGACAAAATACAAGTAATACAATAAAATATGATATATATCACTGAAATACCTACTTAGTTGTCCTGTACGTAGCATCAAAAGAGACAACATCACAAAACTCTTTGTAATTGTACTTGGAAACTTCATCAGCCCAAAAAATTGCAGCAAGCTCAGTATTTTCAACCAAATAATCAAACGAAAATCTGGAACATGCTTCTTTCTATTTTCCATCTTAGCTATAAGCATCTGCGCATCACTATCGCCTATATAACAATTCACACTCCTAAAAAAGTTCTTAAAGTCAACAGTTGTACCATGAACAAGCAAATAAGATCCCTTCAGACCATTCAACAAGTGATGAGCTCTCGTTGCACCTATATTTATGCTAGCAGCTTTAACAATAAACAACTGCTCAACATATGTTAACTGCCTTTCGGTTTTGACAAATGCTTATATTCTTTACGTTCAAGCTCATGGTTATGTATACTATAAAAAACAATCAACTTGTACTGTGTAGAACCAGGAATCAACTCAAACATAACATGTGCTTTGCAACTTGTGATATGCAGGTTCGAACTTCTCTTTTGTTTGTCGCTATTCTCTAAATCTAGTGTGTCTACTTGAATTCCCTTAGGACAACCTTCCCTATTACACACTAGATACTTTTTCTTAACAATACCGTTCCTCAACCTTTTCTGACATGATTTCCTAACCACAAACCCTGCTTTTGAAGCATATTTCATATACGCACTAATGCACTCATCAACTGAATTATAAACATTGCCCTTAGCTAGTAAAACGCCCACAGAACTTTAGGAATATAATAAACCGTTCCACCGGGAGTATCAAAATTAGAGTGAGTAGAAAATGATTCAGGAGTTTTCAAAGCATTCAGTTCTGAAAAAACAAAAGCACAAATAAGAACAGTGATCAAGTAAAAATGAAATAACAAACACATGTTCTTATGATCACATATGATATAACACATGTGCTGTATGTAACAGATATATATCATATGTGATATCACATATGATATATCACATGTGATATATCATATGTGATATCACATATGATATCAAATGTGATACATAATATTGTCAAAATAAAGTGCTTAATTCAATCAAAACATAACTAATAGCTTATTCAAAGCTTAAAATTCCTTAATCACAGTTAAAACTACTTAATTCAATCAAAACGTAAACTAATAGCTTATTCAGAGCTTAAAATGCTTAATTCATCAAAAACTAATTAACAACTTAGTTCAATCTAAACGTAACTAATATCTTATTCAAAGCTTAAATTGCTTAATTCATCAAAAACTAACTAACAGCTTAGTTCAATCTAAACCTAACTAATAGCTTATTCATAGCTTAAAACTAACTTAAAACTGCTTAATTCAATCTAAACCTAAGTTAAAACTGCTTAATTCAATATAAACCTAACTAATAGCTTATTCATAGCTTAAAATCAAGTATTCAAACAAGAAAACACAATGAATAACAAAATTTAAAAACATCTTACTCTTAATAGTCTGAGATTCATCACCGTGTTCATAAGCTACAATCTCCTCGATACTTAGCAAAACATCATCACTAAGAACAATATCTTCGCCAGAAGGAAGATCGAAACAACGACCTTTTGAGAAGAAGAAGAAAGCTCAGTAGCACCGATCTCTTGAGAAGAAGAAGAACGATCAGAAAAACTGAAGAATTTGGAATCGAATCCATAAAAAGATCGTTTAATTGAAACAGAATTAGGGTTACGTGATGAAAAAGATGGATAAACGAGAGAAAAGAGGGAAACACACACTTTGTGTGTGTGAAATAAAAATAGTGTTTAATTGAAACAAATGTAAAAAATGCGTTTTATATTAACTAAAATACCCTTGCAGTGTAAAAATTAAGTTTAATATAAGCTAGTAGATCAAAATAAATTAAATGTGAAGATTGATCCCTTGGTACGTAGATAAACTTTTATCCTCAAATAATCTTATATCATTATAATATCCTTAAAAGTTTATACCTTTAGAATAATCCTCAAGTTTAACTATTATCACACTTATTACATGTTTTTAACTTAAAAAAAAAACTTTTAAATAAAAATATAAAAATGAGTTAGATTCTAGCATCGCTTGAGCTTGGCTTGCTTAAGTTTTACCCTTGTGAAAACTTAAGTTTCTTCGCTTCAAACTTATTCATAGGTACCGGCTAAAATGCGCTGGGTATCTTTAAAATAAAAGTTTTCATAAATAATGTATTTTAGTTTATTATGTTTTTTAACAATAAATTTACGGATATCAAAATTTCAGTATAGCCCGTGCCAAGGCTCGAACCCAGTGTACTGCGGTTCCGCCTTCTGAGCAAAATGACCTTCGCATTTCAACCTCATTTACCCGCTGATTGCTCGGCTGAATATTTGCATAATGTGTTTTATTATTTACAAGTAGTGAAATTTAATGCTGGAATTGTGTTTAATTTGGTTGTACAATATGCTTGATAATTTGTATTTCTTGTGTAAGGGGTGTTTAATAATCAGATAATTGTATTTATTAAACCAGGTTAAATAATTGACTACATTAAATAGTATTAATGTGGTGTTTTGTTGTACACTATGCTTCTTGTCTTGTACGTCTGAAAATTATGTGAATTAAAGTGTTGTACACTATGTTTCTTTTCTTGTAAGTAGTAGTCATTATAGTCAATAATAACATTGACCAATTTAATAGCATTAAAATTACATCATGCTTATTTTGTTGTGCACTATGCTTATTTTGTTGTAAATCTGAAAATTGGTTGCAGCTATTGTACATTGTGTTTAAATGGTTGTAATTTTTGGTGAAGAGGTCTTTTGAATAGCATTAATGTTGTTTGTGAGAATTTTGGTATTAAAATGGCACCGCTTTATTTTGTTACTCTGATATCTTTGCTGTTGTAATTAGAAAATTGGGTGCATTAAAGTGTTGTAAACCATGCTTAGTTTCTTGTACATTTTTAAATTAAAAGTGAGGTGTCTTCGTGCATTATAAGTAGTATATATATCTTTAAATTAAGTAGGGGTGTGATAAATTTTGTGAGCTCAGTCTCGACTTGTCTTCATGTCAATCTGAAGAAATTAAGCTTGACCCGATGTCAGGTTGTTAAGCACATTGGCTTTGAGCTTGTTTATGTCAACTGAGAATATATATTTTTAGTAGAATACACCAAACACGTAGGATATGCATTCATTTTCAAATGTTCGTTTACACGTGAGTAATTGATATTTGCCCCAAGCTTGGGCTAAGCTTGTGTATTTAATAAGCTCAGAACATCAGCTTAAGCATGACTCGTGGTTGAGTATGTATGTAGCATATTTTTCAGCCATTGATTTCAAGACATGTGACGGTAGAAATGTTTTTAAGAAAATTCTTAAGAGGCTATAACATTGCTCCTCATTTTATCATGTTTATATGCGAGTGTTCGTTGATTCCTAGTGGCGAAGTAACATGGTTTATTTGTTTGGTTGCGCTTCTATTATTAAACCGTAAAATGTACTCGATTCTTTTCTTCAAGCTATTTTCTAATGAACGATTGAATGGCACGAGCTTTTACGTGTATTTTAAAATAAGTTATCTCATAAAATAAATTGTAAAATAACTTATATAATAAGTTTTGTTTGTTCATTCTCTCTCTTTTTGATATTTGAGTCAATTAATCCACAAATTTTGAGCACAACGTCACATAAACTCAAAAATCGGGTCAAGTTTTTTCCCTTTTCAGAAATTTTGGCGAGACCACTTAAAGTTGTTACGTCTAGCATAAATTGAACTTGAGAGTTGAGACATCTCAATAGTTACTACAAGCTCTTCCCGCTAGGTTACCCCTAAGTGGTTATAAGTTTAGGTTAAAGTCATCTAATAGTAAAAAAAATCTCAAATGTTCAATTATCAGTTAGGAACCCAATAAAATAAAACACTATCCATCAAACTAATACCCATCAAGCTTTGTTGGTGTTGGGTTGATATCAACAAAAAGCCGTTTTTTACCTCAAAATCCACGTCATCTTCCAAATCTACATGCCACGTCATAAATTATACCGCTATTGTCCATGATTCGTTATGTTGTATGTGTGTTCTTCTCCATGAGATATATATCGGGTCTATCACTGATAAGTGAATATTTGAGAAAGTTCATTGATTTAAATGGTTTTAACCTGTAATTAACTAATAAAAAAAATCCATGAAACAAATTTATCCATGTAACCAATTTAACTAGTGTAGTTGGTTGCCAGTCACCACACGTAAACAAAAATATGATATTAAAATAAACTTCGAAAATTTGATCGGCATTGTAGTATTTTATTGGTTCCACGACTGATAAATGAAGATTTGAAAAGGTTACTTGCTATTAGATGGCTTTAACCCCATAAGTTTTGCTTCCAGATAAAGTTATTCAAGTTTTATAAGTGAGAACTTCTATATTGAATAAAGCTTAATCAAATTACTTAAATACTTCTAAAAATAAAACGGAAGAACGTCTAAAAGTTTGAAATATATATGAAATTTCATTTGATGTATTTTTTATATAATTTTACAACAATAAGCTACATTTCTAACCGAATGGCCATACACTTATACTAAAATGTTAACCTGCCTTTCCAACTTAAAAATTATATTCCACCAAACATATCCTTATATTATGTTGAGTAAAGTTTAAAATACATCATTGTGGTTTGACAGTTGTAACATCATACGTCCTTGGTCGATAAGTTGGCACATTTATATCCCCCATTAGTAAAGTCAGCCATCTTACATCTCTCAGTTAGTAAATTCAGCCACCGTACATCAGTAAGGACTAACAGTTATTTTTCCGTTATCTTCTAATGCGAGAGAAAATATTTACGCCGTTAGTCCTTCAATTTATTTATTTATTTTGAAATAAACTAAAACGGAGCAAGCAGAGATCGAAATCGGGTCTATTTACTCACAAAACAACGCCCCAGCCACTGTAAAACGTATTCCTTTTAACCATTTTTTTTGGATTTATAGTGTATTAACCCCGTTTAAGTTTCGGCCGACCTTTTTATGGTGAACCAGGCTGGTTCTTGGGGCGGGGCCAAACCCGTTAGACTTGTTTTTTTGTGCTCTTTCTTCTGGTATCATCGGGGATTCATTTGGATTCGATAAAAATATATACGAAATCGAAACTTGTTCGAAATTTCACGCTTTTGCTCCGTTTTCAATTCTTCATACCTACAAAGTAAAACTCGTCCTATTTTACTTTATATGTATAAAAATTGAAAACAAAGCAAAAACGTGAATTTCGAACAAGTATCGATCATATATATATTTATATCGAAGTCCAAATGGATCCCCGCTAATACTAGAAAACAAAGCACGAAAAAACGAGTCCAACGGATCTGGCCCCGCCCTATGAACAGGCCCGGTGTACCATGAAAGCGGCCGCTAAACGAAACTATCTATATCTGAAACTAAAATAGGTTAATAACGATGCAAATATTTTCTCTTGCGTTAGAAGATAATGAAGAAATAATTTGCACCGTTAGTCCTCATTGTAATATGGTGGCTGACTTTACTAACGGAGGGGATGTCTGTTGGCTGACTTTGCAAACGAAGGGATGTAAATATGTCAACTTATCGACCAGGTATTTATGGTGTTACAACTGGCATACCACAAGGATGTATTTTAGATTTTACTCAGTTATGTTTAAATAGTTTTGTTTATTAAATGACTAGTATCCCAATATCATCTTATATATTTATATGTTATGTGAAAAGCTCTATAATTAAGTTGTTGCGGAGTTAAGTTTTGCTTAAAACATGTGAGATGGATTTGTGAGTTACATTACGAGGCGGTTAGTTTTAGTTAAAGAAAATTAGTTTCGTTTTACAGAAGTAATGAAATGAACGAGTTGCTGAGGTTGGAAATGGCCCAAACTGGATAAAATAACTTTCTATACTAAATATACGACTTTGGTTTATGCTGGGCTGGTCACCATAATCGAATAGAATTGAAGTACATGTTTGACATTATGAGGATAAGATACAAATTAAATAATATCGACCACTGTTTTGATTAATGGGTCCAACTTATTGTTGGATATTTTAGTGTAATTGGATTAACTTGTTTGATCAATTTTATCATAATAAAACATAATTTAGGTTTGGAGGTGCGGGTCTTGCCACTTACTTGAATTTGTTATGATTTTAGGGGAAGCCCTAGGGATCGGGGGGCAGCGCCCACTGTCCAAGTCGAGGCTGACCTGCTTCGAGTCCCAGGCGTGGGTCGACCGGAAAATTTTTATTTCCACTAAGTTGCTATGTCAAAAATTCCTCGGAAAATTAATTTTTGAAAATTAGGGACAAATTTGACAAGTTGGAAACCCTAAAACTGCCTTTGGCAGTTATCCCGTATTATAGTTATATACGGTTTATTTGGTCAGATCAATATAATTCGGTTCATAAAAAAAAAATCTCGTATAAACACATACAGAAAATTCTCATTCTCTAAATTGTATCCGATTGAATAATTTGGTAGAACCACCGAATTGATTCGATCCGAAAGTGTTCACACGCCTTTCAAAGATTTAAGCATATCCATTGTGTTCGTTATTACTGTATATCTCCTACACTTATTACCTTTGTTTTCAGATCACATGAATAAGACATATAAGCATTAGAGATTTTTTTTTCTATAAAGACACCTTTGTATATAGTCATGTTTTTGCCAATTCGCCGTTTTATTACTTCAAACTGACTTTATACGATAACAATACATTGATGGATGTGTGACAGCTTGGGATGGATCGATCGAGGACCTGGGCCGATGAAAGTTGATGATCATTTGTCGTAATAAACCTATTGCTATTAGTATTTCTAGTAATTTTGGGAATCCATAATCCATAGTTACAACTTATAAGATAAAGTTTCAGTGTACCAAACTGGTGTAAAAAATCCATAATCCATGGCGGGATAAAGTTGCAATAGGGCGGGAAACAATCCCGACGACACGTCGTCGGTAACAAACTAGCGGGAAATATTTCCTGAATTATTCTCTATTATTTGCACGCGGGGAGCCAAATTTGGCATAAATTGATCCCGACTCTCTATCGTCGGGATAAAAAGACTAATTACAATTATTAATGTTAATCAAACGCTAAGCAGTGTAATATTTTTGTTTAATATAATCCCGACAACGGGACGTCGGTACCAATTGGCGGGGTTAATTCCCACCCAACTATTTGCAAAGTCAAATTTGACCATTATAATGCCGACGACAGGGCGTCGGCATTATTTTTCATAAAAATTCAACGCAATGAGTCTTGGTCAAACGAGTTTCTTTGTCATTTAGCGTAAAATGCCGATGACATTGTGTTGTCGGTATTTTTTCGTCACCAATTGTCCTGATTCTTGTAGTGATGTGCTTTTGTGTGAAATTGTTTTTCTTTTCAAGATTTTGATGACATAAAAAATCATATACCAGTGTAGGGGTGTGCATAGATTTGAAAACGGGCCGGATAGGGCGAGGGCCGGGGCCGGACCGAAACAGTTGACCAAAGCCAAGACCGAGGCCGGACCGATTTGGTCGGTCGGTCCGGTCATTCGTCGGTCTCGGTCTTGATCGGTCGGTCCAAAACGGCCAATTCGTCCGGTTTTCGTCGGTTTTGATGGGGCCGGACCGGACGAGGACGGACCGGACGAGATTTGCTAAGCGAGCGCAGAGGCCGGATAGAATGTGATCGGTCCGGTCTCGGTCCGTGTCGGTCCGGTCGGTCCGGTCCGGCCGGTCCGTTTGCTCACCCTTATACCAGTGTGCATGTACATTTTGATATTGAAATTATTGACCTCCTTTATACTGATTGGTTCTCAATTTCAAGTTTTCAACAAGGCTACATGTCAGTGGACCATGCCACCATGGTAACAAAAGTCAAAAACAAAGGCGAAAGCTAGTTTTGACTTCTGACCTTTGGGTTCAAACATAGATGTCTTTGAGTTAACACAACTGTGAACCCTTTTTGATGGTCCAGAATTATATTTTTTTTGAACAGAATTATATTTGATGGTCCAGAATTATATAGTTGAGCGAAGTTTACACATTCTTTATTTATTGTTTTATTTTAGTGCAAGGTGCATTTGCATGCCGTAATTATTATAGGCGACGTCACATCAATTTGTACTGTATAACAATTTTATAACATAAACATTTTTTTAATAACATTTTTATAACACATCACACAAACAAAAAGAAAAAATCCCATAACGATCGCCATCCCCATGGCTATGCCCTTATATCACGGAACTTACGGTGCAGTAAAACAAGCACGACAGTATAGGTGCCATTTTGGCACCTATAACATGTTATAGGGGGACTGCACCGTGCCATATAGTATGAAATCTCTCCGACTTGAGTGCTATTTGAGCTAAGATTTTTTTTCCCTCAATAATTGTGCTAACTTCCATTCACTACAAGAATAAGAGTAACATGGACAAAGACTTGTTGTCGATTTGCTGGGGTAAGAATGAATTATATTCTTTGCCCCATCCTTTTATATTATTTTTAAACTTTCTCATTGTCGAACGTTCTCATCAGTCATTTTCTCCGAATAAACCAATAATAAGCACCACTGATCGAGTGGCTTATTAGTCAAACACATTATTCATATTTTTCAACGCATCCAAATTAACACCAGTTTAATTTTTTGTCACTATAAGAAATTTGCCATTGCTTCATATATGTATTATTTAGGGGTTGATACTCACACCATTTTTCTTATCTTTACTTACGTTATCAACAACATGTATGTACTTGTCAAAAGATAATACATAATTATGGTGTAGGTATAAAAATAATATTGATATCAACACAATATTATTATATCGGAAATGAAAAGTGTTACATTACAAAATACATGAAACTCATCCTTCATTTAATTTCTTCTTATTATACTTCCTTCTAATCACAACAAAATTACATTCATAATCCAACTCTAAAAAGAACAACAAAACAAAAAAGTATATAAACTCATTACTCATATAAGTGTCTAGCATCTGCTCATCTGAACTAAAAAACTAAAATGAACAAAACTTTCAAGATCGATATATAACAAACAAACGATCACGGGTTCTCGGTTTCTTGAGGTTTACGGCTCGATAAAGCACAAAGATTCGTAACTGTGTTAGGGTCTTCATTATGGCAAGAAGACGAGCCAGAAGGTGGTACATTACCCTTAGGAAGCATAGCCGAAAAAACCCGATTATTATCAACTTTACTACTACCCCAGTGATCAAACTCTTTATTATTCTTGATACTTTTCGTTGTCTCTGATCGTCGTCGTTTCTTCTTCTTGTTAGTGAACAAGATTTGTCTTCTTGCATGGTGTTTACTATAAACCAAGAAAACTGATGATATTTTTCGTTGGTTCTTGAACACTGACGGCAATGATGGTGGTGGTGCGGTGGCGGTAGAAGAAGATGGGACGATGAATATGAGTGTGAAGATGATGATGATGAAGATGGTGTTCTTGAAAACCCTAATGAAACCCATGATGAGTGATGGATCTGTAATGGGATATTGTGTTTGTATTTGTGTGTGATATAGAGATTAGAGGGTATGTGTGAAATCTTGAATTCTATATGAATACGTGATCTAAGTTTTTTGTTTGCATGGTACAGGAGTTGGAAACCCAAAATTAATTTAAAAAATCTAGATATAGTACGTGCATATTCCCCCTTTTTTTTTTTTTTTTTTTTTGAACGATCAATTTTTATAGAAAGGGCCTGCAAGATGCTAGAGGAAACAAACAAGTGAAAATAAGAGATACAACAGCTTAAAGACTAAAGTTACACCAGTGTTGCCAATCAATGTGGCACGATTTAGATCGATTTGATAACCAAAGGAAGCTTGTGGTCTTCAATTCTTTTGTTGCATATTCCTATTCCTACTATTTGACTCTTTCTTACTCCATACTTTTCTACACATTTTTATATTTCATGCATGAAGAGATTTTATAATATATATGTGACTACGTGAGTTAATGGGTAATAGGGAGGGTAAATATAGAAATGAAACACTCGCATTTATGTTCCTATTCCCTCGTGGTATTGTCAACATTCTATGGGACCTAGATCCGAATTATTGTAAGAATTTCATAAACCAAAGAAGCATTGTACTACCTACCTATTTGTTTTTTACTATTTTCAACTTTCCCAATTTCAAAAAAAAAAAAGAAAAAGAAAAGTCGGTTGACAAATGACAAATTTTTCCTAATTTAGTCAAAAGAACGATCGACATATGTCATGATGCATACGCCTATAGTTCACTCGAGCAAATTAAAGGCAAGTATGATCCTTTGGTGGACATGTATGGTAGAAGTCATGTTGAACTAAAGATCTGCTATTTTGGATAGAGTACGTGTAAGTTTTTTCGGACTAGATAAGATCTATCGTGTCCTTCGAGCATCCACACAGATAAAAACGTGTGTTAGCCTCGCTTTGGCCGAGTTTGATTTTAAGACCAAACTCCGGCGTAAAAATAAGTATTGAGTATATAGGACGCAGGGTATAGTAACAAATGTGATAATAAATGTGAGAGTAAATGCGTAAAAGATACTAGTTCTGCATTGAATGTACTTAGGGTATTTATACTACCCCAAGGTACAATACCTGACAACATGAGTATGGAGCGAGCCGAGCTATGTCTAACCTAGGTATTATGTGTCAGGTCATGTGGGGGACAACATCCCGGAATATCTGGGTTAGGTGGCCTAGACATGATTCTTGCTACGGACTATCGAAAAATAAGATCCATGTGTAAAAAAGATGGTGCGTTACACAATTCGTCCGTCACACGTTCCTTCGGACCATATCCTTTGGACGCGTGGAGATTCCTCCTGTCCGACACGTATCGTTCGAGTGTTAGTCGATAGTTATAGTTTGTGTATTGGTCTAGGTATTGGGCTCAAGACAAATTCTAGAATATTCCATTCCATGTTGTATATTGTAGCGAACCTTGTGTTTTCTGATATTTAAAACATCAATTGCGGAGCAAACGGACCGTATGGACCGATGACATAAAATTTATCGAGCGATGCTCGCAATTGACACTTAGCCTCTACGCCAAATACTACCGATGTTGATCCTGTTTCACAAGGTTTGACACCCATTACACCTACTACACATCTTCTACCAAATAATAAACTTTCACTCAATACCGATGCTATTCCCACACCACCGCCCAATTTACAACAACAACCCATTCCCATAGCTAACCCAAACCCAGTTTTTGTTCATCCCATGGTCATACGTTTTCGTGTTGGGACAAATCGTCCTCAGTCATCTTACTCTTTATGTGTCTTCCATTTCACCTTTACCAAAATCGTATACCGATGCATTTAATGATCCAAATTGGCAAAATTCTATGAATAATGAATATAATGTACTTATCAAAAATAAAACTTGGACTCTTGTGCCCCGACCCTCGGATGCCAATATTTTTTGTTGTATGTGGTTATTTTGCCATAAGTATTTAGCAGATGGAACTCTTAGTCGTTACAAGGCTTGTCTTGTAGCAAATGGTAATACGCAGTTAGAAGGTATTGATGTTGCTGAGACCTTTAGTCCGGTTGTCAAACCGGGTACTATTCGGAAGGTTCTTAGTTTGGCTACTTGTTGACATTGGCCTGTTCACCATCTTGATGTTAAGAATGCCTTCTTATATAGTAATTAATCTGAGACGGTGTACATGCATCAGCCTCATGGGTTTTGGGATTCTGCACACCCTGATTATGTTTATTTATTACAGCTGTCTCTTTATGGTCTTAAGCAGGCCTCTCGAGCTTGGTTTCAGCACTTTGCAGCTTATATTACCCGCGTTAGGTTTACTCACAGTCGTTGTGGCTCATCATTATTTATTTATAAACAGGGGACTTATACTGCTTATTTATTATTGTATGTTGATGATATTATTCTAACTGCTTCCTCTGAGATTTTGTTACAGCGGATTATTGCTTCATCGCATCAAGAGTTTTCTATGACATATCTCGGTTCACTTAATTATTTCCTGTGTATTCTCATTACACGTGATTCTTCCAGGGTGTTCTTATCTCAGCGTAAGTATGCTACTAAGATTCTTTAGCGGGCTCATATGGTTAATTGCAACCCCATTCGGACTCTTGTTAATACCGAGTCTAAACTGGGAGATGATGGTGATCCAGTATCCGATCCGACATTATATCGTAGTCTTGCGGGTTCTCTTCAGTATCTTACCTTTACTCGCCCAGATATTCCTAATGCAGTGCAACATGTTTGTCTTTATATGCATGATCCCCGAGAGCCTCACTTTTCGGTTCTTAAACGGATTTTACGGTATGTTCGTGGTACTTTAGATCATGAGTTCTGATTATTTTCATCTTCTATTACATTTTGGTTGCTTATTAGGATAAGGGTGGTCCGGTTGTCCTACTACTTCGTGATTGACTTGGGTTTTGTATATTTCTTGGCAACAACTTACTCTCTTGGTCCCTCTAGCGTCGCTAGGCAGCTTTCTGGTTCCAATCTTTGGCCGAGTATCATGGGTTGCCAATGTCTTATTTGCAGCGAGACTTGTTGGTTATGGAATCTATTCCGTGAGAGTTGCATACACCTTTGTCTTCCGCTATGCTTTTTACCGTGATAATGCCGTCGCTTATTTGTCTAGTAATCCGCCAGATCAACGAACAAAGTAAATAGAGATAGATATACACTTTGTTCGTGATTTAGTTGCCATTGGTCAGGTTTGGGTTCTTCATGTTCCGTCTCATTATCATTATGCGAATACTTTTACTAAGGGCTTGCCTTCGTCTTTGTTTGAGAAGTTTCGTACCATCTTGAGCGTCCGGTGTTCTTCCGTTCAAACTGCGTAGGAGTGTTAATCGATAGTTATAGTTTGTGTATTGGTTTAGATATTGGGCTCAAGCCCAATTCTAAAATAGTCCATTCCATGTTATATATTATACCGAACCTTAGGTTTTCCGATCATTCAACTAACGAACCTTTACACACTTACACCGGGCACATACACCAACAAGTAACTTGTAAAGATCTAATTTAAAGTGTGATCGATGTAACTAATATTGTACATTTCTTCTAGTTTGGACTTCCAATCAAAATGAGGTTGTGTAAGTGAATTTAACGGGAGTTTCAATCAAAATAAATGTAATCTACATAATCTTTTGATTAGGGCTTAAATCAAATTTCGAGTTAAACGGATCGTATTTTTTATTATTTTCCGGCAACAAAGAAGTATCGTAGAATTGTTTTTATTTATCATGTTTATAAACTATATCAATTTCAAGAGGGCTAGGCAGCCGGGTTTGCTGCCTGCCTATCAAGGCTTCTAAGCCTATGGCAGCAATACCACATACCAACGGTGGTCATCGGTATCACCGCAAATCAATGCCGATTTTCCTTTTTTTTACGGGTTTGTTTTTTTCGCTTTGTGTTTGTGTGTTGTGTTTGTGATGTTTTTGATGTTTTTTTTTTCTTGTGTTTGCAGTTTGGTAGCAGGAAGAAGACTAAGCTTTGGCTGGAAGGAAAAGTAATACCGCTAGTAGGTTTAGTATTTTTAAATTCAGCCAGTTTAATGGGATATTGGCCTGAGGAATAACAAGTCGGGGAATATCTCAATATCACACTACATAATTTTGGTTAACTTTTTTTTTTTTTTTAAGCATTTTATTTAGTAATTTTGATAATTCATTTATTTAAATAAATAAAAAAGAAAAAAATTATATATATGGGGTTTAAGAGTGCATGACGCATCCTAAAAATTAGTGTTATGTCAAAGTGAGATGTTTTGCCATATAATAAAACCGACGCCTAATGCTAAAGGCGCCACTGGCACCACTTTTTTCACTCAAGACTCACCCACAAGATCACACTATACCTAGCCCTCAACCAAGTTATAGTTAAAAAGGTATTTGAGATTCCAAATAATAAGAAATATAACTCGATCATATATGGTGCTTCCTATTGGTCACACTATATTGTAAGTTGGTGTAAAATCCTAATAATATCGTTTATTAGCATAGTTGAATAATAAGATTTTGAAAAAAAAAAGTTATATTGATGCTTCCATTTACAGCACACAAAAACTGAGAAAACAACACTTATACATGCCTACCAAATTAATAAGAAACAATTCATATCACCTTCTTGTTCAAACGATGCTGATCATGGAAATTGGGAGGTGTCAAGTTGAAAGTTACATCAAATACAAGTATTGGGCCAATTAACCTTTAAACATGATGGGCTTAGGGGAGGCCTTCAGAACTGGGGTATGAAACGGAACGAACCGAAAGCTCAGGATCGGATTGGTAAAAACTCGACCCAGCTCGAACGAGCCTTCCCAGTTTAAGCTTGTTTAATCATCGAGCTCGAAGCTATATATAAAATGACAGCCAAGGAGCCTAAACGAGTTCTAAAAATATATTCATGTATATATTTTCTATACATATAACCATGTATAAACGAAGCTTAAAAAATAAACGAAAGCCTATCAGAATTAACGAGCTTTCAAGCTTTATTTCCATCAACACGCTATATATGTTACTGGCGAGCTCGAGTTCGAAAATTTTCACGAAGCCGAATCGAGCTCAAAATATGACGAAAAAGAGCTTAGCCCAGCTCAAACTTATATATATAAGAGCCGAATCAACTATGGCAGTGCTCGGCCACTTGCTTTCACCCCTACCGCACCCTCTCTCCTCTAGGGTGTTTACACAACGGGTAATAGCTACAGGAACAAACCAACATAATCAAATAAACCAAACTAATTTGCAACTAAACCTAATTTGCCAAAATCAAACCAAAAGAATTAAATACTTAGATCGGATTTGATATTTTTAACAAAATGAAAACTGCGAAGTATAATATATCATATATAAAAAAAACTGTCTAAAGCTATTTTCTAATATAATATAATATTTTAAGTTTGAAATTTTTATGATAAACCTATATAATGTTAAAGCTTATCAAAGCTATTTTCTAGCATTAATATATATAACACTTCATATCAGTAAGTCCTTTAAATCAACAAATCAACAAACTCCCAAATGGTTGATATGTGAAAGTGATTTGCATGTCAATTATTAAGTAA
>OU343223.1:30949983-31002041 GCA_910596185.1 Chrysanthemum makinoi
GTATTCTTTGTTGATTTTTTTCTAATAAGAATATGATGTTGAAAATTACTCTGTGTGTTTTACTTATGTTAAATTCAGTCATAGTTCACTATTAACTTGTTTTATACATTTAAACTGTTTTAAACGATAGTGAACGGGGAACAACAAGTGGTATCAAGCAAGGATAATTATAAAACTCATTTTTTAGGCCGCTCTAAAAGTTTTAAAATTAGGATCCTAAATGGTCGAAATTGATGTACCCCAACTAGTCGATAAAAAGGGTGGAACTTATTCAACTGTTGCCCCTAGACTTGAAGTTGGCAAATTCAACAAATGGAAAAAGAGAATGCTTTGCTATTTGATTGGGATGGAACCTTATTATATCAAGTGTATAAATGAAGGTCCATTTGTCCCAAAGACTGCTGAAGGGTTGCCCAAACCTGAAGCTCAGTGGACCCAGGATGAAAGGAGAGTGGTCAACCAGAACCAAAGACTCAAAAGTATCATAATATCTTGTCTTCCTGACGATATTATGGAGTCTGTTATAAGTTGTAGTACAGCTAAGCAAACCTGGGATGACCTAGTTCATAGTCATGAAGGACCATCTGATACCAAGGAAAACAGGATAATGGACCTAAACTGAGTATAACACCTTCAGGGCTAAGGACTCAGAAACTCTCTCTCAAACTTACACCGGATACAAAACTCTTTTAAATGAACTGTCAAATGATGGTGTTAAGTTGTCCAAACATGAAATCAATGTTGGTTTTGTCAACAGTCTCCTGAGAAGTGGTTGAATTTCTCTCAAGGACTCAGGAATGCTAATCATATCCAAAATCTTGAGCTTCCTGAGATTTATGGGAAATTTGTCTATGAGGAAAACCTCATCAACAGACGATACCCGGACTTAAAGAAGTCTCAGGAAGTCAAGAAGTCCCTGACCACCACTTCAGCACCCATATCAACCGCTTTCTTCTCTAACAATGTGGTTCAAGATTTTCAAGAAAATTCAGATGATGAGCTTGATGAGAGATCAAGTGAGGAGTACCTAAACGACACTGAACACGAATTTCAAGAAAGGGCACTCCTCGCTAACTCTCGCAGTTTTATAAAAAGAAACAAAGGTTTTTCTAGTGCTAAAGCAAATGAGGACACTGAATGCTTTAAGTGTCACAAAAAGGGTCATTTTGCAAAAGAGTGTTTTTCTAAAACAATTTCAGAACCCTCTTATAAACCATCAGGTTCAAATCAGTCCTCAGGCTTTAGCAAATTTCAACCAAAATGTATCAGTCTCATCAAAATTTTCAAAATAAATCAGATAATAACAAAACCATTGATTATGAAGCCAAGTATAAGAAAGCTAAAGCTAAGCTTGCATTGCTTGAGGCCAGTCCCTTAGAGACAACAATAAATGTTAAACTGTGCAGGGCAAAAACAAAGGCCTCGTTGCTGAAACCTTTGACTGGGATGAAGAGCCAGTCTCATCTGATGATGAAATGGTACATGTCAAGTGCTGATGGCTCTCTCAGAAGAGGACAAGCTAGTTGTTGGAAAGAATCATGCTAGGAACGGGGAATGGGTCAACATCACAATGAAGAAGGTAAACATTTTACTTTCTATGGATGATGACTCTGATTGGCAATCCTATATGAATTATCTAAATGTAGACCTTAAGTTTGTAGAAGAGCAAAGATTGAATCTTTTTTCTAAGTACAACAAGTTAAGTTTTGAATTGAATAAGTGTAGGGATGAATTGCTTATTTTAAAACAAGCCAAGCTTGAAGCTGTCACTTTGCAAATTCAAAACACTGAACTCATTAAAAGAAATCAAAATCTTCAAGATGAACTTAAAAAGGCAAATGATATTCTTAATAGTTGGACTGCTAAGAATCCCAAGGTCTTTGATGCTGTGGGAGCCCCCAGTAGCAAGAAGAGAGTCATAGGTGAAGATCATCTCCCTGACTCTCTCAACAAAGACCAGTCTCTCAAGCCATTTGTGTCTGGTGGCATGATTACAAATATGTTGACTAGTCCTAATTTTGATTGGATTGAACGCGTTAATCCTGAGAGTAAGCTTCCAAATTTCAATTCTGGAAGGATTCTAGAGCCTGAAAGTCAAGCTCTAAAGAGCATGCTTGGACTCCTTGATGTGCCCAGTAGTACTGAACACATCTCTGAGTCTAAAGCAGAACCTCAAGCACCGCTTCCACCACTGAAACCACTTCAGGGTGCTGCTCCAAGCTCTGAGCTTACTCCACTGCAATTCAATCCTCATTCACCAAAAGAAAGGTCTGGACTTGGTAGAACCATCTACAAAAGACCAACAAAACAAACTCAACAAGAGTCTACTCCTACTGAGACTTCAACATCCTCTGTCCCCACTGAAGCTGACCAAATTCAGCAACTGACTGAACTTGTGAGGAAGCTTACTAAAAAAATGGAATCCATTGAAAAGGTCCCTGAACCAATCAAGGAGACAAAGTCAGCTTCCTCCAGTTCCTCAAAGTCTAAGTCAACCTCCAAAATTAAACAAAAGTGTGAGCTGTGTCATTACACCGCCCTATACCACTGGACAACTGCTATAGAATCCTTTTTGTATGATCTCGCAAAAGGATGATCACAGGACTGGCAGACCATCTACTGTATGTCAGTCAAGCAAACTATACCAAAGTTGGTCATCAGTATGCTTCATCCTCCAAAGTTGCTCCCAAGAATAGAGCAAAACCTTTTCCTCTGTGCCCTCACTGTGGGTTTAATGATCATCATTAGGATGATTGTCTCATGAACACATGCTGTGATATTTGCGGTAATATAGCTCATGAGACATCCCAACATGACAGTGTCATTCATGCAAGGAGAAATTCCAAACAACCCAGAGTCACTGAGTCATCCTCAGCCTCTAAATGCAAAACCTGCGTAGCAATGTGCACACAACCACTGACCATGAGTCGATTGCAAATTTCAAAGAGACCTTGAGACCCAAGCCCACTAGTAAGTGGGTCACTAAGAGAAACTAATTCAGTTTACTACTTGTGAGAGAGACAAGCCAGGGAGCCTATTTGGCATCTAGACAATGGATGCTCAAGAAGCATGACAGGTGTGAAGGAATATCTGCACAAGTATGTAAAGGAACCAGGGCCCAAGGTAGTATTTGGTGATAACTCATCATGTCCCACTGAAGGTTATGGTTCAGAAAACTGCAATGGAATAGTTTTCTCTAGAATAGCTTATGTCAATGGTCTCAAATACAATCTCATCGTGTCAGTCCAACTATGTGATGCTACATACATTGTACAATTCAATGATAAACAAGGTACCATTTTCAATGCCAACAAGGAAGTTGTGTTGATAGCTCCTAGGAGAGATGATGTTTATGTGCTAGACATGTCAACACTCTCCCAAGATGGAACGTGTCTCTTTGCTAAAGCCACTGAAACTATCAATTGGCTATGGCATAAGAGACTCTCACACTTAAACTTCAAAACCTCAACAACTTGGCAAAACAAAACAAGGTCCTTGGCTTACCATCACTGGTTTTTGCAAAAGACAAACCATGCTCTAAAAGGGTAAACACCACATAGCATCATTCAAAACCAAACAAAATTTCTCCATCAAAGCTGCCTTCACCTCCTGCACATGGATCTCTTTGGACCTGTCAGTCCCAGATCAATCCAAAGCATGAGAAGTATAATCTTGTCATTGTTGATGAGTTCTCAAGATACACTTGGGTATACTTTCTTTCCAAAAGAGTCAGGCAGCTGATACAATAATGTCATTCATCGGAAGATTGAAAATCGAATGACATTATAGTTAAACAAATCGAATGACAATGGTACTGAGTTTAGAAATCAAGAGCTTGAGAGTTTCTGTGATGAAAAAGGAATTTCTCAAAATTTCTCATCTCCATACACCCCTGAACAAAATGGGGTCTGAAAGGAAAACAGAACTCTCATTGAGGTTGCTAGAACCATGTTAAATGGCTCAGCCCTCTCAAAGCATTTCTGGACTGAAGCAGTCAAAACCGCCTGTTACACTCAAAACAGGTCAATCATTGTCAAAAGACATAATAAAACCCCATATGAGATCTTCAAAGGTAGACTTCCTCACATCAGCTATTTTCATGTGTTTGGATGTCCTGTGTTCATTCATAACCACAAGGATCATCTAGGCAAGTTTGATGCAAAAGCTGATGATGGATACTTCTTAGGCTACTCACTGATCTCCAAAGCCTTCAGGGTGTTTAACACAAGGAGACAACAAGTTGAGGAAACCTTTCATGTCACCTTTGATGAAAGTGGTGAAAGCATCAGGTTCACCAACACCTCAGTGGAGGAAATAGGAATTGATAACTCATCAAGATATCCTCCTGATGAGTACAACACTGAATTCAATTCATCATATCAAGCTGATGCTGACATCTCATATTATGTCTTACCTCACAACCTACCCCAACCAACCATCAGTGAGTTCATTGATAATCAGTCAGTCCCTGAACAAGACATCTCTACAGATGTTCTAAATGATTCTGTGGCTCTTGCACCTGAACTCACATCTGAACTCCCAGTGACATCTTCAAGCTCAGATCCCAGACCACAAAGTAAGTGGACAAGATCTTAGGACATTGAGCTTGTTAACATCATTGGTGAACCCACTGAGGGCATGCTTACTAGAAGCATGGCTGCTAAGCTAATGAATGTCTATATGCTGATTACCTATCAGATATAGAACCCAAAAGTGTCACTGAGGCCCTTAAACACCCAAGCTGGGTTCAGGCCATGCAAGAAGAACTGCAACAGTTTGACAAAAACAAAGTCATGACCTTGATCAAATGTCCTCAGGATGTAGTAGTCATAGGAATGAAGTGGGTTTTCAGAAACAAAACTGATGAAAACGGCACTGTCATTAAAAACAAAGCCGGACTTGTAGCCAAAGGTTACAGTCAACAAGAAGGCATTGACTATGATGAGACATTTGCTCCTGTTGCAAGAATGGAAGCCATCGGATCTTCCTTGCTTAAGCAACATACATGAACTTCAGGGTCTACCAAATGGATGTTAAAAGTGCATTCTTAAATGGTGATCTCAAGGAAGATGTGTATGTTCAGCACCCCCAGGCTTTGAGAGTAGTGAATTCCCCGACTATGTCTGCAAGCTTGACAAAGCCCTTTATGGACTTAAACAAGCTCCAAGGGCATGGTATGAAACTCTCTCAGCCTTCCCGATACAAAACAAGTTTGTCAGAGGAAAGATAGACAACACACTGTTTGTCTATAGAACTCAACAGGATGTGATACTAGGCCAAGTGTATGTTGATGACATCATCTTTGGCTCAACAAACTACAAACTCTACAAACAGTTTGAAAAACTGATGACAAAGAAGTTTGAAATGAGCATGATGGGGGAACTCACATACTTTCTTGGACTACAAATCAAGCAAACTGATAAAGGAATATCCATCAGTCAAGAGAAATACACCAGAAATCTCTTGAAGAAATATGAGATATCTCTGGCCTCAGTGAAGACATCAATGGTCCCACCTAACAACCTTGGACCTGATCTCACTGGCAAATCAGTCAATCAAACTCATTTCAGACACCGATGATGTATCCTGCTTCTAACCAGACATTCTCACATCCATCTGTCTAATAGCAAGATATCAGTGCAATCCTAAAGAATCCCATCTCACTGCAGCCAAAAGAATACTCGGTACCGAAGGAACCCCAAATCTTGGACTCTATTATCCAAAATGCTCAGAGTTTGATCTCAAGGGTTACTCTGATTCTGATTACGCTGTGCAACATGGACGAAAAAGTACCTCAGGTCCTGTCAATTTCTTGGAGGAAAACTGGTTTGTTGGAGTGCTAAAAGCAACAATCGTGGCTATGTCCTCACTGAAGTGAATATGTAGCTGCAGTAAGATGTTGTGCCAATGTATTATGGATGAAAAGTCAACTCAGTGACTATAACATCCATTACAAAATGGTGCCCATCTTCTGTGATAACACCAGTGCTATTGCAATCTCCAACAACCCTGTCCTCCACCAAAGAACCAAACACATTGATATCAGATATCACTTCATCAGGGATCACATAATGAAAGGAGACATAGAACTTCATTTCATCCCTACTGAATATCAACTGGTTGATATCTTCACCAAACCCTTGGATGAACCTACCTTCAGGAGACTGAAAGCTGAATTGGGAATGCTTGACATTGAAAGTCAAGTATCCGAAAACCAATCTCAGTAAGTTCTCTAAATTGGTCCATCCTCCCTGAACACCCAAAATAAACCTCTCACTGAATGAGTAAGACTCATTCAGGGTCCCTGACATTTGACAAAGAGCATTGAATGAGTAACTAAATGATCCAAGTATCAGTTACTTAAATGTCCTAGGTTGGTAACTATGCCAATTTAATATAGGAATATATGTCTCTTTGTCTTACTGTCATCCCACTTGGCATTTAATGCCTCCTCTCACAAGAATATCAAATTGATATTTTCTCTGTGCAAAAGTGCACTTTTACTGTGCACTGCAACTGTTCCCTTGAAAACGGGGTTTTACTGCGGGTAATGGAGTGGTAGCATTAAATGTGGAAATTCAAACGTTTTTCAAAAACCGACTCTTAATATTCCCAATTATGCATAAATCACCCCTCTTACCACTCTATAAATACCCTCTTCTAACACAAACAAACACACACAAATTTTTTCTGCAACAAAACTCTGTCAAAATCATTTCTAAAACTCAAAAACATTTGTGTGTGCTCAAAAACTCTTAAAACCTCTTTTGGAAAACCCTTCTTGTAAACATTTACAAAAGTTTTTCATCACAAACTTGAGAGATCAAAAACAACTTTGATTATTCTAGTCAAAATATTTTCAAAACCCTAAAATATTTCATATGGAAATGGCTAGAACTCAATCTCTCCAGTTTGCTTCTCAGTGGGTAGGGGATCTTACAAATGTTGAATTTAAAACAAATAATGTCATAGGCAACTTTGAATACCCTGAAACAGTCCCAGCCTACAAAGACATTATGAAATTTTTGTTTAATTGCCCACTGAAAACGGCCTTTATTCAGTGTCCCTCCATTGTTTACCAAAATCTCCTCAGGGAATTTTGGGCAACAGCCAAGGCTTATGACCCGACACCCTCCACTGATGAGAACAACCTCAGACCTCTCAGGGAATATCTCATCAGATTCAGTCTTCATGGGGGCAACAACAATTCACCCTAGATTACAAAACGTTTTGCACTTCAACAGGGTTGGATTATAACAAAGGAGTTTATGTCGCCCATCCAGAACCCTCCACAGTGAAGGATGGGTTAAAACAAATCGTTTTAGATCCAACGCTTTTTGGACAAGACCTCAGTTACCAAAAGCTCATTTCCCGTGGCTTGGAGGATCCTATTCACTTTTGTGATTCAGGTCCTCGGCGGAACCACTCATCTTGAACAAGTTAACTCTTTTCAGTTGATGATGGCATACTGCTTAATGAATGGGGTCACTGTCGACATAGGGGAGATCATTTACAGTGATCTCATAACCAAGCTACAGAGCAAAACTAGGACGAAATACGTTTTGTATCCTAGGTTTGTCTCTTGTGCTTTACAAGTGTTACTGGGTTCAAACTACCCTCAGGAAGAAAAATTTGGTGCTTTACCAGGCTTCCTGAGCCAATCAAATTTTCAAAAAGACCCATCTCTTGTCACTCCTATTGAATTGATGGCCCATATGGTTGCTGTAAACAACCAGGAGGGATCAGTGTCTCCAAACCCTACTCCTAAAAAGAGAAAGGGGAAGTCTCAGACTGGGACTAAGCCTAAACCCAAGTCCCAAGGCCCTGAGGCCGTTTCAGGAACACCGCCTAAAAGGCACAAAAGGCCCGAAGACTAAAAAGACACCCACTGATGACCAGGGGAACATCCACCCTGTGACAACGAAGGACACTGATACATCACAGTCAGTGCCCTTGGTCACAACCACTACTCCTCAAGATCCAGAGGGAAACATACAACCTGCTGGTAGGGGAGCGCCTTCCACAACGCCCAGTGATGACATTAGCAAATCCAAGCCTTTGTCTGAGGGCACACTGATCGATCCCAAAGACTCAGAGGGAATCAAACAACCCGCCGATAGGGATACAACTATCACTGACTCTGCTAAAGGCACTGGGAAACGCCCACCAGTGTCTCGGGGTTACTGGGGACAAAGACTCGGAAGGAAAGGAACAACCCGCCGATACGGAACCCACAACCAATCCTGACTCCAGCGAAGGCACTGGGAAACGCCCACCAGTGTCCGAGGGGTCAACGGGGAACAAAGACTCAGAGGGAAACACACCACCCGCTGATATGGAACCCATCACCAACCCCTTGTTAACTGTTGCTGATGTCACAGGGATATTATTTTCTGAAGATGAGCTTGCCGATGATGATGTCTTATCACGGGAAGAAATGGACGCTGAGGTTCAAGCCGAACAAGAGCCTCAGCGATCCACGGAGCATACGAATCACCAGTCCAGCTTGACAATGATGACTCCTCTTCCTCCACTGATGAATTTGAAAGATTTGATAATGTTCTCCCACTTACTGAAAGACAGCTCGTTCAGTGGATCACAAAAGCTTCAAGAAGGTTATATTCTGGGGTCACTGACACGTTGTGGGAACAACACACTGAGGCTGCTGCGAGCTATGCTGATCTAAAGGCTGAGGTACATGGCTTTGATGAAAATGTTCATGAGCACAGGGATCTGATGTATGACAACATTCACCGACCGGATGAAAACATGGCTAAATTCCTCGGCATCTTCAGGTGTAGGTACCACGATAGATGAAATCAGGGAGTTTGTCAAAGAAGACCCAACACTCAACTCTAAAGTGCTGGAGGCTACTGAGGTGTACTTGAAACAATCCTCGAACCTCACTGAACTGCTCAATATGCTCAAGTCTACAAATGTTCAGGGTCTTCCATCCTCAGTCCAGTCTCTCAAGCTACATTGGACTCTTTGAATACGCAGTGGCTACTTTGGCTCGGCATCCTCATCTCTGGCCTGGAATCTTGGGCCCAGAATGACAGCTCTAGAAGTTTCTCAGGCTAATTTGGAAACAAAGGTCACTGGTATTCAAAGCGACACTTCGGACATTAAGGCTATGATCTCTGAAATTTATCAGGCCTTTAAGGGTCAAGCAGCTCCATCCCCCTCAGCACCAACTCCAACTCTTGCCCTCACTGAAGCTCCAAACAGTTGAGGGGAGAATATTGCTTGAGAACCTCCTTCTCACATGAGGGAGCCAACACTATCAACATCGTGGCTCAAATCTCATCATCACCACCAGTCTAAACACCCATCTCATCAATCCTACCAACAACATCAACAACAACAACACTGACAGTAATCACACCAATAACAACAACACCACCACCCTTGGTTGCATCATCTTCCTCAGGCCAGGACAAAGGCAAAGGCATTATGAAAACCACTGAGCCTGAGAAGATTCCCTATAAAATCGGCGACACTGAATACCTGCTCACACCACAACAGATGAGTAAACATCTTGCTAAAGAAGAAAGAAGATTGAAACTAGCTGAGGAAGAGAAAAAAAACAGAGAAGCACTGGCAAAGGTTGTCGCCGAAGAAGCTGAAAACATGGGATTAGATCCAAGAAAGCTCCAAAAGGGTCAGGCAGGACAAAAGTTCAAGGAAGCTCAGGCTGCTCAGATGACTGCAATGAGAAAACAGTTGGAAGAAAAGAAGAAGAAAAACTGAAGCTCTCAGCAAAGCGAATTGAGCATTACAACTAGACAATGACAAGCCGAAGGCTTCCTGAAAAGATCACAGATGTAAGAATCATCCCTAATACCAAACCTCCGCCATGAACGCCTGCTACAGAGGGGATGATAAAAGACACTTCGAAGTTCATGATCCTCTCAAATTCACTGACTTCGGATCACGAACTCGATGAACTTGGTCCAATTATTGAAAAGAAGAAAATGTGGTGGTTAAGGACTGATGAAAATGCTCAGTAAAGATATGAAAGACCGAGGGATTGTCCAGCCCAAATTAACGGGAATTCAATTTCACCACCTTAACTGCACCACAAGGATCTCAACCACAATCATCCACTGGCAAAAGGAAAAGAGTTGAGTTCCAACCTGAAATCAAAGTGCCTGGATTAGAATGCAACAGGGAGCTTCCTGAAGGTGTGAAATTTGTGAACTGTCTAGTGATAGAGAAGCCTGAAATAGGGCTATTCCACATTGATGTCTATGGAAACCCAGCTTTCAAAGATGGAGTGATATTGATCAGCTGGTGTGGCTGCAATGTGAGCTACATACCAGTGGCCTCTCAAATCCAAACCCCAAAGCAAACATCAGGTTCTGCAAAGACCTGAATGCCAAGATAAGAGAGCACCCTGACAAAGAAACACTCCTCAAAAAGAAGCCTAAGCTTGAACCGTGGATGCATCTCAACTGACATCATTTTGATTTATCTTTTGTACTAGTGATAGGAACCTTTGTAATTTGATTAATAAACGATGTATGTTTTGTTAAAATATTCTGTTCCTTATTGTATTCATTAGTACATTCAAGCAGGAAGAAGCCATTTGCTCACTTACATCGATCAACCACTTAGGCTATTTGTATATCCAAAGAGGGGAGACCGTTGGTTCAAGAAATACCCAAACCCCTTAATCTAGGATTTGAATAGAAAATAGCCCAAGTGTTTAGTCCGTTAAACACTAATCGTGTCATCGAGTGCATACTCGTGAGTCATCTTCGGATACTCTCGATGTAGAAGAAGTCTCTCCACTCGCAGCTAACTTAAAGGGTGAAGACGAGTCAAGAAGAAGATGATGGATTGAGAGTGATGACAATAACTCATCAATCCCTAAGACTACTCTCCAACTCTTACACTGAAGACAAACCGGAAGTAGAAGGCAAGGATAAATAGATCAAGAAAAGAGCGGGACAAGGGAGAACTTTAAATCGATAAAAAGAAGTCCTTATCAACATAAGTCAACTTTCCCCAATGGCTAACTTACAAGCTCGTCATCACCGAATGGAAAGCCGCCTTGTCTTTTACTTAGAATAGTTTTTAAACAGAGACAAAATACATCGATTTTGTCTTCTAGATGATGTTAGTTTTGTCACTTAGGAAAGAGTTAAATCTCATACATGTATAAATAACATAAGAGATGGAGTGAAAAGATTAAGCTTGTGAATTGTAAAACACACATACACTAGCCATCTTTTCACTCCTCCAAATACAACTTAGTTCCCCGAGATAGCTCAGCTCTAAGAGTTGTGCTCGTGACCTTAGCGAGCAGAGAGTCACCAACTTTGTCATTTCAATCCCAAGTACTATTCCGCAAGTACTTGGGTAACGAATTCTTTGTTGATTTATTTCTAATAAGAATATGATGTTGAAAATTACTTCGGTGTTTTACTTATGTTAATTTACCAGTTCACTATTAACTTGTTTTATACATTTAAACTGCTTTTAAACGATAGTGAACGGGAACAACAGCTATGTTGCATTATGATCAAAACCCCAACAAACCAATAAACATGTTTAGTTAAATAGTTTATGTATAACAACTAGCGTTTACATATTGGGTAAATATACACATAACTAGTATGTATTATAATAGATAATATAAATGGGTAGAAACTTAAGTATTTGACCCATTGACCAAATACATTGAATGTACTTGGGTAAAACCCAAAGTCCATGACCCATACCCATTGTATGACAACATGCATAAGTCATATATGGATAATATCCATGACCCATGGTATTGACCCATACCCATAAGACTAGATACATTGTATCTAAAGGAATACCCATGGACCAACCCATAACCCATGACCCATGACCCAAAACCATGGGCAAAGGGAGCGCCCTACATCCCTGAATTACAAAGCCGGATCCTCCTGAAGGGATCCTTGATGTAGAATATGGTTTTGGCCTTTTTGCCTATAAATAGCAAGCCACTTCTTACCATTTCTTCACACCTTCACACATAGTTCCTCTCCACCATTTCTAGGATATTTAGATCATTAGGAAACATGTAAACCACCCTCATCTCATATGATCATAATGCTTCTAACTCTCATTTGTTGTAAGCATACTCCGGTGATCTTCCAAAGCAAGCTTATAGATCTTGCTCCTTACCGGTGATCACCATCACAAGCATACAAGCACATGAAGATCTTCTACAACAAGCTTGGGAAAATTGTCATCTTCATTCATAGAAGACTAACTACATCATGCTTTGGGTTCTTGATGTTTAGTTTAGAATTTCATATCCATTAGACACATTGTCTTGGATAATGTCTAGTATCATATTCTTGTATCTATGACTAGACTAGATGGTTTATGTGTTTGTGCCATAAAACACAAGGTTTGTTATGTTGGGCCACAAAACATAAGCAGGGTGTCATAGATGTGTCAAAGGCATTAGTGAAGAGTGCCGAAGATCCGTGTCAATGACATTAGTGAAAGATGCCTAGGTGTACATTCATATGGTGTGTTTCATGTACAAGATAGTAGTATTGGATCCAAGGATATTGATATGCTTGATGATGTTGTAATAAGGAGTTGGTCTCCTTGGGGTATAGGTGTAGTGTTGGGTAGTAGTTCCTCCATTATAATGGAACTTCATACTTAGCCTAGTACCGATAAAGTGGTAAGTTATGGCTAGGATTGGTTCTCCTTGGAGTGAAAGAACTCGGTGGTTAGCCTAGCACCTATAAAGGGTAAGCGCGTTGTGTTAGGTGTGGTTCACCTTGGTGTGAAAGAACTTCGGTATTTAGCTTTGTACGGAAAAAGGTGAAAGCGACGTTGAGAAGGCTTCTCCGCCATGGAGATTGGTGTAGTGTTTACGAACTCTAGTAGGTGACTCTGGAGTGGATTAGGGCAAGGAAGGTGTCCTTGTAGCAACCACTATAAATCCCGTGTTGGTTTGTCTATCCTTTTACTTATCGCTTTACTCTTATTCTTGCATTACATTGTTTATTTTCTATATGGTTGATGTCTATGTTTGTGATGCATACTTGGTCTTTCATATAGTCATAAACTATATTTAACACTTTACATATTATGACACGATCAAGAAAAGCAACCGGATTAATAATGGTGAAACTTGATTTATAATGAACCATTAATCTTGCGGAATCTTATGTGATATTAGGGGTTGGCCTTACTTGCGAATGCTAAATGCATCCTCATGGCGAGATTAGCAAATTCAATGGTTTATAATATATTTGATACAAAAGTTTTAAGTTTGAAACTAAACGATTCACCCCCCACGTTCACATACCTTTCCAGGAAGCTTTTGTGTAATATGCCACATACATAATTTGTGTTTCGATCCAACAAATTCTTGTTCAATAGCCTTTCCCATAGCCCCGTCCTGATTAATCACAACGATACTAGGAGCTTTACCAAACGCTTTTATAAATGCTTTGAGCAACCAAATATACGAATTTGTAGTTTCATTCTTCAAAGAAGCTCCCAGAACCCGTAACACACTTCCGATGATTATCAATCTGTCGTAAAGGAACAAACATCATTTTGTACAAAACAAAACAAAAATAGTTAAAAAACAAACATAAGACAAAATACAAGTAATACAATAAAATATGATATATATCACTGAAATACCTACTTAGTTGTCCCTGCACGTAGCATCAAAAGAGACAACATCACAAAACTCTTTGTAATTGTACTTGGAAACTTCCAAAAAAATTGCAAAGAAGCTCAAGATTTTCAACCAAATAATCAAACGAAAAACGGAACATGCTTTTTCTATTTTCCATCTTAGCTATAAGCACTCTGCAGATCACTATCGCCTATATAACAATTCACACTCCTAAAAGTTCTTAAAGTCAACAATGTACCATGAACAAGCAAATAAGATCCCTTCGCACCATTCAACAAGTGATGAGCTCTCTGCACCTATATTTATGCTAGCACTTTTAACAATAAACAACCGCTTCAACATATGTTAACTGCCTTTCGGTTTTGACAAATGCTTATATTCTTTACGTTCAAGCTCATGGTTATGTATACTATAAAAACAATCAACTTGTATCGTAGAACCGTGAATCAACTCAAACATAACATGTGCTTTGCAACTTGTGATATGCGGAAGTTCGAACTTTGTTTGTCGCTATTTCTAAATCTAGTGTGTCTACTTGAATTCCCTTAGACAACCTTCCCTACACACTAGATACTTTTTCTTAACAATACCGCTCTCAACCTTTTTCACATGATTTCCTAACCACAAACCCCGCTTTGAAGCATATTTCATATACGCACTAATGCACTCATCAACCTAATTATAAACATTGCCCTTAGCTAGTAAAACGCCCACGTGAACTTTAGGAATATAATAAACCGCTCCACCGTGAGTATCAAAATTAGAGTGAGTATGATTCAGAGTTTTCAAAGCATTCAGCTTCAAAACAAAAGCACAAATAAGAACAAAGGATCAAGTAAAAATGAAATAACAAACACATGTTCTTATGATCACATATGATATAACACATGTCTCATAGATAAGATATATCATATGATGATCATATATGATATATCACATGTGATATATCATATGTGATATCACATATGATATCAAATGTGATACATAATATTGTCAAAATAAAGTGCTTAATTCAATCAAAACATAACTAATAGCTTATTCAAAGCTTAAAATTCCTTAATCACAGTTAAAACTACTTAATTCAATCAAACAGAACTAATAGCTTATTCAGAGCTTAAAATGCTTAATTCATCAAAAACTAATTAACAACTTAGTTCAATCTAAACGTAACTAATATCTTATTCAAAGCTTAAATTGCTTAATTCATCAAAAACTAACCAATAAACTTAGTTCAATCTAAACCTAACTAATAGCTTATTCATAGCTTAAAACTAACTTAAAAACCTTAATTCAATCTAAACCTAAGTTAAAACTGCTTAATTCAATATAAACCTAACTAATAGCTTATTCATAGCTTAAAACTTATTCAAACGAAAAACAATGAATGAATAACAAAATTTAAAACATCTTACTCTTAATAGTCAGATTCATCACCTGTTCATAAGCTAAATCTCCTCGATATTTAGCGTAAACATCATCACTAAGAACAATATCTTCGGCCAGGAAGGAAGATCGAAACAACGACCTTTGAGAAGAAGAAAAGCTCAAGAGCATCCATCTCGAGAGAAAGAAGAACGATCGAAAAATCAAGAATTTGGAATCTAATCCATAAAAAGATCGTTAATTGAAACGTAATTAGGGTTACGCGGATGAAAAAGATGGATAAACGAGAAAGAGGGAAACACACTCTTTGTGTGTGTGAAATAAAATAGTGTTTAATTGAAACAAATGTAAAAATGCGCTTTATATTAACTAAAATACCCTCGGTGAAAAGGTATTAAGTTTAATATAAGCCAGTAGATCAAAATAAATAAAATGCCAAGATTGATCCCTAAGATGCGATAAACTTTTATCCTCAAATAATCTTATATCATTATAATATCCTTAAAAGTTTATACCTTTAGAATAATCCTCAAGTTTAACTATTATCACACTTATTACATGTTTTTAACTTTAAAAAAAAAAAAAAACTTTTAAATAAAAATATAAAATGAGTTAGATTCTAGCATCGCTGAGTTGGCTTGCTTAAGTTTTACCCGTGAAAACTTAAGTTTCTTCGCTTCAAACTTATTCAAGAGGTATTCGCTTCAGCGTGCGGCATACCTTAAAATAAAAGTTTTCGATAAATAATGTATTTTAGTTTATTATGTTTTTTTTAACAATAAATTTACAGATATCAAGAATTTCAGATAAATTCTCGCGTTCGCTCTACCGGTCGGTACCGCCGTTCTGAGCCCGCTCGCTCAACCTCATTTACCGTCTCGCTCGGCCAATATTTGCATAATGTGTTTTATTATTTACAAGAGGAAATTTAACGCGGTGTGTGTTTAATTTGTTACAATATGCTTGATAATTTGTATTTTTATGTAAGGGGTGTTTTAATAATCAGATAATTGTATTTATTAACCAAGCAAAATAATTGACTACATTAAATAGTATTAATGCGTGCTTTTGCGACACTATGCTTCTTGTCGACGCCCTGAAATTATGTGAATTAAAGTGTTGACACTATGCTTTTCTTGTAAGTAGTAGTCATTATAGTCAATAATAACATTGACCAATTTAATAGCATTAAAATTACATCATGCTTATTTTACAAGACTATGCTTATTTTGTTGTAAATCAAAATTGGTCATAAAATTATTGTAGACATCATATTAAATCTTGTAATTTTGGTGAAGAGCTTTCAATAAAGATTAATGTTGTTTCGACGTATTTTGTATTAAAACGACACCACGCTTTATTTTGTTATACAATATGCTACTTTGTTGTAATTCAAAATGGGCCAGATAAAGTGTTGTAAACCATGCTTATTTTCTGTACATTTTAAATTAAAGTGAGGTGTCCTACATGCATTATAAAAGATATATATCTTTAAATTAAGTAGGGGTGTGATAAATTTTGTGAGCTCAGTCTCGACTTGTCTTCATGTCAATCTGAAGAAATTAAGCTTGACCCGATGTCAGGTTGTTAAGCACATTGGCTTTGAGCTTGTTTATGTCAACTGAGAATATATATTTTTAGTAGAATACACCAAACACGTAGGATATGCATTCATTTTCAAATGTTCGTTTACACGTGAGTAATTGATATTTGCCCCAAGCTTGGGCTAAGCTTGTGTATTTAATAAGCTCAGAACATCAGCTTAAGCATGACTCGTGGTTGAGTATGTATGTAGCATATTTTTCAGCCATTGATTTCAAGACATGTGACGGTAGAAATGTTTTTAAGAAAATTCTTAAGAGGCTATAACATTGCTCCTCATTTTATCATGTTTATATGCGAGTGTTCGTTGATTCCTAGTGGCGAAGTAACATGGTTTATTTGTTTGGTTGCGCTTCTATTATTAAACCGTAAAATGTACTCGATTCTTTTCTTCAAGCTATTTTCTAATGAACGATTGAATGGCACGAGCTTTTACGTGTATTTTAAAATAAGTTATCTCATAAAATAAATTGTAAAATAACTTATATAATAAGTTTTGTTTGTTCATTCTCTCTCTTTTTGATATTTGAGTCAATTAATCCACAAATTTTGAGCACAACGTCACATAAACTCAAAAATCGGTCAAGTTTTTCCTTCGAAATTCTGTATTGAGACCACTTAAAGTTTACGCTTCAAAGATAATTGAACTTGAGAGTTGAGACATCTCAATAGTTACTACAAGCTCTTCCCGCTAGGTTACCCCTAAGTGGTTATAAGTTTAGGTTAAAGTCATCTAATAGTAAAAAAAATCTCAAATGTTCAATTATCAGTTAGGAACCCAATAAAATAAAACACTATCCATCAAACTACTACCCATCAAGCTTTGTTGGTGTTGGGTTGATATCAACAAAAGTTTTTTTACCTCAAAATCCACGTCATCTTCCAAATCTACATGCCACGTCATAAATTATACCGCTATTGTCCATGATTCGTTATGTTGTATGTGTGTTCTTCTCCATGAGATATATATCGGGTCTATCACTGATAAGTGAATATTTGAGAAAGTTCATTGATTTAAATGGTTTTAACCTTACATGTAATTAACTAATAAAAAAAATCCATGAAACAAATTTATCCATGTAACCAATTTAACTAGTGTAGTTGGTTGCCAGTCACCACACGTAAACAAAAATATGATATTAAAATAAACTTCGAAAATTTGATCGGCATTGTAGTATTTTATTGGTTCCACGACTGATAAATGAAGATTTGAAAAGGTTACTTGCTATTAGATGGCTTTAACCCCATAAGTTTTGCTTCCAGATAAAGTTATTCAAGTTTTATAAGTGAGAACTTCTATATTGAATAAAGCTTAATCAAATTACTTAAATACTTCTAAAAATAAAACGAAAGAACGTCTAAAAGTTTGAAATATATATGAAATTTCATTTGATGTATTTTTTATATAATTTTACAACAATAAGCTACATTTCTAACCGAATGGCCATACACTTATACTAAAATGTTAACCTGCCTTTCCAACTTAAAAATTATATTCCACCAAACATATCCTTATATTATGTTGAGTAAAGTTTAAAATACATCATTGTGGTTTGACAGGTTGTAACATCATACGCCCTTGGTCGATAAGTTTCACATTTATATCCCCCATTAGTAAAGTCACCATCTTACATCTCTGCTTAGTAAATTCACCACGCACATCAAGAAGGACTAACAGCTATTTTCCGTTATCTTCTAATGCGAGAGAAAATATTTACGCCGTTAGTCCTTCAATTTATTTATTTATTTTGAAATAAACTAAAACGGAGCAAGCAGAGATCGAAATCGGGTCTATTTACTCACAAAACAAACCCGAATCGTGAAACGTATTCCTTTTAACCATTTTTTGATTTATATAGTATTTCAGTCGATCTTTTATGGTGAACCAGCCAAGGCTAAAACCTAGACTTGTTTTTGTGCTTTTCTTCGTATTATCAGATTTCATTTGGATCGATAAAATATATATTTAATGAACTTGTTCACATCGCTGTTCGCTCAATTCTTCATACCTACAAAGTAAAACTCGTCCTATTTTACTTTATATGTATAAAAATTGAAAACAAAGCAAAACGCGGAATTTCGAACAACAAGTATCGATCATATATATATTTATATCGAAGTCCAAATGGATCCCCGCTAATACTAGAAAACAAAGCACGAAAAAACGAGTCCAACGATTCCGCCTCCGTCATGAATGTACCGGCAACTAAGGTACCGGCCAAACTTAAACCGGTTAATATACTATAAATCTGAAACTAAAATAGGTTAATAACGATGCAAATATTGCTAAGATAATGAAGAAAATAATTTAACCGCAAGTCCTCATATGGTACTGAATGACTTTACTAACGGAGGGATGTCGTTATCGACTTTGCAAACGAAGGGATGTAAATATGTCAACTTATCGACCAGGTATTTATGGTGTTACAACCTGATACCACAGGATGTATTTTAGATTTTACTCAGTTATGTTTAAATAGTTTTGTTTATTAAATGACTAGTATCCCAATATCATCTTATATATTTATATGTTATGTGAAAAGCTCTATAATTAAGTTTGTTAGGGAGTTGTTTTCTTAAAACATGGAGATGGATTTGTGAGTTACATTACAGGCGGTTAGTTTTCGTTAAAGAAAATTAGTTTCGTTTTACAGAAGTAATGAAATGAACGAGTTGCTGAGGTTGGAAATGGCCCAAACTGGATAAAATAACTTTCTATACTAAATATACGACTTTGGTTTATGCTGGGCTGGTCACCATAATCGAATAGAATTGAAGTACATGTTTGACATTATGAGGATAAGATACAAATTAAATAATATCGACCACTGTTTTGATTAATGGGTCCAACTTATTGTTGGATATTTTAGTGTAATTGGATTAACTTGTTTGATCAATTTTATCATAATAAAACATAATTTAGGTTTGGAGGTGCGGAGTGCACACTTACTTGAATTTGTTATGATTTTGCGCAGTTTCAGCGGATTTGGTCCGGGCAAATACCGCAGAAGAGGGCCCTCCGCGGCGCTACTCTATGGCCCAAGGCGCCACTACGAATCGACCGGAAAAATTTTTATTTCCACTAAGTTGCTATGTCAAAAATTCCTCAGAAAATTAATTTTTCGAAAATTAAGGGACAAAATTTGACAAGTTGGAACTCTAAAACCGCCTTTGGCGAGTATCCCGTATTATAGTTATATCTGGTTTATTTGGTCGATCAATATAATTCGTTCATAAAAAATCTCAGATAAACACATACGTAAAATTCTCATTCTCTAAATTGTATCCGATTGAATAATTTGGTAGAACCAATCGATTGATTCGATCCTGTTCACACGCTTTCAAAGATTAAGATATCCATTGTGTTCATATTACTGTATATCTCCTACACTTATTACCTTTGTTTTCAGATCACATGAATAAGACATATAAGCATTAGAGATTTTTTTTTCTATAAAGACACCTTTGTATATAGTCATGTTTTTGCCAATTCGCCGTTTTATTACTTCAAACTGACTTTATACGATAACAATACATTGATGGATGTGTGACAGCTTGGGATGGATCGATCGAGGACCTGGGCCGATGAAAGTTGATGATCATTTGTCGTAATAAACCTATTGCTATTAGTATTTCTAGTAATTTTGGGAATCCATAATCCATAGTTACAACTTATAAGATAAAGTTTCAGTGTACCAAACTGGTGTAAAAAATCCATAATCCATGGCGGGATAAAGTTGCAATAGAGGAAATAACTGGACGCACACGCCGTTTAACAAACTAAGGAAATATTTCCATTCTCTATTATTTGCACGCGGGGAGCCAAATTTGGCATAAATTGATCCCGACTCTCTATCGTCGGGATAAAAAGACTAATTACAATTATTAATGTTAATCAAACGCTAAGTAATATTTTTGTTTAATATAATCCCGACAACGGGACGTCGGTACCAATTGGCGGGGTTAATTCCCACCCAACTATTTGCAAAGTCAAATTTGACCATTATAATGCCGACGACAGGGCGTCGGCATTATTTTTCATAAAAATTCAACGCAATGAGTCTTGGTCAAACGAGTTTCTTTGTCATTTAGCGTAAAATGCCGATGACATTGTGTTGTCGGTATTTTTTCGTCACCAATTGTCCTGATTCTTGTAGTGATGTGCTTTTGTGTGAAATTGTTTTTCTTTTCAAGATTTTGATGACATAAAAAATCATATACCAGCAGAGGTGCTGATAAAGCTGAACCGGACGGACGGGCCGGGACCGGACGGACCGAAACTGAAGTCAAGTTAAGACCGAGACGGACCAATTTCGGTTTACCGCGTCGTCCGCCGGTCCGCCCGTTCGGCCTGGTCGGTCCGTCCGCCCCAATTATTTCGTCGTTGCTCCCGGACGGACCGACCGACGGACCGACCGGGACCGATGGTTCAAAGCCGAGATCACGACCGACCGAACGTGATCGCACCGGTTCGGTCCGGCGGTCGGTCCGTCGGTCCGGCCGGTCCGTTTGCTCACCCTTATACCAGTGTGCATGTACATTTTGATATTGAAATTATTGACCTCCTTTATACTGATTGGTTCTCAATTTCAAGTTTTCAACAAGGCTACATGTCAGTGG
This sequence comes from Chrysanthemum makinoi, assembly GCA_910596185.1. NCBI lineage: Eukaryota > Viridiplantae > Streptophyta > Magnoliopsida > Asterales > Asteraceae > Chrysanthemum > Chrysanthemum makinoi. Next base: position 30,971,237 of record OU343223.1, read on the forward strand.
ACCATGCCACCATGGTAACAAAAGTCAAAAACAAAGGCGAAAGCTAGTTTTGACTTCTGACCTTTGGGTTCAAACATAGATGTCTTTGAGTTAACCCAACTGTGAACCCTTTTTGATGGTCCAGAATTATATTTTTTTTGAACAGAATTATATTTGATGGTCCAGAATTATATAGTTGAGCGAAGTTTACACATTCTTTATTTATTGTTTTATTTTAGTGCAAGGTGCATTTGCATGCCGTAATTATTATAGGCGACGTCACATCAATTTGTACTGTATAACAATTTTATAACATAAACATTTTTTTAATAACATTTTTATAACACATCACACAAACAAAAGAAAAATCCCATAACGATCGCCATCCCCATGGCTATGCCCTATATATCACGGGAACTTACAAGAACAACACGACAAGGGTGCCATTTTGGCACCTATAACATGTTATAGGGGGACTGCACCGTGCCATATAGTATGAAATCTCTCCGACTTGAGTGCTATTTGAGCTAAGATTTTTTTTCCCTCAATAATTGTGCTAACTTCCATTCACTACAAGAATAAGAGTAACATGGACAAAGACTTGTTGTCGATTTGTTGGGGTAAGAATGAATTATATTCTTTGCCCCATCCTTTTATATTATTTTTAAACTTTCTCATTGTCGAACGTTCTCATCAGTCATTTTCTCCGAATAAACCAATAATAAGCACCACTGATCGAGTGGCTTATTAGTCAAACACATTATTCATATTTTTCAACGCATCCAAATTAACACCAGTTTAATTTTTTGTCACTATAAGAAATTTGCCATTGCTTCATATATATTATTTAGGGGTTGATACTCACACAATTTTTTCTTATACTTACGCCACATTATACAACACTGTAATGCACACTGTACAAGACAGTAATACATAATTATGGTGTAGGTATAAAAAAATAGTGTGAGTATCAACACCCTATTATTTATTATATCGGAAATGAAAAGTGTTACATTACAAAATACATGAAACTCATCCTTCATTTAATTTCTTCTTATTATACTTCCTTCTAATCACAACAAAATTACATTCATAATCCAACTCTAAAAAGAACAACAAAACAAAAAAGTATATAAACTCATTACTCATATAAGTGTCTAGCATCTGCTCATCTGAACTAAAAAACTAAAATGAACAAAACTTTCAAGATCGATATATAACAAACAAACGATCACGGGTTCTCGGTTTCTTGAGGTTTACGGCTCGATAAAGCACAAAGATTCGTAACTGTGTTAGGGTCTTCATTATGGCAAGAAGACGAGCCAGAAGGTGGTACATTACCCTTAGGAAGCATAGCCGAAAAAACCCGATTATTATCAACTTTACTACTACCCCAGTGATCAAACTCTTTATTATTCTTGATACTTTTCGTTGTCTCTGATCGTCGTCGTTTCTTCTTCTTGTTAGTGAACAAGATTTGTCTTCTTGCATGGTGTTTACTATAAACCAAGAAAACTGATGATATTTTTCGTTGGTTCTTGAACACTGACGGCAATGATGGTGGTGGTGCGGTGGCGGTAGAAGAAGATGGGACGATGAATATGAGTGTGAAGATGATGATGATGAAGATGGTGTTCTTGAAAACCCTAATGAAACCCATGATGAGTGATGGATCTGTAATGGGATATTGTGTTTGTATTTGTGTGTGATATAGAGATTAGAGGGTATGTGTGAAATCTTGAATTCTATATGAATACGTGATCTAAGTTTTTTGTTTGCATGGTACAGGAGTTGGAAACCCAAAATTAATTTAAAAAATCTAGATATAGTACGTGCATATTCCCCCTTTTTGAACGATCAATTTTTATAGAAAGGGCCTGCAAGATGCTAGAGGAAACAAACAAGTGAAAATAAGAGATACAACAGCTTAAAGACTAAAGTTACACCAGTGTTGCCAATCAATGTGGCACGATTTAGATCGATTTGATAACCAAAGGAAGCTTGTGGTCTTCAATTCTTTTGTTGCATATTCCTATTCCTACTATTTGACTCTTTCTTACTCCATACTTTTCTACACATTTTTATATTTCATGCATGAAGAGATTTTATAATATATATGTGACTACGTGAGTTAATGGGTAATAGGGAGGGTAAATATAGAAATGAAACACTCGCATTTATGTTCCTATTCCCTCGTGGTATTGTCAACATTCTATGGGACCTAGATCCGAATTATTGTAAGAATTTCATAAACCAAAGAAGCATTGTACTACCTACCTATTTGTTTTTTACTATTTTCAACTTTCCCAATTTCAAAAAAAAAAAAGAAAAAGAAAAGTCGGTTGACAAATGACAAATTTTTCCTAATTTAGTCAAAAGAACGATCGACATATGTCATGATGCATACGCCTATAGTTCACTCGAGCAAATTAAAGGCAAGTATGATCCTTTGGTGGACATGTATGGTAGAAGTCATGTTGAACTAAAGATCTGCTATTTTGGATAGAGTAACGTAAGTTTTTCGACTAGATAAGATCTATCGTGTCCTTCGAGCACCAGATAAAAACGTGTGTTAGCTTCGCCAGGCCGAAGTTTGATTTTAAGACCAAACTCCCAGAAAATAAGTATAGATATAGGACGCAGGTATAGTAACAAATGTGATAATAAATGTGAGAGAAATGCAGTACTAGTTCGCGATTGAATGTACTTAGGTATTTATACTACCCCAAGGTACAATACCGACAACATGAGTATGGAATGACAGCTATGTCTAACCTAGGTATTATGTGTCGTCATCACGGGGACAACATCCTGAATATCCGTTGTGGCCTGGACATGATTCTTGCTACGGACTATCAGAAAAATAAGATCCTATGTGTAAAAGAATGGTCTGTTACACAACTGTCGTCCGTCACACGTTCCTTCGGACCATATCCTTTGGACGCGTGGAGATTCCTCCTGTCCGACACGTATCGTTCGAGTGTTAGTCGATAATTATAGTTTGTGTATTGGCCTAGATATTGGGCTCAAGCCAAATTCTAGAATAGTCCATTCCATGTTGTATATTGTAGCGAACCTTGTGTTTTCTGATATTTAAAACATCAATTGCGGAGCAAACGGACCGGATGGACCAATGACATAAAATTTACCGAGAGACGATGCTCCGCAATTGACACTTAGCCTCTACGCCAAATACTACCGATGTTGATCATGTTTCACAAGGTTTGACACCCATTACACCTACTACACATCTTCTACCAAATAATACACTTCCACTCAATACCGATGCTATTCCCACACCACCGCCTAATTCATAACAACAACAACCCATTCCCATAGCTAACCCAAACCCGCTTTTGTTCATCCCATGGTCATATGGGATAAATCGTCTCCCCGGTCGTCTTTCTTTTATGTCTTCCATTTCACCTTTACTAAAATTATACCGATGCATTTAATGATCCAAATTGGCAAAATGCTATGAATAATGAATATAAATTATTAAAATAAAACTTGACTTTTTGTGGTCCACTTTTGATGACCATGGGTTATTTCAAGTAGTAGATGGAACTCTTAGTCGCAAGGCTTGTCTGTAGCAAATGGTATTGATAAGAGCCGAGACCTTTGTCCGGCAGTTGTCAAACCGTAATATTCGAAAGTTCTAGTTTAGCATTTCTTGATTATTCGTTTCACTGTTAGAATGCCTTCTTATATAGTTTTATTCAGGATTTTAGCATGCATCGCCTCATGGGTTTGGGATTCTGCACACCCGATTATATTTATTTATTACAAGTGTCTTTATGGTCTTAAGTGAGCCCCTCGAGCTTGGTTTCAAAGACTTTGTTTTATATTACCCGTGTTAGGTTTTCAGAGTCGCTTGGGCTCATCATTATTTATTTACGTATTACCTAGACTTATATCGCTTATTTATTATTGTATGTTGATGATATTATTCTAACCGCTCGAGATTTTGTTACGCCATTATTGCTCCATCGCATCAAGAGTTTTCTATGACATATCTCGGTTCACTTAATTATTTCTTGTGTATTCTCGTTACACGTGATTCTTCCAAGATGTTCTTATCTCTAGTATGCTACAAAGATTCTTGAGCTGCTCATATGGTTAATTGCAACCCATTCGAACTCTTGTTAATACCGAGTCTAAATGAGATGATGGTGATCCAAGATCCGATCCGACATTATATCGTAGTCTTGGGGTTCTCAAAGATCTTACCTTTACTCGCCCAGATATTCCTAATGCAGTGCAACATGTTTGTCTTTATATGCATGATCCCCGAGAGCCTCACTTTTCGGTTCTTAAACGGATTTTACCGGATGTTCGTGGTACTTTAGATCATGAGTTACGCTTATTTTCATCTTCTATTACATTTTTGGTTGCTTATTCGATAAGGACGGTCTCCTGTTGTCCTACTCTGCCATTGACTTCGGTTTTGTATATTTCTTGGCAACAACTTACTCTCTTGGTCCCTAAGCCAACCGACGCCGTTTCTAGTGTCGAGAAGTGAGTATCATGGGTTGCCAATGTTGTCTTGAGACTTGGTTGTTGGGAATCTATTCCGAAGTTGCATACACCTTTGTCTTCCGCTATGCTTGTTTACCGTGATAATGTCAGTGCTGTTTATTTGTCTAGTAATCCAGTTCAGCATCAACGAACAAAGTAAATAGAGATAGATATACACTTTGTTCGTGATTTAGTTGCCATTGGTCAGGTTTGGGTTCTTCATGTTCCGTCTCATTATCATTATGCGAATACTTTTACTAAGGGCTTGCCTTCGTCTTTGTTTGAGAAGTTTCCACCATCTTGAGTCCGGTTGTTCTTCCGCTCAAACCGCCAGTAGGGTGATCGATAGTTATAGTTTGTGTATTGGTTTAGATATCGGGCTCGCCCAATTCTAAAATAGTCCATTCCATGTTATATATTATACCGAACCTTAGGTTTTCCGATCATTCAACTAACGAACCTTTACACACTTACACCGGGCACATACACCAACAAGTAACTTGTAAAGATCTAATTTAAAGTGTGATCGATGTAACTAATATTGTACATTTCTTCTAGTTTGGACTTCCAATCAAAATGAGGTTGTGTAAGTGACACGCGAACGGGAGTTTCAATCAAAATAAATGTAATCTACATAATCTTTTGATTAGGGCTAAATCAAAATTCGAAGTTAAACGGATCGTATTTTTTATTATTTTCCGGCAAATGCAAGTATCGTAAGAATTGTTTTTATTTATCATGTTTATAAACTATATCATTTCTAAGAGGGCTAGGTACCAGTCATTGGCCAACATCCTATGTACAGCCTATGGCATTAACATACCACACAACCCATCGGTAGTCAGTCAAATACCACCACCAAGTTTATTTTCCTTTTTTAGTGGTTTGTTTCTTTTCATTTGTGTTTGTGTGTTGTGTTTGTGATGTTTTTGTGATGTGTTGTTTTTTCTTTTTTGCGTGTGTTTGGTAGTGGAAGAAGATAAGTTGTTGGTCGGAAGGAAAAGTATATATCGCTAGTAGGTTTAGTATTTTTTAAATTGGGTCAGGTTTAATGGGATATTGGGCCGAGGAATAACAAGTTGGGTGTTGGGAATATCTCAATATCACACTACATAATTTTTGGTTAACTTTTTTTTTTTTTTTTTTTTTTGCATTTTATTTAAGTAATTTTGTATAACTTCATTTGTTTAAATAAATAAAAAAGAAAAAAAATATATATGGGGTTTAGATAATGACCGTTGACCAAAATTAGTGTTATGTGGTGAGGAGTGTTTTGGCCACATAAGAAACCGACGCCATGAAAAACCGGCGGTGACCACTTTTTCACTCAAGACACCCACATGATCATCCACGATACCTAGCCCTCTAACCAAGTTATAGTTAAAAAGGTATTTGAGATTCCAAATAATAAGAAATATAACTCGATCATATATGGTGCTTCCTATTGGTCACACTATATTGTAAGTTGGTGTAAAATCCTAATAATATCGTTTATTAGCATAGTTGAATAATAAGATTTTGAAAAAAAAAAGTTATATTGATGCTTCCATTTACAGCACACAAAAACTGAGAAAACAACACTTATACATGCCTACCAAATTAATAAGAAACAATTCATATCACCTTCTTGTTCAAACGATGCTGATCATGGAAATTGGGAGGTGTCAAGTTGAAAGTTACATCAAATACAAGTATTGGGCCAATTAACCTTTAAACATGATGGGCTTAGGGGAGGCCTTGCAACTAGGGAAGCACCAAACCAAAGTTCTCAGTGATCGATTGGTAAAAACTCGAACGCAGCTCGAGTCTGAAGCCCACCGTTTAAGCTTGTTTAATCATCGAAGCTCGCTTTATATATAAAGCCGATTAGTTCACAGCCAACGAGTTAAAAATATATTCATGTATATATTTTCTATACATATAACCATGTATAAACGAGCTTAAAAAAATAAACGAGCTCAAGCCTATTGTAATTAACGAGCTTTCAAGCTTTATTTCCATCAACACGTTACATATGTTAGTCAAGCGAAACAATTCGAAGCCAAAAATTTCACGAAAGCTCAGCTCAAAATATGGCTCGAAAAAGAGCAGCCCTAGCTCAAACTTTATATATATATAAGAGCCGAGCTCGAATTTTATGGCAGCCTGACTGCTTTTCACCCCTACTCGCACCCTCTCTCCTCTAGGGTGTTTACAAATCGGGTAATAGCTACAGGAACTGAAACCGAACATAATCAAATAAACCAAACTGAATTTGCAACTAAACCGAATTTGCCAAAATCAAACCGAAAAGAATTAAATACTTAGTTATCGGATTGGATATGGTTTTAACAAAATGAAAACCGAATTTATATAAATATATCATATAAAAAAAACTGTCAAAGCTATTTTCTAATATAATATAATATTTTTTAAGTTTGAAATTCTTTTTATGATAAAACCTATATAATGCTAAAAGCTATCAAAGCTATTTTCTAGCATAATATATATAACACTTCATATCAGTGTAAGTCCCTTAAATCAACAAATCAACAAACTCCCAAAATGGTTGATATGAAAGTGATTTGCACGTCAATTATTAAGTACATATCAACCGCCTGCCACATCTATACAAAATCTAACAAATTTTAAAGCTTAGATGTTGCTATATTTTCTTAGAAAAATGTCAAGATTTATTAATTACCAAACATATTACATCGGTCAACATCGAAGGACATTCCCTTTTTTGACTTTTACTTGTAACAAATAAAAATGAATCCTATAAAAAGCAAGCTAGAATTCTTCTACCAAAACTAGAAACCTGGGGTTTGAAAAGCTTGAGGCACTTAGTTGCTTCGTGGTCGAAAAGTCAAGTAAAGCGACAGTATGAGTGCACCACATAGCGTAGGCGATACTTTTTACGTACACATTTTCAATAATTTTACTACATTTTGATACACAGATACCACATTATATATATAGTAATGCGAGCTTACAAAACGGCGACAAAAAGTGTCGTTTGAGGCTCCGTTCTTTTTAGCTCAGCCCATTGCCATTGTCCAAGGCCTCATATCCTAGCCCGTTTCTTTTTCTTTTTTTGTTTTTCGTTGTAATTTTCTGCTCTTATCGTTTTCGCACAAGAAACGATACTGTATCTAGAATTCACCACCGCCTCTCCTTATTCATCCCTAATTCAATTCTCACACATTCATTTTCACAAGAAATAATTAAACAAAGATTCAAGGTATTGTTCTTTATTCCCTCTTTAATTATGTAACTGTTTGATGCGTACATGATTATTAGACCTAATTAGACTTGATCATCGTTTCTCAAATTGTTAGTCCTGTTCTTTTTTCTTTTTCTTTTTTTCTTTTGGTATTAACGACTAGACATCTGCCCGCCTAACTCTCTTTCCTTCAAAAACAGACATCACTAATTTTCACGAGATAAGTTTCGGATTAGAGTATTTGCAAACACAGTATTCAATACTCCGGAAAGAAAGATGGAGGGCCACCTTTGACCTGATGTAATTACACTTCTCTTAATGATCGCCTAATTAATTGTTTTATCGTAATTTTTATGATTTTTAATGAGTTAGAATATGGATTTAGGTATTGAAAGAGATGGAAGAAGAGGTTGCCGCGGCGTGGATGCGAGCCAATGTTGGAGGATGCCACCGTTGCTTATGATTCTTTGTATCGCTTTAATTGTTTCTGTTTTGATTAATTGTTTGTAATTTTCGTATAATATGATATTTTGTAATGTGGAAAGAGAGGAGCTCAAAGGGCTTTGTTTCTTAATTTGAATCGAAAGTCGACAAAGAGATGGCATCAGTTCAAGGTATTTTTTTGTTTGGTTTTGTACTATATGAAGTTTTGGAATTACGCTTATGTTTATCGGATATGATTTTTTAGGCTTATGTCTCTTTTGTAATTGGTTGGACAAGCTAGGTGGAATTAGTGCCGGCACGGTCTTTGATACAAGTATTAACGGACTAAACACTTTAGTAAGTTTGTTTTCGTCAACTTGAAACCACTTTTAACTTTCGGTTTCTCTATAATTATGTTCAAAGTTGCTTTTTCTATGTGAATGTGTTGGTCATGAAATGTGGCACTTTCGGCTTAACGACGGATGTTGAGGGTGCTGGGCAAAACGCAGAAAAGATGCTACTACCATGTGGTGCTTCATACGAGTCAAAGAATGGGGGGTTTGGTTGGTTCAAGGATTGAGGTATGTGTTTCGACTCATTTGTTGCAAACGAAAGCTTCAAAATTTACGTAAGTATTCTAAGATTTTTGCTTTTACTGCGACATTCAGTTAGAGAGAGGTTTGTTTTCTTTATTTGAAGTTCATTTGCGGCTTCAAAGAAACGGGTGTATATTTTAAAGTATACTCCAAGAGGGAAGCGTAAACTCGCCTATTCGCTACTCTCAGACGTTTCAAATTGCTTCTATGTTCAAGTATCAATGGTTTCAAACTATCACCGGCTTAATCAACGGTTCCAACCAATGACAACCTGGTATTTTCTATTTTGGTAATCGGTCAATAATTTATGTTACCGTAACGCTTTTATTTACCGCGCTTATACAAACTCTATATTATTATATGGCTACACTCTAATTAATTTATCCCAACACCTGAAGTTGTTCGTGTATAATATTCATTAGGATGGAAGACATGCGTGGGAGTACTTTCAATAGGTTATCGAACCTGTAAAAGTCAATATCAACATCCAATGAAGAAGAAAAGTTTGTACAACAAAGTAACAAGGTATATATAACTGTCTTGGTTTGTTTGCTATATTATAATAGCATTATGGATTAATGGCTACAATTTGCATACCAAACAAATTTATCAATAGTGCCATTATAATGCTTAGGAAATGGGGTATTATTCATTTTAACATGTTTAAGCATTGATTTTCGTATTATATGATTCATAGTACAATAAAGGAGTCGAAGTCTCTCTAAAGAGAATAGCTTGAGAGCATCGAGTAGTCCGAAGTTATGTTGCAAGGAAGCTTGATAGAAAGAATTAAAGGACTCACATATACAATCCAATACGACCAGTTGAACATTTGAACAGGTACGGATGGATTAATTTATGATATATTCATGCATAGCTTAATTAGCAATGCAACTCTATATCTTGGATGAAGTTTCAAAGAGATTTGTTATGATATTCATTACAAACCGCTCGGAAATCAGAATTAGAACTTGAATTGCATGTTTTTTGTTTTTCAATTATACACTTATAGTTTTAAGGTACTAATGAAAGTATGTCGAAAGATGTCTAAAAAAACCGCTCGATTATCAATGCTTGCCTATTAGCGATAACTTTAGTGTCGTTACTGCTGTCTGTGATAACTTTCCCTACAATTTAACCATGAGCAGCTATATCGATAAATATAAAATGTCTCGCCGCAACGCGGCGGCATCGTAGCAATCCTTGTTGACATAAAAAAGAATCAAGGTTTCTCATAGTTAGCCCAATTCATACCAAAGTTAATCAAATTATATCTAGGTTTTAAGTCATGTTTTTTAGCAAATTAGTCTGAATTGGCGCTCAATTTAACTTACTTATAATAGTAATAAGCCCATCTAAAGAAGCATAATATAATTATAAGTTTAAATTTATGCTTTATGGCCCAATATACATAGAGGCGCTAAAAAGCGTCCAAGGCGCATTCTAACTAAGGCGGCCTTGAAGCATGTGCCTCACTGCCTTTCGTAATTGCTTCACCTGGTGTGTCTGATGCGATCTGGCAACTGCCTCACCTCGCGGGCCTTGAAGCATGTGCCTCACTGCCTTTCGTAATTGCTTCGCCTGGGGGGTGTCTGATGCGATCAGGCAACTGCCTCACCTCGTGGGACTGAAGCATGTGCCTCATTGGCCACTGCCTTTCGTAAATGCTTCGCCTGGGGTGTCTGATACAATCAGGCCATGCCTCACCTCGCCTTGCGCCTCGCGCTTTTTTAAACATAACCAACAACTATTATTTGATTACAGTAAAAAGCATTCACAAACCAAAACATCCCATCTATACTCTTTGCATCAGAAACTAAATTTCCCATACCTGGTAGCAACTGATTTTTTACTTCAAAAGTCATTTAACCTCAACTGTTCTTGTAGCGTCTTGAAACAACCTAAAATGAATATAGAACTGTATAATGTAGAAAACAACTTCTTTTTCTTCACTATCAGCTCAAATGTATCTCAGGTGTTCACTATAACTTAATTAAAAGATGAAAACCATGGTTACTCCCAGCAGTCTATTGGTCTTGATAAGCTAGAAATGGGTCTCCTACATGAAAACACAGAAAATTTAACCGGATTGGAACTCTTAATCTTTGAATAAGAATTGAGAGGGGTTGTGTGAGGTTTTGAGTGTGAGATGTTTATCAAAATTTGAGGATTTGAATGGCGGCCTAAAATCATGTCATTGACTGTTAACACTTGACATAATGGAACAACTAAGGGCTCAGATATGTAAAAGAACAAAGAAAGAGGATAAACCACACATGGCTGCAAACTTACAACTTTGCCATGCCGGATCTCAACTCAAATCGAATAACTCACTCAGGCTCATCATCACACCCTCTTAAACTCGCTCAGATATACACAACAATATCATCATGGTGTTTGTCATGTGTTGTTAAAATTCCAAAACACATCATAACTAGATCATAATGAAAGTACTAAAACGGTAGACAAAACACTCCCCCGGTCACATCTTTTTAGTACACTTGTTCTTTGGGATCACATCATTGTCACTTGCTAAGTCTTTCTTCGCCGGCACCTTCTTTTTCAGATCTGCGACCACCGCTTTGACGGTCTTTTCCAAAGCACTTTTTCCTACGTTTATCTTGTTCTTCCCATCACCAGCAAGCTGAAGTTGTTCCACTTCTTTCATCACTGATTTCACACTCACCATGACGTGTTCTTTCTTTTGAATCGCCTTAACTGCCTCCTCAACAACACTATTCCTCGGTTTCTCCTTCTTTTACTGCATTTAAATTCAAAAAAAAAACAGATGAATCATTCCGACACATATGTAGATGCAAAAATACCAAAGACAGAGATCACATAAGTTTACAAACCTGAAACCAAATGAGGACCATCAAGAGCTAAAACATCTTAATCTTGTGGGCCATCGTGTAATGAGGAATCTCCCCATCAACACCTTGAGTGTAAACGTAGATACCCGAGACGCTCGCAGAAGATATGATAAAGTAGATCATTTGGAAACAATGACCTTGGATTTCACTAAATCCACTAGTGCTTTCAAACCAAACTTGGACACCATAGAAAATAGTTGTTACCAAGGTTTGATAGCAAAACAATCTCATCAAAACGAGATTGGATGTTTCTCGCTTTATATTTGGTGGGCTGCAATCATAGACACGACAAAAGATGAAATGTTCAGTTTGAACATATATAAATAAGATTAAAATTGCAGAAAACCTCACACGAGCATAAGAATAACCTATAATTACATATGTGTAGAATCTAAAAATCTTGATAAATCTGTTACTGAGTATTTATTATTTTTAAATAAATTGCATCAAAAACAGCAACAACAAATTCTCCACTATACAGAAATGTCAAAGTTGCATGATTCATTAAGGGAAAACAAAAAACAAAGAATGGAAACAATAACCTTGATAACATGAAACGGGTAGTGTATTTCAAACTCCTTGTTCAAAAGGACTCTAGTAAGGTTTGGAACACCGGTTGTGGCGTAATGTTGGTTTAGGAGTGAGTCGATGATTCTCATGAATGACACAGCTGCCTGTGTTTTAAGGGGAAAAAAAGGATTGCATTAGACAAGACATACAGGTTTTATCACAAATTTTATTCACATAATATTGATTTAAAAGAGTTGGTTGTAAATCAATTACGGAAAGTCTCTCTTAGAGACTCAAAAATGGTAAAGAAAAGACCAGAAGTGTCTTGATGATGATACAAGAGCCTCAAGTGCAGAAGTGTCTTGATGATGATACAAGAGCCTCAAGTGCAGATCTAAAGCATGAACCGCAGGGGTAAATGCAATAAAAGCAGAATAGGCAACATGTGAAGGGCAGGGAGAAGGGTCGAAGTGAAAGTGATGTGGGCACAAGCAAAGAAGAGAGAAATAGTAGCTACCCAGCTAGCTATGATAGTGAAACTAAAAGAAGTGCTTTCATCAGAGGAGGTCTGCTTGGAACGGATGCTGAGGTGGTGAGAGTCTTCAAAACTAAAAGGAAAAAAAGAAAAATGAAAAAAAAACAGTCAGATAAAAGTTTATATATCATGCACAAACATGACAAAATCAGTTTGAATATAATTTACAAGATCAGCAGGAAGTAACAAGTAAACAACGCAGTAGATACAAAACTTGACTTAAATCTTCTATACTTCAAATTTTCATACTAGCAATCACTACATTCCCTTATACCAAAGATTATGGCTCACTGGTATGCCAAGTGATGAAAGGCAAGAGGCGTAAAGCTTGTACAGGCCTCATGATTTGCAAAGGCTTAATACATAAAGGCAATAAAATAGTCAACTGACAAATTTCAAACTTAGCATCGCATCATTCTATAAACTTGTGATCACCCAACCATCTTTATTTAAAAAACTAAAAACGTGAACAGTATTAATATATGGGATGATAACCACTTATTTACAATCTACCCATTTGATACGTTTAGCCTATTGAGTTCGACTCCATGTTAACCGCTTATTTACAATCTACCCAGTTGATACGTTAGCCAAAATGTAACCCAAATTAACCGAACCACTATAAATGGGTGAAATGGACACCACTATAGAGAAAATACTAAAACTAGTTGAGCAAATTTACATCATTAGTTTCAGGTTTAAACATAGACTATTCGGTTATAAACTTATTATAATGACATGAAGTAAACAGACTCCAGCCACAACTACTACTACTTATTATAATGACATGAAATTATTATTCTTATTATTATTAACAACAATTAACATTGCAGTCAACATCAGCAACAACTTATCATAATGACATAAACTTGTTATTATTGAAGTGACAAAGAGACATAATTGCAGTCATTTTAAAAAAACCAAAACATCAAAATTCAGACATTAGCAAAAGCCTAGACAACAAACAAATTCACTTACAGATAACTAAAAAAAAACATAAACACTCTTATTGTTCAAACTTAAAAATTTAGCTACCCAAACACTTGTATTCTCTAAAACAATCAAATCAAACAACAAGAAATTTAGACCACTTATCAGAAGGTATCACATAACATAACAAATACACAAAAGCAAAAGTTTAAAAGGATGACTAACTAACCGAATGTTATGAAAGTAGTCTAAGCCAATTTTGTCGAGACGAAAAAACAGGCATGCTGGTGGCAAATTGTCGTAGTCGATATAGTAAAAAACCATGTTTATTTCGAACAGGAATTTTTAGATCTAGAGAGGCAAGTGTGTGTGTTTTGGTGTTGTATATAAAAGAATGACAAATGCTTTCAACCGATGGGTATGATATGAGTTTGTTTGTGTTCGAAATCAAAGAGGGAATTAGTGTTTGTGTGCAGTTCGGATTAGCAAGATCAAGGGACGAATTAATTTCTCGTTCGGTGGATTGTGCAAAGGAGGCTGCAAATGTGATAAGGAGTTAGGTTGAGAATATTTAGGGATTTTATAGTGAGTTATATTAGTGTATGTTATTTGACATTGGACTGGATTTTGGGTTGGACTAGTGTGGACTAGAGTTTGGATCATATCTTCTTCATTTGCGAATTTTATTTCTTGTTCCAAATATATAAATCTCAAATTTATACCCAAGAGGGCTGAAATGAAATTGAAACCGCTCGAAGTTCTCAGACGGATCTAGAAAAACTCGAACGTGCCGAGCCTAAACGAGCACGAGCTCGCCTAAACACATTATGATATTTTAAATATTAAACATATATATGGAAATTGTTTCAGCTTATTAACAAAGTTCTATATATATATATATATATATATATATATATATATATATTATATATCGAGCCTTGAGCCTCGAAAGCTAAATGTAACTTTTCTTTGCCAAATCGTATAAACGGAAATGTACTATATAACATACCATGAGCCGAGCTCGAAGTAGAATATGTTTCTCGAACGAGACGCAGCTCGAGTTTTTAACTTAAACGAAATGGCCAAGCTCGAATGCGCTCTACCGCTTTCACCCCTAGTTCCAGTCGTAATTAATGAAATGATTCATTTACCGGGTTCCCATTTTAACAAATATCAATTGTTTTACGACCAACAACAAAAGATTAAACAACTATTTATTATCTTTTAATTATTACAGACAATTATATTAAGCATACTTAAATTTGGTATATATGTAATTTTGTTGTCATATATCTTATGACGCGTTAAAGACGCGTTTTAGTTAGAACAACAATCCCCCTCCTCCGCTCTCCAAACTAGGCGTCTTCAATCGAGAAGAACAAAAGAAAAGTTGGTCGTGCTCAACGCCGACTTTTTTTTAGGTTGTGAGTGAGTGAGATTGATTTTATATAAGTGGGGTACGTTGATGGGTGAAATTGACGTTTTTATTACACTTGTTTGGTGACAATGTTAGCAGAGGAGTGAAAAACGATGTTTTGATGTTTTGGCTATGATAATTTTGATCAACCACTGCAATTTGCCTAAGTCATTCACATCTAATCCAATATTTTTAACTTACTATAAAAATGATGATACAAATGTCGACAAATGTAAGGGTGTTCGTCGGTTTAGTTATTGGGTTGTTCTGTTTATTTGGTTCGGTTAGTTCGGTTAATTTTTTTATTTTGGTAAAACTGAAAACCGAACTGAATTACCCAAATTACATAATTTGAATTATTTATTCATTTACTTATATAGATTTTTAGCATAAAAGAATTTTCAAGCTTAAGAATATTATATTTACATTAATAAATAATTTTAAATTAAAAAGGCAAAAATGCATATATATCCCTCCCAAAGTGAATAATTGTATATATATTCTTTCTACAAGTTTTTTATGCACATTTTACAATGGTTTTTATGCATGCTTATATATTGCAATTTTGCATCGGAGGATATATAGCAAAGCCATTAAAAAGGATGTTTGATGTTTGGGTGAAAGAAGATTGACGTTAACGTGCTATTCATCGATTATCGCATTTTGAAATCACGACGCGATATTTTCATTTAATCGACGACCGCAACCAACAGCACAAGTCGAAACTAATGACACTTTGCGCTGATTTTTCATTAAAACACTTTCATTATTTTTCGCGAGCCAGCATTGTCTTTGATTTTAACCGATGTTTGCTCGTTTTCATCTGCCGTTTGTTTTACGCGTCGAATTTCATCCGTTCTTTTATTCTGAAAGACCGCTTTTTTCGCCTTGTTTTAATGCTGTTTTAACGCCAGACAAAGCGTCGCTTTCGCTTTTCTTATGTCCGTTTGTTATTTGAGGTTTTTTCTCAAAAAAAAAAATTTGAAAATCAAACCAATTTTAAGACGAAAAATAAATAGGAAAAATTCTAAAAAAATCAAAAAATTTGAATAAAAATTTCAAAAATTGAATAAAATTTTTCAAATATTTTTTTTAAAAATCTTTAGAAAATATTCAAAATTTTGAAAATAAAAATTGTAATTTTTTTTAAGATTTTAAAAAATATATATATTCAAAAATATTTTTTTAAAAAAATATTTGAAAAATATTTTTTATTCAAATTTTTTCTATATTTTTTTAAAAATCTTAAAAAATTTTAAAATTTTTATTTTCAAAATTTTCAAATATTTTTTAAAGATTTTTTAAAAATAATATATTTGAAAAATATTTTTTATTCAAATTTTAATTTGTTTTCAATTTTTTCCTTTTTATTTTTTTTCAAAATTAGCGAAAAATCCAATTTTTTTTGAAATTTTTCTAAATTTTTTTCTTTTGAAAAAATTTTAACATGTTGAATTATAAACGTAAAAAAAACGAGACAAAATGTAAGAAAAACGGACAAAAACGAATTAAAAACGCATAAAAAAGGTACAAACGTAAAACAAATGATGAAACAGTAAAAAAAAACGAAAGAAAACGACAAAATGTAAAAACGCGGAAAACGGACAAAATGTAAGAAAATGGCCAAAAACGGATGAAAACCGTTAAAAACTAAGAAAACGGGAAAAACGTAAGAAAACCGACAAAACCGGATGAAAACGGAAAACGGACTAAATCGAAAGTTAATGACCATAAGGACCATTATCGAAACTTTTTCCGAAAAAAAAGTCAACGATGACCCGTGA
This sequence comes from Chrysanthemum makinoi, assembly GCA_910596185.1. NCBI lineage: Eukaryota > Viridiplantae > Streptophyta > Magnoliopsida > Asterales > Asteraceae > Chrysanthemum > Chrysanthemum makinoi. The sequence continues at coordinate 30,988,007 of OU343223.1, forward strand.
AGTCAACGAAGTCACGCGGACCATTTTCTATTTTTGAAACTGGACCCTGCAACTTGTTAGCCACCGATATGGCGACATTGTTCTAAATTTGAAAATATATACAAGCATTAATCAAAATTCGTGTATTCGCTGAAGAAGCTCGAAAAATCACGTCATTTACCTTACCAAAATATAAATATAAGTATATATATTTATATAAATTCGGTTATCGATTTAAATTGCCAAAATCATAACCGAACCGAGAATCGAATATTTAATTCGGTACGATTTGATATTAGCGAATTTAGTGTTATAGTTTATGATCACATAAATATGAGAGTCGTGTAAACACTTTTAGGCTGAAGTATTTTGATGGTTCTATCGAAATCTCAAATCGGATAAAACTCAGATTAAGAAACGAGAATATGTTTTTGTAGTTATGAAACCGAACCAGATGGATAATATATACATATGACCAACAAAACTGAATGTCGGTTGTAACTGCCATAGCAGTTATATTAACTACCGAATCAGTTAAATTAAAGGGCAAAAATCAAGTCTATAATTTCGGGAATTTTATTTTCAAATGTGTTTATTAACATAGCACTTTATACCAAATAAAAATTTTCCAAGCTCTTGGACCCTACTACCACGGGCGTTGCCCCCAGACACCCGTGATTCGGAGCTTCGCCCCTGAATGATAATTATAATAACGTCATACAAGTGTGCACTCTGCATAACCCCGACTTGTTGAACATTTAGAGAGCTAGGTACAGTATCGTGCCAAAAGTGATGTCGTAGAAAAAAGTAGTGCCACCTCATCACTTTTTAGTCATGGCACCAGCTTTGTCTATGGCACTAAAAAACCCCTCCCTAACATAACACCAGTTTTTTGGTGCCGTAGTATTTTTTTAAAATAAAATAATATATTTAACTAAAATCTAATTTCATTAGTAAAAAAAACACGTTACATAATTTAAAAAAAAAATAAAAAATAAAAAAAATAGGTGATGTGTCAATGGATTAACATGACATATTCAGATCAAATCAGGCGGAATCAGATGCAGAATCACGTGTAAAATCACACAAATGCAGTTTTGGATGTCATTTCATTAGTCAAAGAGACTTAACATGACATAATCATACCGTAAATCCTTAAACGCTTTGGGTCTTCATTGTTGTGTTTCGTGACTATACCTTAATCAAAATTCTAGTTCACTTTCAAATAAAATAACATGTTTACCTTTTATCAAACAACATTATGTATGATCTCAGCATTCTATCTTTGGGTAATTCCAAAGGAAAATTTTGTTTTTAGGTTATCCATGTTATGCTAAACTTCTTGCATCATCGTGAATTCAGTGGTTCGATATTTGAGTTTTGTTCTATTTATATATAGTCTCGTTTCAACTAATTCCCATGCCATCATCAGCCCGATTAGATACCATCAGATTCACCACATTGCCAACTTCTTTGAATATGAACTTCTGGAAACTTGAAGTTCGAGGATTATATACTACGCATTTGCATTATGCCTTTGGATTTGGGTGCGAGCTGATGTGGCTTCCTAGATTTGGTCAGTTCTAACGTTATCAATTTGGTCAGTTCTAACGTTATCAATGGTTATGATCAGTTGATCACCCACTCGGATCACAATCTTTTATGTAACGCCATACTCTAGTTTTTTAATATTTTTTTAAACATTGGATACGCCGTATAGGTTCTTTACTATGCGTCGTATCGATCTGTACTCGTGAAAATTACTAAACTAAAAATCTGAGTTAAACACATCTTAATTATATAATACACAAACGTGGCACTTAAATTTGGTATGCGGAAGCGTAAAACTATGATTGCGGGTGTTAATCCAAACACCCCTATTTTGACCCACTTTCAAATACATGTTATCTATATTTACACATTAATATCAAAACATGACTTATACGATTTAGACACTTAATCATAATGTTTTGGGGCGTTAACAAGCTCAATAACAAAGTATAGTTGAGATGTTCGTCACCTATAAATGCGAGCACCGCCGATCTCCTAAATCGTCTTCTTAATCTACAAGCCCTGACGTCCTTAAGACTTAACCTGCAAAACATGAAAACTGAGAACGGTAACACTACTACAAAACCAGGCTAATGCAACGAAAATTTGCAATGGTAGATTTTCGTTGCATATTTGCAACCGTAATGCAACGAATTACCAACCGAAAACCATCGACAAAAAATGGTTGCAAACCGCTGCAAAATTAAACATATTTTTACTTTTATTTTTATCTTTTCCTGCATTCCGATGCATTTTTCATAATTTGCAACTACAAGAACCGAAGAAAAAAAAATAAATCTAAAAGAAATATAATTAACTTCCGTTGTAATTTTTCATAATTTGCAGCGGAATAGCAACCAGACAAAATTTAAATTTAAAAGAAATTATTATTTGCTTTCCGCTTAAGTCCTACCAAATTTTCAATATTTGCATTAAAGAATCGAAAGACTTCTAAAACAAATTACCGCTTATTTTCTCTCGTTGCAATTCTTTGTAAAATCAAAATTTGAAAGGAATAGCAACGAAATGCATAATTTAAATATAGAAGGAATTATCATTTCTTTCCGTTATAATTTTGTTGAAAATTTCAAAAAATTTGCATTAATCTGCAACAGAAGATTACAATAAAATGTATTAAGAATTAGCTCTAATTGTCGTCGCAAATCCCTTGTATTTATCTTTTTTCCCATTAATCCACTAAAAAAATCATTAAATCATCAATGATCCTTGTAGTAGGGGTAATGATTAGATAGACTAAATACGCGTGTGTACATAGTGTGTAAAACGTTCAAGACGACTATTCATTTTTATGAACAAGCATATCTAGTCATCAAGGCATTATTATTTTTGGATAAAACTTAAACGGTGATATGATGGTTTTGTTGCACCGACCGTACGTGATCATCAAGCAAAAAAACATTAATGTCACATATTCGGTCTAGCACACTAATGAGAATCCTTGTGATGTACCTTGTAGTGCACACTCTTTGTTTATTGATTTCATGTGTACACTGACTACAATGTGACATGCATAGATTCTATAACGGTCACAATTATAAATGTCTCTAGAAATCTTAGATACCTTCATTATATTTGGATGAGCTTCACAGGGTTGTTTATGTCTTATTACAGTATAAAGCTTTCATAAGTAGAACTGAGTTGATATTTGTCATAATTGGTCTGCTGTTGATTTGATTGTAATGGTTTAGTAGGTTTATCATTCCTAATCACGTTAAAATGAGGTTTATCTTGCAATGGAGTCAAGCTTGTAACGAGAAGAGCTCGAGTAACTTTTGAAGACTGGGCTATCTTAAACCCTTAGGTTATACTGAGAACATAAGTTAGTAACAACTTAATTAGACCATTGCACTAGTAGACGGATCATTAAGACATTGTAGAATTAACTTGGGTAGCACGTTCTTCCCAATTTGACCACACTTGTAGTCTACTTGCATTAGTTACTTAATTTTCTTTATTGGTATCATTAATCAAACTCGTGTTAATATCTTAGATTGAAAACCCCCTTAAAAGTTGTAGATAGTCCACAAGGTTTAGCTTTAAGTTCAACCTGCCATCGCTAATGACGCTAGTGCTTACCATCCTAGCTAGAACTCACCGGTGATAAATTTGCAGGCACGCTTTTGTTCGTTAAGTTCTGATGTACAACGACTACAATGTGACGCGGTGGAGATTCTATAACGATCATAATTATAAATGTCTCTAAAATCCATGATACATTCACTATATATAGATGATCTTCAGGGTTATTTATACCGTTATCAGATAAAGCTTCAATAAATATAACTGAGTTGGTATTTGTCATGGCTGGTTGTGATATGTTTAATTGGTTGTAATGGTTTATTAGGTGCAATGAGCCCCAATTGCAAATAAATTAGGTTTAGCTTGAGATGAAGTCAAGCTTGCAACAAAAGGAGCTCGAGTAACTCTTGAAGGTTGTGCTCATAAGAGGTATATTTCAGTTACCAAGAAATACGGGAGATATTATCTTTCAAGCTTGTTTCAATATCACAAGCATGGTATGTACACACAAACAATCAATAGTAAAATGCTCATCTCAATAGCCTTGATATTGAGTTTTTATTGGTTAAAATGAATTAAGTTATATCGTGTTTTAGTAATTGAGTTATATCGTGTTCTAGCAATTGTAATGATTGATTCAATGTCTAACACACTAAATCAAATAACTAGATATATTTAATAATTATCAAACGATGTCGTAGACTTAACCCCGATGTATATTAGCATAGTAAATTACAATAACGAACTCTACCGAATGACATAATAACTTTCGATTATCAAAAGTATTTAGTTTTATATACAACTAATTCTTGATTTTGTTGTTTTTATAAATGAAAATATCTATGGTTTCAAAAGGCTCGCAAAAACCCTACAAAAATCTCGCAAATGCGTGAGACTTGGTCATGCCACCACGCCGCTTATGTCACATATTTTTATAACCTTGAAAATATCTTAACAAATTTTTTCACCCCACCACTTTTTGTTTCCCTCGTCCCAAAAATTTTCACAAAAGTTCCCCAAAATTATTTGTCTTCTACTTTTATCCTACCATATACAACCACACTTAAACTTTTACATTCTTTCAAAAGCTCACTCTAGATCCGAAGATGAAGAAACACCATCCATCATAGCCACCCAACACTTTTTCTTTCTCTTTCACCCCTCACACTAGATCTCGACATCGCGACCCACACGCTATTGTCGCCTCGCTCCTCACTCTTCTCATCTCTCTCGTTTATCGGCCTTCAAACCAACCCAATAGGTTTCATTCTCTCCTTCTAGTAATTATTTTTCAAGTTTCAAGTTATGTGTAAAAGACTCTCTACTTTATCTGATATAACATGTAAATGTATGTTATTTTGAGTTATTTTGTTGAATCCAAGTATATTGATTTAAAGGTATATAAATATCCTAATATGAGGTGTTATGTGTTTTGTTGTTGATTTTGACTTTTTTGCTATGATTCTAATTGTTTATCTAGTTTATTTTACATCTAAGCTATATGTGATAAAGACTGCATATGTGTATGATATATCAAGGATGTTGTCATTTAAGTTAGTCTCTTGAATTTGAAGTATCATGATTTAGTTATACAGATATTTGATTATTAGGTGTTATATAATTATATTGGAGCTAGTGATGGGTTGGCCATGTAGATGGCTCGCCAGTGGTGCGAACAAATGGGGTAATCGGAACTAGATGTGATGGGTCAAATGGGAAGGAGGGTCGACCTCACCGGTAGATGGTCGAGCTGTATGGGTTAATGACAAGTCATGTGAACATATTGTAAGTGTTGTTGGGATACAGAAGATTAAAGTACTGCAGAAAGACAAAGTACTGCAAAAAGTCAAAGTACTGCTAAGTAAAAGTCAAAGTATCCGCTTATTCATTAAAGTAAAGTTAAAGCTCGGTTGATTGATTGAAAGATAGTAATATCTAGAACTTTCTAAGTATTATTTACTTGACGACAAGGATAAGAATTGTAAACCTTAGGGTTATCCGAGTTCATAAAGGACCCCTAGATTGGTATTAGAGTAACGAGTTTTAGAATCCAAAAAGTACGATCAATATTAGAGTTTTAGAGAGTTTGATATTTAGTGTTTTAGAGTTATTAATAAAGTTATATTCTTCTTAGCTTTGTTAAGTAAATCAAGATACTTGATAAAGATTACTCGTTGTTTCATTGTAATAGCTTAGGATTTATACGAGGTTATTAAACCCTTAACAAGCTATTTAAGTTAGTTTGGTTAGAGTACATCGATCCAACAAGTGGTATCGAGCTTGTGGAAACTCGACTAAGAAGAAAACGCTTTAAACCGTTCATCAATAAAAACCCCTAAAGATGTCGACCGGTCGCTTTCACCCCCTCCATCACCTCACTAAGGATTCCAATCATTAAGGGCTTAACACGATCTATGGAGTATGAAGATGAGCAAGATATTGCAACGCACCATGCATTGTGGAATGTGATTGTCAATGGCAATGAAGTAGTTCCAGATCCTATAGATGTTCCTGGACAACCTAAACCACCCAAACGCCTACCGAAGAAGAACACTAAGGAATCAAGAGAAGGCTCTCAACATACGTTGTCCGCTATTCCGTGATGGACACCTACTCATTCTATGATGCTAAAGATGCCAAGCAACTCGGGTGCTTCAAAACTAGATTTGGAGGTAATGATGCTTCCAAGAAGATGCACAAACTGTTAAAGCAAAGAATTTGAAACCTTTATTGTTGGAGAAAGAGAAAGCCTTGATGTCCGCTTAGCGACAGTTCCAAAATCTTCTCATGCTTTGAGCTATACAAAGCAGTAGGTCTCAGAAGATGCTAATCTTAAGTTCTTAAGGAGCTTGCCATCGACATGACATGTAATAGCTACAATGATCAAAGGACAAACTCGACTGATGTTATGGACTTTGAGGACCTCTACAATCATCTGAAGGTGTATGAGCATGAGATGAATGGCCAAACAAGCTCAAAGTCGCATAGTATTGCTTTTGTGCTCATCTGAAGCAGGGCAAGATTTCTACTAAAAGTACCGCTTTCCCCTCAGTATTGTGGCTCAAAGTAATCAAGTTTCTATTCTACCCCCACCTTTGCTCTCAAGAACCCACACCAACTCATTCTCCATGAAGTTGTAGCTCTTTTTTGCACAACAAGCTTCTACCTGCCACTTATAAAGAAGATCTCTCAGATTGAAGAAGATGCACTTGAAGAAATTGATATCGTGGAAAGTTGCTATGATTACCGCAAGGATCAAGAAATATAGAAGAAAAACAGAAAAGCATTGACTTCAAACCAAAATAGGGTATTACTTTTGACAAATCCAAAATTGAATGTTTCAATTGTCAAAAAGGAATGCAGTTTGCTAAGTATCAAGCAACAGATGGTGAGAAACCAAAGTTAGAGTTGAAAGAAATTCCTATAACGTAAACAAAAGCTTTGGTTGCTCAAGAGAGTTTATCAGAGGTTGACTAGAGTGTTGAGTTTGATGATGAACCAGAACCTACCAGATGGTAGCCGTGGAGGAGTCGTTAGAAGAGTTTGATTGGAGCACGCCTTGTTGAGGAACCCGAACATGCCGCTGGAATTCAGAGATGGTCCAGGAAGCTTTGATTGGAGCATGGAGAGTGAAGATGATCATGTTCTACTTGCTACATGGCTACTTCACCCGCAAGACACCCCTATCTCAAGTATGTTCAAATTGTCATGACTTTTATTAAAAAGTCTTGAATAGTTATGTGATTGAAAAGATAATCAGATAAAGGCTAGGTTTGAGGTAAAGGTGTTATCAAATAACTTTAGAGTCTATGGAAGCCAAAATAATAACTCATGAAAATAATGAAATGGTTTCAAGGTAAAAATATGAACAAGGATTATCATTGAAATTAAGTGAATGGAAGTTAAACCGTAAGATATCCTAAATTGAGAAATTAACTAAAGAGAGAGATGAATTACTAGAAAAGTTTAATGCTTGGGGACAATCAGGTCTTTCACATGTCACTTATGTTGAAAAACAGAGAAGAGCTTACATTAAAACTGGCTTAGGTTTTGGTATGGATTTTAATAACATAGAAAACCCGTTCCAGTGATCGTGATTAATGTGATTTGAGGATATAACCAATAGTGATGATGAACTCATTAATTATGTAGACACATCTAGTAATGAGGAATCAGCTAGTGACACCTCCTCGAGTTTAAGATAGATAATGCCTATCATGTAGTCCCTCATCTACGGGTAGTCATCAACCTCTAGGCCCTGATGTTTCTCGTTTTGGTGTAGACATCTTAGAGTTTAGGAAGAAACTTAAAGGTCAATCTAGGTCTGAAATCTCAAAAAGAAACTGTTGAAACACCTAAGGTAGATGATGTTCAAAGACAAGCAAGACTTTCACACCAAAGTACTGCCCACACCTCAAAGTAATGCTACACCCTCACAGTACCTTTAAGAAAACCTTGTCAACAGATCGCTAAACCTTTTGGGATAATTTGGTCAAACAGCTTTCATCATTCACCTAGAAGACAGGATAGGTTTAGTCATACACATAGAAGAAGAAACTTTGGAATCACGTGAAAAAACTTTGTTTTGTTTGTTTTAGTCCTACTCACTTGATTAAGGACTATAACTTACATTCTTAGTACTAAGTAAGTTCCCAAAGAACGAATCGCCAACCAAAACCAAAGGAGACTAACCGCTTGAATCACTCACATAGGGTTAACCATAGAAAATTCTCACCGCACTATAAATACCCTCACCAGAGAAGACCCTTTTCAAAACCTCCAGTACCTTCAAATACTTTCCAAGGTACTCAATAAGACCAAAAGACTTTCTCAAAGTACCGTCCGCTTTCACCAAATACCTCTTGGAATAGAACCTAGAGACCTAACTACTATCAATCTAGAAGGTGTTACAACTCTAAAACGTAGTTAGATCTAGAGACTTTCTCCGTAAGTAAAAACTCAATGGGTTAAGAAAGAAAGTACCGATGATGAACAAACAATACTTTCAACAAGCACTGCCTAAACAAAGGATTTTTATGCGATGATTTTGTTGAAAATAAAAAGGAGATTTTTGTTGAAAAAGAAAGTTTTGTTGAAAATCCACCACAAGTTTTGAAACAAAAGATAATGCTTGATTCGTTACAAAAATCGTGAAGATTACATACTCAAGGAATTTGAGTATGTTACTCCACAAGGGGAACACAAGTCAAGAATGGTCATTCCTAAAAGACACTAACTTTTTTATCTTTGTGCGGGGCAAACCAAGAGCTTAAAGATCATCTTATGTGGATAGTGATTGCTCGAAGCATGACAGAGACAAGGATATTCTCGGCTGATTTAGGCCATTATGAAAAGTGGCATTTGGGAATGATGCTAGTAGAGGAAGAATTAGTGGAAAAGGAACCATCAAGACAGGAAGCATAGATTTTGAGAATGTTAGATATGTGAAGGAGCTTAAGTTCAACCTTTTGTCGTCTCTCAAATCGACAAAAGCATCATGTGTTATTCACTAACACAGAATGTCTCATACTTTCACCTGAATTCAAGCTTGATGATGATAACTTGGTGATACTCAAAGTACCAAGAACCAATGATGTAGGTCAGTTGGATATGAAGAGTCTTCACTCTTCCAAAGAGCTACATGTTTAGTAGCAAAGGCAACCCTTGAAGAAGCACACTGGCATAGAAGATTGGGCCATGTGAATTACAAGAATATCAATAAATTGGTCAAAGGAAATTTAGTTAGAGGTTTACCTTCAAAGACTTACAAGAATGATCAACGCCGCTTGGCATGTAAGAAGGGTAACAACATAAAGCTTTGTAGCTTGAGGAAAGGACTGTAGAGAACCATTGGAGTTGTTACATATGGATCTATTTGGTCCCAGATTCGCAAGTTTGAACAAGAAGAAGTACCGCTTAGGTGACAGATGATTGCAAGAGATTCGGGCCAAGTTTTCTTAGGATTTAAGGATGATACTTTTGATGCTATTCATGATCTTATTATAGCACTTGAAAACCAACCGAGACAAAGTTAGAGGTATTAGTTGTGATAATGGAACTGAATTCAAGAACAAGCTTATGGATGAATTTTGTGCTAACAAAGGAATCAAGAGAGATTTCAAGATTGCGTAACACCAACGTTGTAATGGTGTTGAAAGAAAGAATAGGACTTTTGATAGAAGGTACAGCCAGACAATGCTTGCACTCATACCTACCTATTCAATTATAAATAAGTCAGTACCGCTACATGTACTAATGAGTCACCACCAAACCACATATGAATACACCTATGAGTGGCCATGGGAAACAAACCCAACATTCGATTTATGAAGCCTTTTGGATGCCCCCTCACTATTCTTAATACAATTGATAACCGGGTAAATTTGATGGCAAGTTAGAAGAAGGTTATTGGGCTATTGCACCAACATCAAGGATTTAGAGTGCACAACCGAAGTCACTAAGAAGGTTCAAGATTGTATTCATGTTGAGTTTTTAGAAGATCAAGAAAATCAGAAGGGTAAAGGTCCCGATTGGATGTTTGATCTTGAAGTTTTGACTCCTTCAATGAATTATGTTCCTGCTAGAAGAGAATCAACCTCAGATACAATGAAGAAGAAGTACGTATGTTGTTCATGGAGTCCATATTAGACCGTATGTTGTTCATGATGAAGAACCACAACCGCCGGACGAGAGAAAGTACCGATGAGCCAAAATCCTCATTGATCGGCCGAGGATCAATCTATTCAAGATGAACTTAATCAGATGCTTCTTCAAGATGTCTTAGCACATTCTTATATTGATGATCAAAGAAGAGCTTATGAAGAAGCAAAGAAAAAGAACACATCTCTAGGGTACTCTCAAGCATTTCGACAAGATTTTGAACAAAGTAATGCCGCACAAGCTACCAAAGACTTTGATGATTTGGATGATCCTACCATGCCCGGATTAGAAGATACCGATGATGAGTTTGAAAATGAAGGTATTTTCTCGTGATTCAGAATGAAGATGTCGATTACTAATTGGATGATACTTATGGAGTTCCACAGTCTCTAAACTTAAGAATTCATAAGAATCATCCTATTGATCAAATCATTGGTCCTTCTACTTCTAGAGTGATGACTAGAGACGAGCTAAGAGACTTTACTAAACCACATAATGCTTTTACTTAGCTTTGTCTATAAACGTAATCGTGTCAGATCATAAGGACCATCAAACATGCCTGTTTACTTGCTTCATCTCTCAAGAGGAACCCAAGAATATTGCTCAAGCATTGACTAAAAGAAATTGGGTTGAAGCTATGCAAGAAGAACTTACAATTCACTTCAAGAAGTTTATTATGTGATCTTCCGATGTTAGAAGGTTATTGGTACAAGATGGGTGTTCGTGAGTCAAGAGAGATGAAAGAGGGAATGTTAAAAAACAAAGAAAGGTTAGTTGCACAAGGCTGCATCAGAAGAAGGAGTTGATTATGATGAAGTGTTTGCTTCTCAGAAGGATTGAAGCAATTAATTTTCCTTGCTTTTGCTTCTTATATGGGATTTCGTGTTTATCAAATGGATGTCAAGAGTGCCATTTTATATGGCAAGATTACAGAGGAAGTATATGTCAAACAACCTCCTAGTTTTGAAGATCCTAAACATCCAAACAAAGTCTACAAAGTTGTCAAAGCTCGATGGCTTAGATCAAGCACCTAAAGCTTGCTCTAAAGGCTCTCTACCTTTTATTGCAACATGGTTATATAGAGAGGAGCTATAGATAAAACCTTCTTTATCAAGAGAGATAAGAAGGATATCATGCTAGTTCAAATGTATGTAGATGATATCATCTTTGGAGCTACTAAATAGTCTATGGTCAGGAGTTTGAGAAGCCGATGCGAATGAATTTCAAATAAGTTCTGGGCGAAGTTAACTTTCTTTCGGGACTTCAAGTCAAGCACAAAGGAAGGAATTTTCATAAGTCAAGACAAGTATGCAACTCAGATACTAAGAAGTTCAATTTTGATGACATGAAGCCCGCACTACACCTATTAAATCAATTAACACATTGGGCAAGGATGAAGATGGACAACCAGTTGAAGTCAATTTATCGCATCCATGATTGGATGTCTTATGTATCTTATCGCATCAAGGCCCGACATCATGTTTGCCGCTGTTTATGCACCATATCAAGTCACACCAAGGTCTCTCACATGAATGCAAAGGAAGAGAATTTTTGTTATTTGAAACAGCAACCTAAGTTGGGGTTGTGGTATCCAAAGGATTCACCTTTTCACTGGAAGTTTTTGACAAGTGATAATGCAGGTGATAACTATGACGTAGAAGATCAACCACGTGTGGATGCTAATATCTTGGAAGAAGATTAGTTTCATGGCGCAAAGCAAACAATTGCAAAGAACATCATCAACCAAGGCGAATATGCGGGTCGCTACAAGTCGGGAGTATTGTGATGCGAATCAACTCTGGATTATAGGTTCAACTTCAAGAATACTCCTATCAATATTGATAATGAGAGTACCATTTGATCATTGCATGTAAGAACTCGCTTATCATTCCCAAGACCAAGCATAATCAGATTAGGCACCACTTCATCAGAGATTGTTATGAGCATAGGCTCATTAATGTTGTCAAGGTTCATACAAATGATAATGTAGCTGATTTACTCACCAAAGGATTTGATGTTTCAAGATTTACTCATTTGGTGAAGTATTGCATGATTAATTACTGTTACATTTAAGGAGGACTATTTAGTGTATGTATAGTCCTATGCATTGCTTGAGGGGAGGATATTCATGTTTATTTGTTGTTGAAAGGAAGAGAATGGAAAGTATCGCTTTTTGATTTTATGAAATGTCTTTGAAAGTACCGCACACGGGAAAGTACCGCTTGTCTTATTAAAGTATTGTTCTAACGCATTTATTGAGGGGTAACTACTACCAATTTGTTATTAATGGTCATGATTTTTAAATCTCACCTATAAATAACTACTCCTGATTTTCTCATTGATATATCTCTTAATCTTTCCATATTTCTCTCACTTTCACCTATATTCCTTTATTCTATTCTACGCGATCATATAATTATCAATGGCTTAGTAATACTATTTCTAAACACAACATGGTGGTAATTTGACAAGACTAAGCGAATGTAATCTTTCATGACATCATCGATTTTCTTTACCGGGTTGCCAATTAGTTAAGCACAGTAGAACTGATGGAAATTATTGAGTCTCCGGATTCAATTTTGGGAAACCGCTAGGGTTCATATGGAGAATGATGAAGAATATATTCAAGCTAAGCTGTTGGGAGAACTAAGGTTATCAAGCCTCTATTCGCGGAAGAATATTTTTGATGATGCCGACGGGTCGTCGTTGACAAGCAACCCATTTGGGATACTTTGGCACATTGGTTACGAAGGTCCTTAATCAACAAACATTTAGAAACCCTATTTTGTCTCCACCGGAAGTTTTTTGGTTCATATTGCTTCATTGTATTAGTGCTAAAAGTACATCATGGGAGCAATTTGATCTTATATAGCATCCGCTATAGTAGGATTGGCCATCGATCTTTTCAACTTTTCAAGGCTAATTCTAGATGGAATGCTTTCACACATCTCTCATGGTTCTAAATGGTTGATGTATCCAAGGTTTATACAAGTATTCCTCAATAAACAACTTTCGGGATAAAAACAAAGTCTGCAAGTCTTTTACCCGCTAGGGTACAACAAGCCAAGATTTTCACTTTCATGGCAGAAGAGTGATTTATTCATCGGAAGGGACACTCCCTTAACTATTTCTATGATGGAAGTTGTCAAGTCAGTCCGCGAGTCGATGCGCCGCAAAAGATGAAGATAGTGAAGGTACGGCTCAAGGTATCAAGTTTCTCGTGAGCTGCATCTCAAGTATGATCAAGGGCAGGTCGCTTCAAGAAAGTACCTCGGTTCAAGTTAAGATGTACTCCACAAATGTCTCAAGTTTATTCTCAACCGTGAGGAACATTCACCAATTCGAGGAGATGATCCACCTACTATATCCTCCATCGCTTGGACATTAGATAATTATGTTCGACAAGGAGTTAGTCAAATGAAGAAACAACCGAGGCTCGCTCTAAAATGATAAGAAGTTAAAGCCTAAGTTCCAAGACTCAAGAATTTTGTCCGCCATTGGTTCAACATCATCGCCTATGGGTCAAATCTAAAAGGAATGAGCAAAGGCGCTTTAAGAAGACTACACGCCAAAGGTTCACAAACAATCTTCATTCCAATTGGGGAGGAATTTAGAAGAAAAGAATTTGAAAGAAGATGTTGTTAAGGAGAATGAACCTGGGAACCTAAAGAACATGTTATTGAAAGTACCAAGCAGGACTCGAAGTTCAAGATACAAATATTCACCACAAGAAACCAAGAACAAAGCTATTCAAAGTATCGAGGAGCAAGTTATCGATGTTCAAAAGTTCAGTAATGCGATGATC
>OU343223.1:31002141-31104970 GCA_910596185.1 Chrysanthemum makinoi
GGAGGACCTGATAAGGAGAAACTTAATTTGGAGGATGCTGATGGGGGTTTATCACTTCTAAGTTCAGAGGTGATTCTCCGACTGAGAGCCATGGGTATCAAGGTACAAGAACTGACATATGGTGAAAAGGCACTTTGCCCTATGTGGAGATTTTAGTTCACACTCTTCTTCAATTGCCTTAGCAACAATCCGAGCGTGGGATCAATTCTCTCACGCATTGGCTTGTGGTATTGTGTGTCTATCCTAGGGATAACTTATAATTTTTCTAAATTTATTTTTGATAATATGGTTGAAAATATAAACAGGAAGCAACATAAGTTTTTAATGTACCCTAGATTCTTACAAATAATCATAGACACCTCTACCCAAGTCGAGGCCTTTAATCCCATAGGAGCTCTTTCAGCTAAACTTTTTGCCTCTATGAGAACTAACTTTGAGGGGGCACATCATCCATTGTCAGCAGCTATGTTGCCTCATGGAAATGAGGCTGCTGATGAGGAAAATGTTGCTGATATCCCACCCTCATCAAATGTTGCTTTTGATGGCAATCCATCAGTTAATGTAGATGAGGGTCCCTCTTTTACTGCTGAAGCATCTCATATTGCTCCCGACCGTCTCCACTGCACCATCACCCGCACCGAGTCCACCACCCTACGTGCTTCAATTGATGAGTTTGAGTCCGACGAGCAAAGGATGACCACACCCAGTCCTCAAAGGAACCTTTTGATGAAGTACCTCTCATTTGAGCATGACCTATTTCCATTGAAAGGTCCAATGAAACTCCCATAACCACAGAGCAATCCGGTGGAGCCGAGACCCTATTACTCTCACATCCGCCTATGCTCTTGTTACTGTATGCACTGAGGTGATCGATCTCAAAAGGAGCTTACTGAGACCAAGACTACTCTTGGTGATAAGATTGAACCGCTGCAATCAAGTTAAGGACCTGGAGGAGCGACTTGAAAAGAATAGCAAAGGGAAGCTAGTCATTTCTTCTGATGAGGAAGTTGAGGAATCTCGGCTTACTCCCCTTAACATCTTAGCGGATGTGGCTCAAGAGAGTGTTGTTCCTTCTTCAGTTGACGTTGAATCATCAAAAGTTAAGGAACCAATTCAGTTCACAAGGAAGAGGAGACGATCTAATTTTGGTAAGGGATCTGCTGAAGTCTCCAAGAAACCAAGGGTTGACAAATCAAGATCCATTGAGTTCAAATGACATTGCATCCAACCGATCTTCATGCACCTGTTCTAGAACCATCATGTCCCACCCCTTCAGCAGATGATCAAGTTGTATTTCATGTTGGAAGAAATTTTAATTTGGTTCCTGCAACTGATATCCCTACCACACCTGTTGAAGATCCCTCAAATGATACCTCAAGTTCAAATTGGTGATTCTCATCCAACCGATGTTGTTCATGAGTCCGCTAATAAAGAGAAAGTGTAATGATCGAAGATGAACTTGGTCCGATCCGGTATCCGAACAAGGAAGAAAGCAGTTTAATGAAGTTTGGTCGATCGCAGTGAAAGTGAAGGTGGCTAAACAAATTCAGCATCTATCTTTCTTCTTTGCCTCCTCGAGACATCGAAGAGAATTGATGTGTTAGCTACCGATACTCGCCGACAATGGGATGTTCTTATTAAGCAAACCACCGCAAACCTACACTTGCTCAGTATCTTAGGTGGGGAATTTGATAATGAAAATTTTGTGGCTCCGGATGATGAAGCTTAGAGAACAAAGGAAGCAAGAAGCGCCTACTTAAAAGGAAAGCCCGAGTATCGAAAGCATAAGGCAAAGAGAGAGAGACCTCTTTCGGCTCGAAGAAAAACAGATGAGGATTACAGTTGAAAAATCAAAGTTGTACCGCTTAACCGTGGTTTAACAATGAAGCAAGTCGTGGCTTTACTCGATGCCGCATTGTTTTACTTGTACAATATGATTATGAAGACTTCTTCTTTCTTAACACCATCTTCCAACTTGAAAAGAATTGCAGAATGAAGTTGCACCAAAGGCCAAAAGACCCAAGTTTGTTGAGATAGTGGATAATTTTGATGAGATTCCACCTAAGACGATCTCTCAAATGGTTTCTTTCAAGAAACTGCCACACCTTCGTCTCGACAAGGTTCCTTCGATGTACCATCGGCCGCTCAAGCACCGCTATGCCCCTTCTAACTCAATTGTGGCATCTGCTGCTGCAAAAGAAAGTACTTTGGTTGGGGAAGATGACCAGGTTAATTCTGTTGAACCTACTACTGAAGCTAATACAGAAGTCACTAGCTCGACTGAAAATATCTCATCTGCTGACCCAACCACCATTTCCTCTGAAGCACCTAATGTGCAAACCGCTCCATCCGTGGGATCTATCGATACGTATGAGCCAGTTCGATTAAAATGACTAAAACCACAACCTCCAAAGCTAAAAAGGCAAGAAAGGTGCCGGAAAGAATGCCCTTCGTGATGATGTCTCACCTAAATCCACATCTACTTTTCTAGTCCTACTACCGATGTTAATAAAGAAACCAAAGATATTCCATTCTAAAATGTATGTGCCTGGTAGAAAGATGAAGAGGAAGGCCAAGAGAAAACTCACATCTCTGAGAAGATCTGTGAGAAAAGCAAGGACTCATGCATCGAAAAATAATGCTCCTTTGGACCTAAAGGCTGATGACTCAACCTTTATTCAAGAAGGGTCTGCTACTGATTTTCCTGAAGGATATCAAAATGTGTTGGTCCAGTGGTCTCTGATAGATGGTGAGATGAATGTCATTCATCGAATGGACAACACTTCAATGGAGTTCACCTTTTTGAAGGAAATACTCCATTTGGTAGACAGGCAGATATACTTTCACTGTACACTCTACCACCAACATTACCGCACAATGCACTCAAAAGGTTAAGGATGTGCTTATTGGCATCTTCATGTTCGCTTGACTCTCAATCTCCCAATGGTAAAGGGCATTTCATTTGGAAGAACTCACATCTATGGCAGTTGAGTTCGAGATATTATCCCTACCCTGCAGCGTAGTTGAGACAAAGGGTGGAATCCCGAGCATGCTTGTCGAAAGAATTTATCCATTGTCCAAGAGACTTATGGAAAGGATGTCGTGGTCGGTTGGAAATTCCTCCAGATCCAGTGGGAAATGAAAGATCAGATGCTGAACGACTGGTTGGATTGATCAAGACTCAACTCGCAAGCTGCTGCATCTTCATCGCGAATGCGATCTACATTGTCGTTTGTAATATGTACTGGATTTTGTTTTGTTATGTTGTTTGTTTTCTTTGTTTGTTTGTTAGTTTCTTAGTTAAAAAACTTTCTCTTGCGTGTTTGTTATTTTGTTGATTGTTTTAACTCACCGGATATACCTTGTGTATATCAAAGAGTTAGTTCAAAGCGGTACAAATTTGGTAAAGACACACCAAATCAAAGGATAGCCGTAATGATTTGCTCAAAATCAGTATTCCGCAACCACCCATGCTTAATTGCTGAGAGTTGTATGGTCATCAATTCACCATGGTCTATTCCTTGTTGGAATCCAAGAATTGGCTAGCCCACAAGTATATGGCTTGTGGTAAAGGCAAATGAATCCATATTTGGTTATCAATTCACCAATTCTAAGAATTGACTAGATCCTGAGCAAACCGGCTCATGTAAAGACAAGTCAAATCCGTTTATATAGTTGTTGATTTGCTCATAAATCAGATGGTTATCAATGTACCATAGTTTTTGACTTAAACATCCGGCTACTCCAAAAGTGATGGCTATTGCAAAGACATCAAATCCATTATTTTCAATGATTCACCTCTCTCAGAGATAACACACTCGGTTGTGATGAGAATAGTTTGCAAATCGATAAGTATTGATGTACATGCATGTCATTTGTTGTCGAAAGACAAGGCCAAAGTTTGATCATCATAGAGATGAGATTATTATTGGTTCTTTGCTACTGATGTGTGAAAACAATCCTCTAGTATCAAGTCTCAAAGATCTTTTCAGGTCGGGAACTGAACTTAACAAGTCAAATTCCGTTTAGGGGGATTGGGAATTATGAAGTTGATTTTCTTTTATTACCGCAAGGATTTCACTACAGAAGCGAATTCCAAGAAGAAATTTAGTTGCAAAGGCAAAAGCACGCCAAGCAGGAAGTCGACTAGGATCGCGATGTATTGTTTAAATGCTAACCCATCATTATTCTTGAACTGCCCGAGGTTAGCATGGGTATTATTGTACTGCTCAATATTTGTTTAATGTATTAGTCATTAAATGCATGCTTTCATGTTTAGTCGATTGAGTAGTAATAGATTAGGGTTCCTTGTCTATAAAAGGAACCTCATAGTTTGTAATATACACAACTGAGAAACATAGAATTTCAGTTAATAAAAGATCCATAGAGGATCTAAGTGTTCTTAGTTCTAACAACTTGTATTTACATTCCGCTATAGAATACGAGTTGTAGATCGTCTATTAGTTTGCTTATGATTACATAGGCAACACTAAATCCACGAAGTGCTAAAGATCCGCAGCTGTCCGAGTTTTTCACACCCCCTCTTAAGTTCATCCAAACGATAGGTGATCGCTGGTCAAATCGCACAAGTAGAAAGGGTCGCCGCCTTGGTCATATCTTACCCTTCCCCGTCTCACCGCTCACCTAGGCCTTCCTGTCAGCTTGGTCATATCTCCTAGGCAATTGGCCTCTACCGCCATTCAAAACTACCAACCAGGGTGACTACCAAAGAACTATGCATGCATACACTTAGAAATAATTGTACTAAAGTAAAGGTAAACGCAAATGTAACAATTAAGGAATCATAACTAGGCTAGCACCAAAGGGTGCTTAGCCACTCATATTAATCATGCACATCAATTCAACATTCAAAGGTACGAAATACATGAATCAAAAGTAAAAGAAATAATAAACGCTAAAGCTTATCGTAATGGTGTGACTTCTCCTTGGAAACAACCAGTATGCTTCCCTAGACCTTCCTTGAGTATTTTCCCACGCTCGAGTTATTGTGAAAGTGGAATGGGATGATTAAAAATGCCGGAATTCGTGGGTATTTATAGTCAGTCCGGGTTACTGGCAGAACCAATAGATGAGTTACGCCAACCTTCTATTCGTCGTAAAAGCACTAGATTCTAGTTACGGCGAACCTAATAAGTGGTTACGCCGTAGTCTTCAATAAACCTGGTTACGCCATAAGTGATGCAAGAGTTATGGCGTAAGTATCAGCGGCGTGGAACCTCTTTTGACCTAATAGAGTTACGCCGTAATCTTTGAAGGAGTTACTTTAACCTCTTGATGAGTTGGACTTCAGTGGTCACGCAATAGTTACGCAGCAATGTGAGAGACGAGTTACGTACTGCAACCTCTTCAAAATAAGAATACCGTGATAAATCCTTAGTAATGTTTCCATTTCCGCGTCTCTTTAGCTCCAATGCTCGTAATTTACCCGAAAGTGTAAAACAATGGAAAACAAGCGTAAATCCATATAAATGATATAAATAACGAGCATTAACGGAGGAAATTGACATTTAATATTCAGGACTATTTGATGTTATCAAATATCCCCCACTTGAACTCTACTTTCCCTCAAGTAGACCTTATTAGATAGATTCCTAAAAAGATATCTCCCAAAACCTCGAAAATATGAGTTTACAAATCCCTTATGCTAGAATAAAACAAAGCCGAACACCTCACGAAAGGGGAACAAACACTCAAATCTCTATTCTAAGTGTCAATTTCGGGGTGATCACTCAATCGCACAGTCATAGCATGTATTCTATCATACGCTTGGCGGTTACACAAATCTCCATCACTGGAGTTAAGGGCTAAACAATTCTCGCAGGCAATATGGGTAGACACGACAAAGGTTAAGGGGTGACTCGACACTACTAACATGTCACGGCGAAGAGGACAAAATCAATGATACATGACCAAATCCATAGCCAAGACACCAAAGATTGCTCGCTGCATCACCTAGACATGCTTCATGACTAAAGGGTAGGATAAGACATGTGATGTATAATTGGTGTAAAATGAAAAACAAGCAGGTAGTCTATATCTATAACTAAGTCATCACCACTTACCGTCCGCCCAAAGTTCAAGCTTAGAAGTCTAGAGACCGGATCATAAAATGCAAGGTAGATGTTTCATTAGAGGACGTCCCGTGATGGGCACACTGCCTTTTCTTCTTTGGTATTACTCCAACTCCAATCTTCAAATGTGACCGAGGTGGCCTCCTCGATACTAAACAATAAAGCTCATACAATAGTGCTTATAACATTGCACTTTACAAAATCATAACTGAATCAACTATTTTTTTTTCTTTTCAATTTTTATTTTTTATTTATTTTTTATTTTTTTCATAACTGATAACATAACATCCCCCCACTTGAGATGAACAAAGGGAATTCGGGGGGTCTTCAATGATCTTCATAATTGTTGTCGATGAAAGCGTGATTTCCAAACCTTTTTACTCAAACCTTGAACTCAGGCAAATGATGACTTCCCAATTACAAATAAAGACTACAGGGTAGGCTAAGGTGTAAGGGTGTAATGAAACAATATATTGGGGTGACAAAATGAAAGGAATGGCTCAAAAGGGTGTATCTAGGGGTATCTTGCACTAAAGGTGAGTGCAACAAAAGGGTTTCACAAGGGGGTCGAAAAGTCGAGGTGACTAATCGATAGACTCACAATGGTAGGCTGTTTGGGTGATAATCCTATAATACGCCTTTCTAAAACGAAAAGTCCAAATACATCGAGCTAACTCAACATACCTCGATATGGTCTCAAATGATGCAAAGGCCAAGTTCTATAGTTTACAAGCTACCGCACACTCATAATTTGGTGGATTTGGGGTAAAAATATAGGAAACGGATAAGGCTAATCTCACCATGTAATATCAAGGGTTGTATGTGCTCGGCTAAGGTCTAATCTAGTTAGGTTCTGAAAAACATGTCAAAATATAAAAAATGGCATAATTTTTCAAAATAAACTAGAAAAATGAGGGCTAAATAAAGTTCAAGAGATAATTCTACTCCCGCCCCCCACTTGAATTGTACAAAGTCCCTTTTGTACTAGGCATTAAAATAAAGGTGAAGAGAAAGGTAGAATTAGAGCGAGAACTTCACTGAAATTTGCTCCAAAAAAGAAGAAGGCCCACGAGAAAGGATCGCTTTCAGAAAGCGCCATGAGCAAAATTCAATCCCTAAAATCACAATACCGACAAGCATAATTCTAAAAAGAAAAATAAAATAAAAAACAAACCTAACTCACTTTCGTAGGAATCACGGTTGCATTTAGCGAATGCAACAAGCTTTTTAAACCACTTGGTGTCCCAAGTGGACGAGTAAAGTCTCATGAGGGTTTACAAGGAACACACCCACAAAGTTCATTTAAAAACTAATACAAGGTTACCGTGTTTTAAAATGAAAGAATTAAAGCAGAGAGAGTTACGCCGTAACTCTAATAAGAGAGTTACCGTAGCTTGCAAAACCCGTATGAGCCGAGAAGCGATAGTTACGGCGAACCACTGAGATGGTACTACCGAATTGGTATGCGCCAAGAATTCTGCCGCTAAAATGTTGGTTACTACATCACCAAGATGAGTTACGCAAACTATGTTCAGACAAAGAATCGCAGCAAAGCACTAATTACTTCATTGTCTCCTGCAAAAATGGTTAGAAAACACAAAACCCAAAGAAAGGAAATAAAAACAAAAGAAAGGGATAATTAGGGTTGTCTCCCGAAAGAGTACTTTTCTTTATTAACGAGTCTTTAAGTTAGACTCAGAGTCGCGGGGTTCCTATGGGGGTCTTTGAGCTTGCCCCACTTCTTCAATATCCTTCATCAAATTGTGCCTCATCCATGCAACATTAGAGGTAGTTCGGAGGTACTCAATGGTTTCGATCTTTCAGACTTCACGAATTCTCCTCCGACCTAGGTGGTAGCGAGTGAATTCGATTTTTCTACTATAATAGGGGTAGTCTTTGTAGGGTATCCCCGTGAGCTTGCACCTTCTTTGCTCGTAAGCTTCGTCATCGGATCGTGAACTCTTCATTTCCTTGCAACTCAAGGTAATCTAGCATCCCTTGGATATCATCGTCATCGTAATCAAGCACTTGAACCATTCTTCATCGAGCAAATTCTCCACTAGAATGCGCTTGCATTCTTCCTTATCATTACTCACCCACTCTATATCCACGTCAATTGTTGTTTTACTCATATTTTCGCTACTTTTGTCGTTAGAATTTTCTTAATCCATGTATTCCTTCCAAATCTTATCTTTTGTTAATGCGTCCACATGCCCATACTTAATTTTTACCCAACTATCAAACCCCGGGTTGTCTATCCAAGGTAAACTTGTTCTCTCCTTGTCATTGATTGAGGACCAAAAGAATTCATCTTTTCCTAATCTTCCAGAGTTGCTTCCACCATCACACATATCGTCATACGGGTTGCATGATGCCCGGAAAATTTCCCCAAGGGATTTTACTTTCTCGCACCAGTGACTTCGTAGTTCAGTTTCATTTACATGCTCTTCCCTGCAGAGTATATCTTTATTAGTCTCGTCCGTTCGAATGTGCTTCCCGTAATCAACTTTTAGCTTCCTAAGAAGATTTGGATTGATCTTGGCATTCCCAAATTGAATTGCATACCAATCTTTAAAGGTTAAATTACCGAATTTTATCCCGTGTCTTTCACGCTCATGAGGGCATATCCATTCCTCTATTCTTTCATTGTCTCCTCCATTGCAATACTCGTGGAAAGGGCTACATGTAGGCCATGCCCCTGTGGTTTCTTCATCAGTAATGGCGATAGGAGTACACCAGTGAGTGATAAGTGGCTCTTCTTTATTATCAAGGGAGAGTTCCTCGAGCTTTTCTCGATTCGCCCAAGTCGAGGAATTTTTCGCCCATGTATCCCCGCCACGCCAGAATCGAGATTCTTGCCAGCTGCATTCATTAGAGTCGTATTCCTCAAGATTCATCACAATTCCGTTGTCGCTGTTAAGACGCAGGTTACGCCGTAACTCATTAGGTATGTTACGGCGTAACACTCAGATCTGCTGATCTAAATCGCCCCTAAACTCGTATCATTGGCCCTGAACCTTCGAAGTTTTATCCGAGAAAATTACATTACATTCCATAGCTGGTCTAGACCCTTCAGGTTTATCGTCATTCCTTCTTACTTTTCACGAGCTTTATCACCATGGATTCAAGGTTTTTAAGAGTTGAGTCGTGTTTGGAAATGTTTCAATCAGTGTTTTCCTGGAATTCCTTCAACCATTCATCTTGCTCCTTTTGTTTTGGGCTGAATTTTTCGAAATTTATTAATTGTTTCTTCAAGACGGGCTTTCTTTTCTCCATAAGGCCCACGATTGTAATTACTACGATACCCATTTCGATTGTCACCGTAAAATGGTCGATTTTCTCCATACTTAGCTTCTTCGAATTCTTCTTCGTCCATATGAGGACAATTTTTCGTAAGATGTCCTCCTCCACAGCTTTCACACCCCACTTGAATGGCATGAACGGTTTCCCTGACTTTCAGCAGATCTCGACTGAGGCTTTCAATTTTACTAGCGATTGCAGAATTCCGCGAAACTTCCACCTTGGTTTCTTTTACTTCCGCCGCGTCCATTTTTGAGAATGGTCTGCCATTTTATGAATGGCTTCAATTGCCGTAGTAGGAGTCATATTCGGGATAGGTCCTTGATAATCCAAAGACTGCCTCGAAGTTACATTTATTCTTTGTAGAAAATATTGACCTCTATCTGGTTATTAAGATCATTGGTAGGACACTTATAAAGAAGATCGTTGTATCTCATCTCAAGCTTGATACGTAGTTTCGCCGCCTTCTTGTTTGAAATTGTGGATCTCCAAGAGTTGATTAGAAAATTTTGATGGTGGGCAATATATTTGGATAAAGTGTTTCTTAAGTAGCGCCAAGTATTAACCCTTCCGGCCAAGGCAATCTTCGATTCATCTTCTTGCCGCCCAGTTAGAGTCATAGGGAAGACCCCGAGCATAACAAAGATCATGAGACACGCCAAGAATGTTGAAAAGGCTAGCGATGTATAGGACATTTTCAACTTGCTCATATAGCGCCGTCCCTGCTTTCCTCGAAAAGGGTTAACGCCGAAGCTCCTTCATAAATTGGTCTTTAATCTCGAAAAGAACATCTGCTCCGATTGCCGGTCTTACGACAGACCCTTGATCGACTCTAGTCAACGCCAATTATTCCTCAAGAGTGAGGTCATCGATGTTAACCACTTCCATGGTACCTAAAAACTTGAAATATGATCGTGAGAAAAGTTTAAATATGAAATGAAACACTTAATATCAATCCTAATATAGCTCCCAGCCGCACCAAAACTTGATGCCGTGTTTTAATTCACTGTGTCTTAATATTTATATCGTCTCGCTATACCTATGGTCTACCCTAATGCACTAACGGGCAGTGTACCCGGTCGTGTGTAGTGTAGTAAATGGTAAAGCCGAGGTCGTCCCAAGAGCTATGTGTGTCGGATAATTACTAAGTATAATTGTCACGAATATAAATGGTTTGATAGGGTTTTAATTAATTAAACTACTTAATGCAATATAAAAGCAATTAAATAGTAGAAAGGAAATCAATAGAGGAATAGTGGTGCTAACCTAGTTAATCCTCCTAACTAGTTATGTCTACGCCTACCTACTTCCAATTACTTCAGGTGGGGTCAAATTCGAGAGGACAAGATTTGGTCAATTCCCTAACCTATCAAAGAAGATGCCACCACAGGAGAAATCAGTCGCACCGTCATAAGTCATGTTGTTCCTGGTCCCCTAAGCCGAGTCATTAAGTTCCGCTACATGCTAGATTCTAAATAGTGAGTGCCCGACCGTTAGGAACTTAGACACTACACCCCCAAATTCTTAAGTTCATCCAAATGATAGGTGATCAGTTGGTCAAATCGCACAAGTAGAAAGTGTCGCCGCTTGGTCATATCTTACCCTTCCCGTCTCATCCGCCACCTAGGGTCAGTTGGTCATATCTCCTAGGCAATTGGCCTCTACCGCCATTCAAAACTACCAAACCAGGGGTGACTACCAAAGAACTATGCATGCATACACTTAGAAATAATTGTACGGAAGTAAAGGTAAACGCAAATGAACAATTAAGGAATCATAACTAGGCTAGCACCAAAGGGTGCTTAGCCGCCATATTAATCATGCACATCAATTCAATATTCAAAGGTACGAAATACATGAATCGAAAGTAAAAGAAATAATAAACGCTAAAGCTTATCGTAATGGTGTGACTTCTCCCTTGGAAATGTCCAGATGCTTCCCTAGACCTTCCTTGAGTATTTTCCCACGCTCGCAGTATTGTGTGTGGAATGGGATGATTAAAATGCCGAATTGTGGGTATTTATAGGTTGTCTAGGTTACTAACAATAGATGAGTTACGCCGTAACCTTCTATTCCGTCGTAAAAGCACTAGATCTCTAGTTACGGGTAACCTAATAAGTGGTTACCAGTAGTCTTCAATAAACCCGTTACGTCGTAAGTGATGCAGAAGTTACGGCGTAAGTATCGCGGGCGTGGAACCTCTTTAGACCTAATGGAGTTACGTCGTAATCTTTGGAAGGAGTTACGCCGTAACCTCTTGATGAGTTGGACTTCAGGGTCACGCAATAGTTACGGCGTAATGTGAGAGACGAGTTACGCCGTAACCTCTTCAAAATAAGCATACCGTGATAAATCCTTAGTAATGTTTCTGTTAATACAAATAAGTCGTAAAAACGTTTATTTATATTTTACGGTCTTCTAATGTTTTGTCGATAACAAACGTAAAATCATATTAACGAAACAAATAAAATACGTAAATGGTTTGAACTAATAGTTTCTAACATATTCACATTTTCACATAAAACACTAAAACAAGTATAAGTGATTTTATGATTTAAGTAATACATATGTACAACAACTAGTGTTTACATATTTGGATAAAATATACACATAACTAGTATGTAGTATATTGGGTAATATAAATGGGTAGAAACTTAAGTATCACAACCCATTGGGCAAATACATTGAATGTAGTTGGGTACAACCCAAAGCCCATAACCCATGGATCTTGACCCATAACCCATTGCATGACATCATGCTTATATCATACATGGATGATATCCATAACCCATGGATCAACCCATACCCAAGTGACTAAGTGCATTGCACTCAAAGATACATTGTATCTAGCCAAAGATCCATGGTTCAACCCATGACCCATAACCAAAATACCCATGGGCAAGAGGGAGCTTCCACGGATCCCTAGCTTAACGCTAGACGGATCCCTTGTGGAAGGGATCCGTGGGATCCGGGGAACAGTAGGATTTTTCCTCTATAAATAGTGAGCCATTTCTTCATTATTTCCAACCCCTTTCCAACACACTTTCTCCCCTGAGTTAAATCTTACTAACCTTAGATCCAAGAGATCTATGTTTGTAGTTTTGTTTTTGTGTGATCTTTTAGGTTCCTCTTAAAGGCAATATCACCACCTTTGAAGTCGAGCAAGCTCAAGTCCATGAGTTGCCAAGCTTCCTCATCATCAAGGCTACTGAAGTCTTCTTGTTGATGATTCCTTTCTTTCTTCAAAGAAGTGTAGTGTTGAAGACATTAGTGAAAGATGTCTCAAGTGTCAAGACGAAGATATTAGTGAAGGGTATCTATCGTCCATAGCATAAGCACTTATTGTAGGTGCTTAGAAGTCAAGACAAGAAACATTAGTGAAAGGTGCTTAGAAGTCAAGACTTGAAGCATTAGTGAAAGGTGCTTGGAAGTGAAGACACAAGACATTAGTGAAAGGTGTCTTGTAGATCTAGTCAAAGGCATTAGTGAAAGGTGCCATAGATGTACATTCGATATGGTGTGTTTCGATGTACTAGATAGACTAGCATTAGATCCAAGGATATTGATGTCCTTGATGATGTTGTAAAGGAGTAGATCTCCTTTGGGATTAGTCGTTGGTGTAGTGTGGTAGTAGTTCCTCCATTGCAATGGAACTAGGTGCTTAGCCTAGTACCTAATAAAGGGTAGGCGATGTTGTGAAGGTGTAGTTCACCTTGGTGTGAAAGAACTAGGTACTTAGCCTAGTACCTTATAAAGGGTAGGCGACGTTGTGTAGGTTTGGTTCACCTTGGAGTGAAAGAACCCGGTGGTTAGCCTAGCACCGGAAAAAGGGTAGGCGAAGTTGTGAAGGCTTCTCCGCCATAAGGAGATTGGTGTAGTGTTTACGAACTCTCGAGTAGGTGACTCGGGGAGTGGAGTAGGGCAAGGAAGGTGTCCTTGTAGCCGAACCACTATAAATACTCGCGTTGTGGTTTTGTGCTTCTTACACTTATCTTTTCATTACATATCTTTATATGCTTGTTTATCAACATCCAACACACACAACCAAATAGATTGACATAAGTCGATCTAAATAGTTTAAAAGGAAGTTTTAATTGGTAAAACTATTCAACCCCCCCTTCTAGTTTTCCACAATTGGCATCAAAGCTTCGTTACCAAGTTTCTTGAAGTATATTGTACTTTAAAAACTTGATACGATCCATGGTTAATTGAAAACTACAAAGAAGGTTTTTCATAAAAACAAGCACCATGTCTTTTAAAACTATATGTTTGGATGTTGATTTGATAAACAACATTTTTCTTATTTATTTTTTTCATTTAATTGCACTAATCTTCTTTGTCATATTGATTAGTCAAAGCTCATACCCACCAAGCTTTAGGAGTCGCTTGGTAACAAGAATACCTTCCTTAAGAAGGTATCTTAAACGCAAAGGAGCGGGAATATTCTAAGTGACATTTGCTGTGTCATTTGTAAACACATTCCTAAGTGCGCCAGAGGTATGATTTTCTTTTTACTTTGCTTGATAATTAAGTATACCTATTTAGGTATTTATATGATTACTTTTGTGCAAATTACATGTTTTACATGAAGCTTCATTAGGAAGCCTTTTTCTTTCATACGTGTCTTATTTCTCGTCTAAAGTCGTGATATATAAAACTTATGTTTTGTTTTCTTTTAATCCAATAATAAAACAAAACACGAATTTCAAAATTCCTCCTTCCTTATAAAAACTCCCACCGTCGACCAATCTATCAAACCCCCACTTTTTCAAATCTTCCAATTTCAAAAATTTCCTCTCACTCATAAACTTCATCTTCCTCCTCATTCCATCTCAACCGAAACCAAGAAGATCCGTCATCAACATGGTTTACATCGCACTCGTGCTCATCGCCTTAACACTCATCGCACTTGTGTTCCCTATGATGAAGTTCACATATGGAGACATTTACTTTGTGTTGTTAATCTACATTGGGATCATATACCCAATCCTTTGTATCATCCTTAGCATTGAAATGCAATATTACTAATAATCTTGTTATCTTTGTTATTATTTATTCTCTTGTGATTTATATGTTTCATATTCCTTCGTGATACATTAGAAGTCATGTATGCATGCTAAAAGAATATGTAGGATAAAACACTTCTCGTGGTATAAAAATATAAAACCTATGTTTTTATCAAATATGTTTCTGTTACTACAGATCCACGGATCCTGGAAGTTATACTAGCCGGATCCCTTTTTGAAAAGGAACCGTGGGATCCGTCTTACTGGAGAACAGTTTTTTATGCAAATTAAAAACCATTTTTCTTCTAAAAAGTATACTCCACTTGAATGTCAAAACCATAAGTGAGTCAAGTGTCTTTCTTGTCTAAAAACCATTGTTAATAAAAAATCTAAATAAAAACGTTAGATAATTATAGGTTGACCATAAACATCACCTCTTATTAACCCATCACTTCTATAGGTTCAACTATGACGCATGAATACGAGTTTG
The DNA here is from genome assembly GCA_910596185.1 of Chrysanthemum makinoi. Taxonomy (NCBI): domain Eukaryota; kingdom Viridiplantae; phylum Streptophyta; class Magnoliopsida; order Asterales; family Asteraceae; genus Chrysanthemum; species Chrysanthemum makinoi. The sequence goes on from OU343223.1 coordinate 31,017,030, forward strand.
ATTTTTCACTCACTAGCGTCTACACTCCTAACATCTCTCTTGAGCCCAACACACCTGGCAATCATGTCCGTGGGTTCAACAATCTCGAAACCTGTCACTTCCATGAAGGACATATTGTAGACACCTCTCTACAATTCGAAGAAGGTATCAATACCTCCTTCCGAGCAATAGGACTAGAATGTCTTCTTGAAATCAATGAGAAGATATGTCCAAGGTTCATAATGGAATTCTTCCGTCAAGTCGAACTCGTTCGAACGAGGATCGCTCTCTATCTCTTTGGTTTTATATCAAAACCAAAAGTTTACTCTAACCCTTGGGCATTTTGCTCACATCCTCCGGATTCCAAATCATGGACAATGTGCCTTCACCAAAGATTGGTCTCTTGACTCTCTCTTCAACTTTCGTGAAGAAAATAGCCCATATTGTTCACACATACCCTCTCCGAAAGATTTAAATCGCATAATATGCAAACCTCGACCATATTACTCCGATCCAAACATTATCTTCACACGGGACATCCGAGAAGAGTACAAGCCTCTTGCACTCATCCTACGTGAAAATTTTTGGAGTCTTAGGGGAAATCGAGAAATTCTTCCTGCTTGTTGTGCTCACATGTTGTATTGTTTGCTAACACAACAACCATACAAGCTCGCCTACTTCTTCGCAAGGCGAATTGCAAATCTTCAAGGCTCCAAGAATAAACTCATCCCTTATGGAATGTTCTTAACACGCCTCTATCATAATGTTATGCACTTCCATCCTCAATTTCAAAGTCCGTTGTACATACTTGTGAACAAAATGATGGAACCGTGATTGGCTCACGAACAGTCAAGTTTAATCACACAAGCTAACCACTTGTGAATGGTCAACCGTAATAAATTTAAAACAGCTCAGAAAGCAATACAATTAAGATCAGAGGAATATAGTGGATTCCTGGGTCGTTAAGTCCCACGGAGGATGAATGGTGTTTAACACAGACAGATGTCGAATAATCACTAAGGATAGTGATCAGTAAGGATTTTGGAATATTTATACTACTGATTGATTGGAATGATATTTGGATACAGAATTGTAAAGCACAACAATCAGATTACACAAACGTAAATACGTACGTATATTAAAAATGTAAACGTACAAAACAAAACGTGAGTTCTGAGAAATAAAAAGGCCTAAAAATATGAAAATGATATTTTTGGAATCCTAAAAATAAAATAAAATTATTGGAAAAATAAAATTATTTTTATAACTATTTATTTAATTATTATTAATTAAAAACTATTTTTAACTATTTAATAATACTCTAAAATATAATAAAATATAAAATAAATCTAGAAAAATAAACTTATGACTTAGAAAAATCTAAAATATTATAAAACTTATTTTATAATTGAAAATTTATTTTTTACACTTTTTATCTATTTATTATTAATTAATTACTATTTAAAATACACTTAAATACAAGAAAATATAAAATTAACTTGGAAAAATAAAATTTTAACTTAGAAAAATCTAGAATATTATAAAACTAATTTTAAAACTGAAAAGATATTTTTTATGCTTTTTAATTATTTATTACTAATTATTTAATACTTTTAACTATTTAAAATTCTAATAAATACTAAACAAACAGAGAAAAATTGTGAAACTTTTTATAAAAATATCTTAAGGTGACAGAAAGCTAAGAAAATTATAAAAACAAGATGTGCTTAATAATAAGCTGAAAAGAAAAATCAAAAAGCTAATTTCTATTAAATAAACGCTATCACTATATTAAAAATGATGTTTTTGTGGTTTTTCTTTTTGAAAACTATTTAACTACTTAAAATAAGAAACTTTTATGAAAACAAAAATTCTACAACTTAATAAAAGTCATTTACAAGCTTAAAAGCTCAACAAGGCAAGTTAATGAGCTTATTTGATGTATTTAAGCTCAAACAAGCTTACAACCGAACAAAAGCTGAAATAAGATGCAAATAAGCTAGTGCTACTTATATGAAACTAAAAGATACAAATAAGCACACTGATAAGCTATATTAAGCAAATAAGCACTATTACTAAGCTATGCAACCAAACAGGCCTGCAGCCATATTCCCAAGCAAATTAAGCTCACTAAATAAGCTTAAAAGCTAAAAACAAGGACTGAGTCAACAAGCTGGGTTGGTGGTCTATCCAAAAAGCCAAAACTCACACACTAGTGACAACTAGAGAGCTTGTGGTGAGCTTATGAAAGTGACTAGATTACACTGATTACTTATGTGACACAGAAATGGGACAAAGAAAAATCAATAAGCAGCCCTAGAAAATAAGCTACAAAATGAAAACTTAAGCTTGGATCTTTAAAATGGCTTGGTTAGCTTCACATAAAACTAAAATTCACAAGCTGAGGTTAACTAATGAGCTTTTGACAAGTTTGTGAAATTGACCATAACACTGTGCACAGGGCACATTTGGTTTTCTAGGCACCTTTAAGCTAAATTTTAAGCACTTTAATAAGCTAGAAAATGAAAATAAGCACTGTAACTAATAAGTTGACCAACTCAGCTTTCCAAAAAGCTAAAGCTCTCACTGTGGGATCCACTAGAGAGCTTATGGTGAGCTTGAGAAAAAGCTGAAAAACCACTGAGTGAAGACTCAGTATATGCTGAGTTTTTGACTAAACAAAAAGCTAAGTGCAGCCCTACCAAATAAGCTAGGAATTGGAAAATTAAGCTTGGGACTCAAAGATAGCTAGGTTGGCTTTCCAAAAATTCAAAATACACAAGCTTAGGCTAATTAATAAGCTCTGTGAGAGCTTGTGAAGTAGGCTAACAAATCTGTGCACAGAGCATATATTGACTTTTTGAAATAAACTAGTAGGTTGACTTTTATGAACTTTGAATCAATTCTATAGACTGATTAAGTTGTATTAAGCTATATTAAGATGATTTTAAACTATGTTAACAAGTTTTAAACTAATATGAAGATTTTGGCAAACTAAAACCTTAACAGTTAACAACTAAGTGAGATTTAAAGAGATTTTGACTTTCTATGAAATGAAGACTGGTTTTATTTGTTGAACTGAGCTATATGGTACTTAAGTGACATGAAGCAAGTACAAACAACAACACAAACAAGATCACCACGCTTAAACAAGCAAATCCAAACAGCTTTTTACTTGATCAGTATTGAAACTTCTCAAAGGATTTCAAAGATTAAGAACATACCACCGATACATGCACCTTATAATATCCTTTAATAAGACTAAAGAAACATAAAATAACAACAATAACAACATAAAACCAAGAAATTATACTTAAGCTAATTTAACTGCTTAAAACAAGATTTTTATTAACTACAAATTAAAAAGAACAAGTAACTGTTTTTATTGTTTAATTATACTTAACTATAACTTATAAACATAAAAACACAATGATTTAAGCTAAGGACTGACTACACAGTGAAATGCTAAAATGGAGAATTAAGCTTACAAGTTTGATTCCAAGTAAAAGCTGAGAACCAAAACATAAGACCAATCCTAATAGCTTTCCACAAAGCTTCTAACCCAAGGCAATCCAATATTTACCCTGCTCCAGCTTTGACCTTCACTTCCATGGAATTTTTTATTTTTCACTAATTATTTGGTATTTTTGGTGATTTTTGCTTTTTGCTTCTAAACAGAGTTTTAAGGTTTCTAATAGCTTGAATAAGCTATCTAGGAGCTTAAGTGAGCTTATCAATCCTTAATAACAACTAACAAACAACATTCAAACATTCATGAAATTTTTGAAATAAGAATTTTTGCATAAACTGAGAACTTGAATTAAAACTGAAATTGATGTTCAGAAAAGCTTTAATATACAATAAAAACTTGAAATACAAAGCTTAAAAGCTTAAAGATACATTGAAATTCAAAATTAAGCTAAAACGACATGAGCTAATTAAAATTACTCTAGATACTTTTCTACATTGCTTCACTCTTGCTTTATAAAGATCTTTTAGGCTCTGTCGACATCTCTGAGCAAATCCCACCTCAATCCAACCATTGGATTGATCAAAGTCATCATATTCGTCCATGTGGAGATTTTGGCGCCAATTTTCTTTGAGCAGGTTTTGTGCATTAATTGGATTTTGGAAGATGTGGAGGTGGAGGGGAGATGTATACAAGTGGAAAAACAGGTGGAAAGGTGGAAAATTGGTGGAAAACTGCTCTGGTTTTGGAATGTAGGTGACGGAGAAGGAAGTGAACAGTGGTGGTGGTTTTGGGTGGGGTTTGACTTTATTTGACCAAGTATTAATATGAAGGGGGGTTCACAGGTTTTGGCTGGGGGTTCTTTTTGGGATAATGGCAGGGGTCTTTTTGGTTTGGCTGGGTTCTAAATACACAAAAGGTCCGTTTGGCTTGTTATTATTATAAGGACCAATCTTGTAAATTCTGCAAACTTGAGGGACCAAACCTGTAATTTCTCCAAAGTTATCACAAGGACCAAAACTGCCAATCTTTAATAGTACAAGGACTAATTTTTATTATTTTCCATTTTTTAAAAATCCAAGGACCATTTATGACAATTTTCAAAGTTGAGGGACCAAACCTGTAATTTTTGCAATTTTTGAATTTTGAAGGGTTTGTTTTAACAACTTTTGAATCCCATGGACCTTAAATGACATTTTTCTTTATTTTGATATACCAGGGACTATTTTTGACAACTTTTGAAACTTGGGGGACTAAAACTGCCAATTATGCAAACTTCATACGTTTTTCATCTGATTTTGATATTTTTGCATTTAAAACACATAAAACACTTATTTGTGATATTTTTATCATTTTAATGCATTTCGAAAGTGTTTTCAGATGTTTTTGGCATTCTCAACAGTATAAAAATGATGAGTATTTAGACACTCATCAAACCGCTAAACATATCTCTCATGAAGACTTTCTTCATTCTTGATTCCATCAACACTCATCAATCACATAATGATACTCCTAGCGAAAACACTCAAGGAACCTAGTAGTATTCCAAAATAGGATCAATTCTCTTGTATTCGTGCTTTATCAATGTAATCCAATTTCTTTCATGAAATAAAACATCTAACATTTGATATCTTAGTATTAGAACTCTTTTTAGACTACCCTTGAGACATAGTGCATTGTCAAGATCATTGCATACCTTTAGTAAAGGTCCTGCTGAGCAGATAGGCGGATCCCAAAGATTGTACTAGACGGATCCCTACACTTAGGGAACCGTGGGATCCGGCAAACAGAAAATGCAATTACAAGCATTATATTTCAAAGATATCCTTAGAACACCTCACACTAAGCTAAACATAGTGTCTTAAGGTAAATTAAGTCCTTATCAAGATAGGTTGATCCTTTCTACTCACACACCAAGATCACACTCTAAAACGCTTGTAGATCTACCATTTCATTTTAATCCGTTACTCTTCCGCTCCTAAACTGACACTTCATTTTTTTTCTTGATCCCTCACATCTAGTCTTAGAAATCTTTCGATTATGACAAAATTGATTATAAATCATCCTCACCTCAAAATTGATCAAAGTTGATCAAAATCTAGTTTTCCCATCTCAAAGCTTCTAGGATATTTTCCAAAGCACTATCCTAAGACACAACCTGATCTCTAGGATCATTTAGCTTCAATTGACACTCTAAATCTTTAGTGTCATCCTTGCTCATCCATTGGTACTCTTGAAAGTTCCAAATCCTTCCATAAATAACAATCATTAGCTACATCATTCATTACCTTCAAGTACTCAAGCACCCCTTCATTTAAAACACTTAGGAGGACTGAAACACTCAAGATGATATAGGTCTTAGATCTTAGAAACATCATGTCCACTCTTTCATAAATGCTGAAAGCCGAATCCCTAGGATTAGCCTAGACGGATCCTTCTGAGAAGGGAACTGTGGGATCCGGATGACAGTTTATGTCAAATCTTGCTAAAACAATCATTTCAACTCATCTTCCTAACTCAAACACTCCATCTCATCTTAAATGAATTCCTAGATCAGTACAACCTCTGAAGTTGACTCTTGTGCATGTTAATCATCACATTCCAATGAATCCTAGTGGCTTAAGGCTTAAATGCACTTGCCAAATCTCTTAGTTTATAAACCACTTTGTTAGAACCTCCATATTCATCACTCTTATCCTAACTTTCAGCTCTTGCAACCTCTTGAAATCATCTCATCATGAGGAAAACCCCAAGTAGTAACTTATCCACCAAAGAACCACCCATGAAAAAGGCGCGTGTTATACACGAAATCTCTTCAACCGAATCATCTCCGGTCAAGCCAACAAATGATAGGATCCTTCATAATCCAATCAAACCAATTCCTAAAAGGAGTACCCACAAAACTACCAATGCCAAACACCACCATTCCTCCTAGGCCAAACAATATCATCTCCACTAAACCATCACCATTAGTTCCTAGAGCTATTTTATTTACATCCCCACTATCATCACCACACCTCTACAATTTAGAGGACTTGCCTCCTAGGCCGTCTCATCCGCTTCCGCCGACAACATTCTCCTCATTAGGAGGAATATTGGTTCAAAATCAAGGTGTTGAGTCAACACTAGCTCCGGCTTCCTTTTCGCTGTTTCCATCATATAATCCCATTTGGATTATGAGAAATCATCAAAGTCAACCACCCGATCATATGGAAGTTGACACTTCTCTACCACCACCATTATTCTTGGTTGAGTCATTCTCAAATGTACCTCCACCAATCCCTCCATCGTTTAAAGCTCCACAAGCCGCTTCACTTGATCCTTCGCATCAATCTATTTCATTTCTTCCACCACCACTACCTAGCCATGACAAAGATTGCTATCATTGTCAACATGTTGAAAGTTTGATACATGAAGTACGAGAAGACCAACGTTTCATGTTCTATCATCTCCTCGAACGTTTCGACGAGATTAAACCTAAACAAAACTTGAGCTAGAAGATTTTAGTGGTGTCATAGCATCAAGCGTTAGTTGGTCTAGAAATTCCTAGTCATGTATTGTCTATTTTCTTAGTTTTTAGAGTCATGTATATCATAACTCTAGTTTTATTAAATGGAATTACATGCTACTTGTTATTTTTCTGAGCATATGATTACCTTGTATTCATATCTCATTTTTGTGATAACATTACTTGTTATATCACCGTTGCTGAAATTAATCAGCTACTATGGATCCCTCAGAATTGCCTAGACGGATCCCTACTAGGAGGGAACCGCGGGATCCGTGAGACAGAAAGTTTTCTTTTTACTAACTTGAACCACATTTGCAGGAAATTGTGAATTATACTTGCTTTCTAATCTTTGTTTTGTAGTTATTCAATTTACACATGAAGACTTTGACATCCTAAATCTAGGGGAGATTTTTGTCAAAGCAATACATTGCAAATTACTTGCAATACTAGGTTTACATTACGTGACATCCCCTTGCAAAATTGCAATCATAAAGGGGGAGCACACTCGTCTCTTAGACGAAATCTTTTGCAAACTTATTTGCAAACAAACTAGATTAGTATCACTTACTTGACGCCCTTGCATAGGGATGGACTCGTCAAGGGGGAGTAAAAGACGAGATCCTTTCCCGTTACTTGCTCTCTACTTATTTTTACTTTTTCTTCTTTCATATGTTTTTCTAAAAAACGATGTGTTACTTTACTTCGAACACTTTTTGTTTCGACAAAAAGGGGGAGAAGAAAGTAAAAACTACAAATTCAAAACTTTTACGAATTTTAGCTTTTCCTTAAAATAACTTTATGTTTTGTCATCAACAAAAAGGGGGAGATTGTTAATACAAATAAGCCGTAAAAACGTTTATTTATATTTTACGATCTTCTAATGCTTTGTCGATAACAAACATAAAATCATATTAACGAAACAAATAAAATACGTAAATGGTTTGAACTAATAGTTTCTAACATATTCACATTTTCACATAAAACACTAAAACAAGTATAAGTGACTTTATGATTTAAGTAATACATATGTACATCAACTAGTGTTTACATATTTGGATAAAATATACACATAACTAGTATGTAGTATATTGGGTAATATAAATGGGTAGAAACTTAAGTATCACAACCCATTGGGCAAATACATTGAATGTAGTTGGGTACAACCCAAAGCCCGTAACCCATGGATCTTGACCCATAACCCATTGCATGACATCATGCTTATATCATACATGGATGATATCCATAACCCATGGATCAACCCATACCCAAGTGACTAAGTGCATTGCACTCAAAGATACATTGTATCTAGCCAAAGATCCATGGTTCAACCCATGACCCATAACCAAAATACCCATGGGCAAAGAGGAGCTTTCCACGGATCCCTAGCTTAACGCTAGACGGATCCCTTGTGGAAGGGATCCGTGGGATCCGGGGAACAGTAGGATTTTTCCTCTATAAATAGTGAGCCATTTCTTCATTATTTCCAACCCCTTTCCAACACACTTTCTCCCCTGAGTTAAATCTCACTAACCTTAGATCCAAGAGATCTATGTTTGTAGTTTTGTTTTTGTGTGATCTTTTAGGTTCCTCTTAAAGGCAAGATCACCACCTTTGAAGTCGAGCAAGCTCAAGTCCATGAGTTGCCAAGCTTCCTCATCATCAAGGCTACTGAAGTCTTCTTGTTGATGATTCATTTCTTTCTTCAAAGAAGTGTAGTGTTGAAGACATTAGTGAAAGATGTCTCAAGTGTCAAGACGAAGATATTAGTGAAGGGTATCTATCGTCTATAGCATAAGCACTTGTGGTAGGTGCTTAGAAGTCAAGACAAGAAGCATTAGTGAAAGGTGCTTAGAAGTCAAGACTTGAAGCATTAGTGAAAGGTGCTTAGAAGTGAAGACACAAGACATTAGTGAAAGGTGTCTTGTAGATCTAGTCAAAGGCATTAGTGAAAGGTGCTATAGATGTACATTCGATATGGTGTGTTTCGATGTACTAGATAGACTAGCATTAGATCCAAGGATTTTGATGTCCTTGATGATGTTGTAAAGGAGTAGATCTCCTTTGGGATTAGTCGTTGGTGTAGTGTGGTAGTAGTTCCTCCATTGCAATGGAACAAGGTGCTTAGCCTAGTACCTAATAAAGGGTAGGCGATGTTGTGAAGGTGTAGTTCACCTTGGTGTGAAAGAACTATGTACTTAGCCTAGTACCTTATAAAGGGTAGGCGAAGTTGTGTAGGTTTGGTTCACCTTGGAGTGAAAGAACCCGGTGGTTAGCCTAGCACCGGAAAAAGGGTAGGCGACGTTGTGAAGGCTTCTCCGCCATAAGGAGATTGGTGTAGTGTTTACGAACTCTCGAGTAGGTGACTCGGGGAGTGGAGTAGGGCAAGGAAGGTGTCCTCGTGGCCGAACCACTATAAATACTCTCGTTGTGATTTTGTGCTTCTTACTCTTATCTTTTCATTACATATCTTTATATGCTTGTTTATCAACATCCAACACACACAACCAAATAGATTGACATAAGTCGATCTAAATAGTTTAAAAGGAAGTTTTAATTGGTAAAACTATTCAACCCCCCTTCTAGTTTTCCACAGTTTCCATTTCCGCGTCTCTTTAGCTCCAATGCTCGTAATTTACCTGAAAGTGTAAAACAATGGAAAACAAGCGTAAATCCATATAAATGATATAAATAACAAGCATTAACGGGGGAAATTGACACTTAATATTCAGGACTATTTGATGTTATCAGTAGTCTTGCGGGTTCTCTTCAGTATCTTACCTTTACTCGCCCAGATATTTCTAATTCAGTGCAACATGTTTGTCTTTATATACATGATCCCCGGAAGCCTCACTTTTCGGTTCTTAAACGGATTTTACGGTATGTTCGTGGTACTTTAGATCATGAGTTACAGTTATTTTCATCTTCTATTACATTTTTGGTTGCTTATTCGGATAAGGACTGGGGTGGTTGTCCTACTACTCGGCGATTGACTTCGGGTTTTTGTATATTTCTTGGCAACAACTTACTCTCTTGGTCCTCTAAGCGTCAACCGACGCTTTCTCGTTCTAGTGCTGAGGCAGAGTATCGTGGTGGTGCCAATGATGTTGCTGAGACTTGTTGGTTGTGGAATCTATTCCGTGAGTTGCATACACTTTTGTCTTCCGCTATACTTGTTTACCGTGATAATGTCAGTGTTGTTTATTTGTCGAGTAATCCAGTTCAGCATCAACGAACAAAGTATATAGAAATAGATATACACTTTGTTCGTGATTTAGTTGCCATTGGTCAGGTTTGGGTTCTTCATGTTCCGTCTCATTATCAGTATGCGAAAACTTTTACTAAGGGCTTGCCTTCGTCTTTGTTTGAGGAGTTTCGTACCAACTTGAGCGTCCGGTGTTCTCCCGTTCAAACTGCGTAGGAGTGTTAGTCGATAGTTATAGTTTGTGTATTGGTTTAGATATTGGGCTCAAGCCCAATTCTAGAATAGTCCATTCCATGTTATATATTATACCGAACCTTAGGTTTTTCGATCATTCAACTAACGAACCTTTACACACTTACACCGGGCACATACACCAACAAGTAACTCGTAAAGATCTAATTTAAAGTGTGATCGATGTAACTAATATTGTACATTTCTTCTAGTTTGGACTTCCAATCAAAATGAGGTTGTGTAAGTGACCTGCAACGGGAGTTTCAATCAAAATAAATGTAATCTACATAATCTTTTGATTAGGGCGAAATCAAAATTTCGAGTTAAACGGATCGTATTTTTTATTATTTTCCTGGCAACAGCAAGTATCGTAAGAATTGTTTTTATTTATTGCGTGTTTATAAACTATATCAATTTCTAACCAAGTTATAGTTAAAAAGGTATTTGAGATTCCAAATAATAAGAAATATAACTCGATCATATATGGTGCTTCGTATTGGTCACACTATATTGTAAGTTGGTGTAAAATCCTAATAATATCGTTTATTAGCATAGTTGAATAATAAGATTTTGAAAAGAAAAAAAAAAGTTGTATTGATGCTTCCATTTATAGCACACAAAAACTGAGAAAACAACACTTATTACATGCCTAACAAAATTAAAAAGAAACAGTTCATATCACCTTCTTGTTCAAACGATGCTGATCATGGAAATTGGGAGGTGTCGAGTTGAAAGTTACATCAAATACAAGTATTGGGCCAATTAACCTTTAAACATGATGGGCTTAGGGGACCTTGCACCTAGGGGTGGAAACGAGCCGAGCCGAAAGCTCAGGATCGGATTGGTAAAAAACTCGAACGAGCTCGAGCCTGAGCTCGAACCTAAGTTTGGGCTTGTTTAATCATCGAGCTCGAGCTTTATATATAAAGCTCGATTAGGCTCGCGAGCTTAAACGAACCCTAAAAATATATTCATGTATATATTTTCTATACATATAACCATGTATAAACGAGCTTAAAAAAATAAACGAGCTCAAGCCTATTGTAATTAACGAGCTTTCAAGCTTTATTTTCTTCAACACATTACATAAGTTAGTCAAGCCCGAGCCGAGCTTGAGCTTCTGAAAATTTTCACGAGCCGAGCTCGAGCTTCTGAAAATTTTCACGAGCCGAGCTCGAGCTCAAAATATGAAGCTCGAAAAAAGAGCGGGCCCTAGCTCAAACTTTATATATATATAAGAGCCGAGCTCGAACTCTGGCAGGCTCGGGCTCGGCTCGACTCGTTTCCACCCCTACTTGCAACCTCTCTCCTCTAGGGTGTTTACAAATCGGGTAATAGCGGAACTGAAACCGAACATAATCAAATAAACCAAACTGAATTTGTAATTGAACCGAATTTGCCAAAATCAAACTGAAATAAATTAAATACTTAGTTATCGGATTAGATATGGTTTTAACAAAATGAAAACCGAATTTATATACATGTATGTATTTTTTATATATTCATATAAAAAACTATCAAAGCTATTTTCTAATATAATATAATATTTTTTAAGTTTGAAATTCTTTTTATGATAAAACCTATATAATGCTTAAAGGGAAATGATAGATAGGCTTAAAGTTAGACCTAAACTTATACCTAATTTCAATTGACATCATCCTGATGAGTTGTAGTATAAGTGGGTCCCTGTCTGTAATCATCAAGATGATGTCACTTGGAATTAGGTCTAAGTTTAGGCCTAACTTTAGGCCTCTCTATCATTTCCCAATGCTAAAAGCTATCAAAGCTATTTTCTAGCATAAAATAACACTTCATATCAGTGTAAGGGGGTGTTTCTTTTTTATGTTAATAAGTCTTAATGGGGAGATAGTGGTGGGGCCACACATATAATATGCTTTTTCTTAAATACTATATGAAGAGAGAAACCAAAGGGTGCCCCTCCCCATTAAGACTTATTAACGGAAAGGGGCCCACCCACTTAATCCAAAAAAAAAAAGAAACAAGCCCTAAGTCCCTTAAATCAACAAACTCCCAAAATGGTTGATATGAAAGTGATTTGCACGTCAATTATTAAGTACATATCAAAACAGCATACACTAACGTAACAGATGATACAAAATAGTGAAATAAAATGAAATGTAGAATATCAAAACTTTAATCATACAAATAAAATAAACAAAACAGCCCCAATTCTCAAGACCTAACACTAACAAATTTTAAAGCTTAGATGTTGCTATATTTTCTTAGTAAAATGTCAAGATTTATTAATTACCAAACATATTACATCGGTCAGCATCGAAGGACATTCCCTTTTTTGACTTTTACTTGTAACAAATAAAAATGAATCCTATAAAAAGCAAGCTAGAATTCTTCTACCAAAACTAGAAACCTGGGGTTTGAAAAGCTTGAGGCACTTAGTTGCGCTCAGGGTCGAAAAGCCGAAGTGCAAAGCGACAGGGCGAAAGTGCACGCCTCACATAGGCGAGGGCGCACTTTTTTTACGTACACATTTTCAATATGTTTACTACATTTTGATACACAGATACCGCATTAACATCAAAAAGAATCAAGGTTTCTCATACTTAGCCCAATTCATACCAAAGTTAATCAAATTATATCTAGGTTTTAAGTCGTATGCTTTTTTTAGCAAATTAGTCTAAATTGGCGCTCAATTTAACTTACTTATAATAGTAATAAGCCCATCTAAAGAAGCATATTATAATTATAAGTTTAAATTTATGTTTTATGGCCCAATATACATAGAGGCTGTAAAAAGCGTCCAAGGCGTACCTCGACTAAGGCGGCCTTGAAGCATGTGCCTCACTGGCTTTCGTAATTGCTTCACCTGGTGTGTCTGATGCGATCCGGCAACTGCCTCACCACGCGGGCCTTGAAGCATGTGCCTCACTGCCTTTCGTAATTGCTTCACCTGGTGTGTCTGATGCGATCTGGCAACTGCCTCACCTCGCGGGCCTTGAAGCATGTGCCTCACTGCCTTTCGTAATTGCTTCGCCTGGGGGGTGTCTGATCCGATCAGGAAACTGCCTCACCTCGTGGGCCTGAAGCATGTGCCTCATTGGCCACTGCCTTTCGTAAATGCTTCGCCTAGGGGTGTCTGATACGATCAGGCCATGCCTCACCTCGCCTTGCGCCTCAGGGGCTGCGAGGCGCGCTTTTTTAAACACAACCAGCAACTATTATTTGATTACGGTAAAAAGCATTCACAAACCAAAACATCCAATCCATACTCTTTGCATCAGAAACTAAATTTCCCATACATTAGACACCAACCTGGTAGCAACTGATTTTTTACTTCAAAAGTCATTTAACCTCAACTGTTCTTGTAGTGTCTTGAAACAACCTAAAATGAATATAACTGTATAATGTAGAAAAACAACTTCTTTTTCTTCACTATCAGCTCAAATGTATCTCAGGTGTTCACTATAACTTAAAAGATGAAAACTATGGTTACTCCCAGCAATCTATTGTTCTTGATAAGCTAGAAATGGGTCTCCTACACGAAAACACAGAAAACCAATATCAAATATATAGCTAACAAAGCTTTAACCGGATTGGAACTCTTAATCTTTGAATAAGAATTGAGAGGGGTTGTGTGAGGTTTTGAGTGTGAGATGTTTATCAAAATTTGAGGATTTGAATGGCGGCATAAAATCATGTCATTGACTGTTAACACTCGACATAATGGAACAACTAAGGGCCACAAGCAACCACACCAATAATCTACAAATATGGGTCAAAATATTTCTTACTAAAACACAAATGGATCGACAGTTCGACACAACTAGTATATGTTATACATCCAAATATCAACCGCATAATTCTAACAGCTCCAATGATAACAACCCATATTATTATGCTAAAGATCATCCACCGCCACTGGTAGCTGCTAAAGCAAAATAATGAGGAACTATTTATAGTGTGATTCTAAAGTCATAGTGTGATTCTAAAGTCATAGTGTGGCTCAGATATGTAAAAGAACAAAGAAAGAGGATAAACCACACATGGCTGCAAACTTACAACTTTGTCATGCTGGATCTCAACTCAAATCGAATAACTCACTCAGGCTCATCATCACACCCTCTTAAACTCGCTCAGATATACACAACAATATCATCATGGTGTTTGTCATGTGTTGTTAAAATTCCGAAACACATCATAACTAGATCATAATGAAAGTACTAAAACGGTAGACAAAACACTCCCCCGGTCACATCTTTTTAGTACAATTGTTCTTTGGGATCACATCATCGTCACTTGCTAAGTCTTTCTTCGCCGGCGCCTTCTTCTTCAGATCTGCGACCACCGCTTTGACGGTCTTCCAAAGCGCTTTTTCCCACGTTTATCTTGTTCTTCCCATCACCAGCAAGCTGAAGTTGTTCCACTTCTTTCATCACTGATTTCACACTCGCTATCACGTGTTCTTTCTTTTGAATCGCTTTAACTGTCTCCTCAACAACACTTTTCCTCGGTTTCTCCTTCTTTCACTGCCATTTAAATTCAAAAAAAAAAAAAAACAGATGAATCATTCCGACACATATGTAGATGCAAAAATACCAAAGACAGAGATCACATAAGTTTACAAACCTGATTACAAATGAGGACCATCAAGAGCTAAAACATCTTAATCTTGTGAGCCATCGTGTAATGAGGAATCTCCCCATCAACACC
The DNA here is from genome assembly GCA_910596185.1 of Chrysanthemum makinoi. NCBI lineage: Eukaryota > Viridiplantae > Streptophyta > Magnoliopsida > Asterales > Asteraceae > Chrysanthemum > Chrysanthemum makinoi. The sequence goes on from OU343223.1 coordinate 31,032,111, forward strand.
TTGAGCGTAAACGTAGATACCCGAGACGCTCGCAGAAGATGTGATAAAGTAGATCACTTGGAAACAATGACCTTGGATTTCACTGAATCCACTAGTGCTTTCAAACCAAACTCGAACACCATAGAAAATAGTTGTTACCAAGGTTTGATAGCAAAACAATCTCATAAAAAAGAGATTGGATGTTTCTCGCTTTATATTTGGTGGGCTGCAATCATAGAAACGACAAAAGATGAAATGTTCAGTTTGAACATATATAAATAAGATTAAAATTGCAGAAAATCTCACACGAGCATAAGAATAAGCTATAATTACAGATGTGTAGAATCTAAAAATCTGGATAAATCTGTTACTGAGTATTTATTATTTTTAAACAAATTGCATCAAAAACAGCAACAACAAATTCTCCACTATACAGAAATGTCAAAGTTACATGAATTATGAAGGGAAAACAAAAAACAAAGAATGGAAACAATTACCTTGATAACATGAAACGGGTAGTGTATTTCAAACACCTTGTTCAAAAGGACTCTAGTAAGGTCTGGAACACCGGTTCTAGCGTAATGTTGGTTTAGGAGTGAATCGATGATTCTCATGAATGACACAGCTGCCTGTGATTTAAGGAAAAAAACATGATTGCATTAGACAAGACATACAGGTTTTATCACAAATTTTATTCACATAATATTGATTTAAAAGAGTTGGTTGTAACTGACCACAGCGGAGAAAGTCTCTCTTAGAGCCTCAGAAATGGTAAAGAAAAGACCAGAAGTGTCTTGATGATGATACAAGAGCCTCAAGTGCATATCTAAAGCATGAACCGCAGGGGTAAATGCAATAAAAGCAGAATAGGCAACATGTGAAGGGCAGGGAGAAGGGTCGAAGTGAAAGTGATGTGGGCAAAGAAGAGAGAAATAGTAGTAGCTACCCAGCTAGCTATGATAGTGAAACTAAAAGAAGTGCCTTCATCAGAGGAGGTGTGCTTGGAAGCTTGGAACGGATGTTGAGGTGATGAGAGTCTTCAAAACTAAAAGGAAAAAATGAAAAATGAAAAAAAACAGTCAGATTAAAGTTTATATATCATGTACAACATGCACAAACATGACAAAATCAGTTTGAATATAATTTACAAGATCAGCAGGAAGTAACAAGTAAACATCGCAGTAGATACAAAACTTGACTTAAATCTTCTATACTTCAAATTTTCATACTAGCAATCACTACATTCCCTTATACCAAAGATTATGGCTCACTGGTATGCCAAGTGATGAAAGGCAAGAGGCGTAAAGCTTGTACAGGCCTCGTGATTTGCAAAGGCTTAATACATAAAGGCAATAAAATAGTCAACCGACAAATTTCAAACTTAGCATCGCATCATTCTATAAATTTGTGATCACCCAACCACCTTTATTTATTAAAAAAAGACCTAAGCACAACAAGGAGCATATAATCAGACACTGTTGAGTAATTAAAAAATAAATAAATAGATAAATAATGACAAGGAAAAAGAAAACCGATTCAAACAAAATTAATATATAGATGAACAGACAATAATAATCAAAGACTAAACATATACTGTACCATAATAGTATCATAAAACTTATCACACCACTGTCAAATCGAAAGCATTTTTAAACTACTTATGTGATGTGTTTAACCAGTTTTATTTAGGTGATGTTAGAAAAGAGATTATGAGAGTGATACCTATTTAAACAGGGGAACCTTGGGCGAAAAACATGTAACATCTCCATCTCTAAGAAAACATCGACTAAATGAACCACAAAACTAATGATTCCAACTTTGATCAACATTTATCAGGGAGCAGATCGACAAATTAAATAATTTAGGGTTTTCTTTAATTTAAGAGCTGTTTCTTTTTTTTAAGATATGAAGTGAAGTGAAGTAAGAGCTGGTTAGAGCCTTAGGTACCCTGCGTTGTTAGCAAAATGTTCCCGGAAAATGCCACCTGACGGCGCCAAAACCACACCGAGACTCGCGCTTTCCCGTTTTTTTTTTTTTTCTTCTTTCACTTCTGAACGTAAGGCAAAGATTAGGAAGCCGCGTTTTGTTGTTGTTGTAGAAAGAAAAGATAGTGTGTTTTACTTGAAGAGACAAGATAGGTGGAAAATGTGTTTGACTGCATATGTGATGAGAGAAAATTAGGGTGAAATGGCAACTAGGGTTAATGTGTCTAATTTAAAGTTGTTATAGTTATAATGGGCTAACTTTTCATGGATTTTAGAAGACTATGCATATTTATAATGGGCTAGCTTTTTCAAAATTGTTATATGAACGTGTTTACCTATTTTTTTTGTCATAAAAATTGATTACGTTGGGGTTAATAAGTTAGTCTATTTAAATGAAATTAAATAAAAATTGTTATATGAATGTGTTTACCTTTTATTTCTTTTTTTATTTAATGTACTTTTTTAATATATTTTTTAATGAAAAATTTAATTTTAATTAAATGTGTTGGTCTATTTAAATGAAAATTTTTTTTTTGAAATATGTGGGGTCTAAAGGTGCACGACGGCATCAGAAAATGATGTTATACGAGGGAGGGGGTTTTTGGTGTTATAGTGAATTATGGTGTCATGAGAAAAGTTGCTGATGTGGCAGCATTTTTTCTCACGACACCAACGGAATGACACGAGGATACCTAATGCTCTTAGGTAGAGAATGGGTGTGTGAAGTAAAGAGCCATATATAACTGAAAGCATCTCTCAGCACATTAAATGATTACACTAGAATAAAACTTTTTTTATGTCACCATCTTGATACTTATCAAGTAAAATCTCTGTTGCAAAAATCGGCCTAGGCGGCCGATTAATCGGCGATTAATCGCTAGGCGGGGGTTAACCGTCCTGATTTTCACTAATCGGCCTTATTAATCGGTTTGGTAAAAAATGGGTAAAAAATTGGGCATAAATCGACCAAATCGGATAAATCGGCCAACTCGGTTATAGATAGAAATCGGCCAAATCAAATATAAATCTGTCAAATCGGGCATAAATCGGCAAAATCAGAAGAAAAATCGGCTAGATGGGCAAAATTGAGCATATAACTTCAAAATTTTATAATTTTATATGTAAAAAACCCAATCCGATTAATCCCCACCTAACCGATTAATCGCTAGGCGCTACCCAACCGGTCAGCTACCGCCTACCGATTTTTGCAACCTTGAGTAAAATAAAGCCCCTCCAAAGTTTCGAACTACCTTCGTTTAAAGTGCAAAACACTTTAACTTGCAAGCCATAACATAAAATATTTAGATTTTAATGTGATTATTAATAGATTTGTTATTATTTCATTACCAACTTTCATATTAATAACGCATTTTATTGGACTAATGGCCCAACCTTTTGTTGAAAATGGCCACTCTAAACAGGTTAATTTTACCAGAAAATAAAAGAGTGAAAGAACCAAAAAGAAAAAAAAATGTTATTGCAAGATCCAACTTAATACCTATATTGTCTGGAACATTTTCACAACACATCACTTATGTTATCGCCCTCCTTTATTTTTATATATTAATTATTAAAATAAAATGTTTTATTTATAATTACATAATTAGGCACCTAATATCAAAAAGGAAATTAAAAAAAATTGGTAGTGGGCAATCTGGAACACACTACATTTGCCTTAATGATCTTGCCTTAAAAAAACTAATTGTAAGATTACCTTTATTTAATCACAAAACATTTTGGCAAATTTTTACCAGACAACACCGTTCACTTCCACAAATGTACAACAACAACAACAAACTCAATACCGCCGAGGCAAGGTATGAGCACTTCCACAAATGTATATATATACATAATTTCAAGATTTAAAACCCAAAAGAATGTGCAAAGAAAAATGAAATATGTAACAAGAAAGACCAAAAGGAAAAATTAAACAAAGCATCTAACTAAAACAACTAAAAATAAAAGATTAGACACTCATTCATCTTTTCCTCAAACTTCTAATTAGATCCATCAAAGTCAATGGTTGTTTGAGATGAACAATGAAACCTAAAATTAATAATCCAATTATATTTCATGCATGCAAAAAACCCACAAATTTGGCACAGATCAATCAGCAAAGGTAACAAATCTTTTTATTATTCAAATTACATGTTTGTAAAATTTCTTCTTTTTGTTACGTACTGCTAAAAAAGATTTTGTTTGTTTTATTGCTTTAGGGTTGTGTGGCTATGGACTGTATTAAGGCTACCGCATCAGCAGCTTTGTATCCATGGAGGCAGTTTTGGAGGCTTTACCAGATCTACCTAGATAAAACGGTCCTGCACGCACGTCGTAGGTGGCTCGTAACAGCAACCTTGGCATCTATCTTTGCACTGCATGTTTTCTACCTTCGAGGCTTCTACGCTCTTACCATTTGTCTCTCGATGTATACAATGAATTTACTCTTCGATTTTGTGACACCATGTGTCGAGGAATATGGTGTCCCCTCGCTACCTATTAAAGGCTCAGATGAGTGCAAACCTTTCATGGGGCAACGAACCGAATTTCAGCTCTGGTAAATAGTCTATTATTTTACGCTTTCACATACTTTTTTGCTAATATGAAAACATGAACCGCCAAACGTATGAAAGTTAGACGATTAAACCATTTGTTTGCATTACTTCTTTTTAGTTGAATGCTTATTTTTAAAAACCGTACAGAATGCTTCGATCATATTATAATCTCGTCTCATATAATGCTATAATAATGGCTCCACTTGAAAGGTATGCGATGACAAAGGCTTACATTATATCGATTACGATGACCTTGTACTCGATCTTCGATGTCACCATCATATTGCCACACCTACTTATTTTTTGGCTTCTGTTTATGATATCGCTAATTATGGCGGTAACCAGACATATTATTAGATACAGATATCTCCCGTTCACCATCGGGAAACAGGGTCAGTAAATTTTTCCCCCCTTTTTTTTTTTTTTTTTTTGATCTAATGAAGTTACTTTGGGGATTAACTTGAACTGGTGTTTTAACAGGTATACGGTGGTAAGAAATCGGCTTCAGCAGCTACCAGTGACCGGTAGATGATCTTTAGCATGATACAGGTTGTTATCATTGGAGGTGTTACATTTATGCAGTTGATATTTGGATGTATAACACTTACCAGCTGTGTCAAACTGTCGTTCCGTTTGTATTTTAGTAACAAATATTTTGACCCATGTTTATAGATTATTGGTGTTTGCTCGATCTATGGAGAAATTTGCCCCCATGGCAGATTTATCCTCTTTGTTTAATTCTTTATATAGCTATAGAGGATGCGTTATTTGATCAAAGTTGAGTCACACAGAGTTTTTTAAGATGATGTGATGATAACTTTGAACTCGTGTTCAATCTAAGTTGAGATAATTCGCATCTCGGTGGTGCCAACTTGCAGCCATGGCTCATTTGTCCTATTTCTTCATTCCTTTACATATGTAAGCCCTATTGTCACTTTTAAAAATCACATTAAGCCTCTTTTTCCTCAAGTTTAAAGAACAAAAGCTAAAAATCCTAAACAAAGGCTGTGATAATGACTTATGTTGTGTCGGACTTGATTCAATCAAGTATGAGATAATCTGCATCTTGGCGGGGTAAACTTGTATGTTTGTAATCATGGATTCATGGTGATGGCGGTTTTATCCTCTCTTTTATTGTTGTTATTGTTTAAGTAATCTCTACATTCTTATGTGTGTGAGCGGATTCCATTGAAGTTGAAATAATCTGTATCTTGGCAGGGCAAGTTTGCAGTCATGGCGGATTTATCCTCTTTCTTCGTTGTTTTACATATTTGAGAAAAATTGATCATGTTTGTCTTATCGTTGCGCGTTATGAATGTTCAATCAGATATATTAGGTAACGCGTGGTTGTTGCTTTGTTTTGCGTGACTATGTGTTATGCTATGCTTAGATTTTGTTCTTGTATCGTGATTGATTATTTATAATTATTGATTTTTCTCATGTTCTACTGCTCAAGCTTTGCGTTATAAATGTGCTTTGTGACTATTGATTTGAGTTTGACCTTGGCCTGACGTTGTGTGATCAAGTTTGAGTTATATCAGATTGTTTACAGTCCTTGATCGATGAGTCCAAAATTTTGTTTTAATTCTTCTCAAAACTGCAGGTTAACCTCAGTGTGAAATTTTGTTCCATTGAAGAAAGTATCAATATATTCTTGGGTAAGTAATTTAAACAAGGCATGGTTATGTTATTTTGTGATTATTCTGCATCTATTTGTCAGTGCGTAGATCTTGTGCTTATGTTGAAAGTATGCTTAAACTGAATTTTGTGATTCGAGCAAAGTTAACATGATGTTGCACACTTGCACTGTGCTTTTGAGATTCTATATGTAATTCCATCTCTGATTGCTTAGGTTTGATTCTGTGTGGTAATTGTGTGATTTTAACAACACATGACAAATGCCATGATGATATTGTTGTGTATATATCTGTGCTGTTACCTGTTAATTATGTTTAAGATCAAAGATAGAATAGTTTTTATTATTTAGTATATGCTTTTAAGACAATATATGTATTATTATTTATGTCCTAAGTCTGCATGGGTCAGGTTATACCAAAACGACCAAATGCATTGAAACAGTTAATGTAGACAGTTATATTGGTTAGCAGTTACACCCCAAACGACACAATGATTAGTTTGTAACTGTCATTGTATGATTGTGACGTTTGGGAACCTATAAATAGGTCAAAAGTTGTACAAAACAGATACCAATTCAATATTAATATTATTTACTTTGTTGCAATAATTCTGTCCAAGTTTTACTTTCAATTCACTGTTACATTGCATATACATAACAACAACAATACTATGACCATATACAATCATCTCTATCGATCAAAAGGTGTTGCCAGAAAGCCTGGCCAACATTGGTATCAGAGCCAAGGGAAGATACGATCATGGGAAAGGCAAACACCAAAGATTGATCAAGGGTTCTACACTGGTAGATACTTGTTAAGAGAAACACCATCAAGGTTGGTCAAGTGGTCTGCAAGAAAGAAGTGCATCAGTCCTAAAGGGAAAGAGATGCTTGTCAAGAAAGTACTTGAAAACCAAGCCTATAACACTTCTCAGTTGGCACAAAACCAAAAGGTTGAGACTGCAAAGAAAAAGAAGAAACCAAGATGTTTCATTTGCAGAGAAAGGGGCCATGCATATTGGTCATGTGAACAAAGAAAGAAGATTGCAGCCATTGAAGTGCAACAAAAGGCAACCATTGACAGACAAGTGCTTGATGAAGAAACAAAATTTTCAGAAAAGATAAACATGGAAGTAGACTACATGATCCAAGGATCAGATGACAAGACTTGGAATGATGTATGGTTTGTGAGCAGTGCATACAAACATCACCTTTGTCCAAGTAGAATCCAATTCAAGCGAATTGATTACAAGTTTAAAATGATCTTCAGAGAAGAAAAGGAGAAAAAATTCGTTTTCTCTTATGGCCTTGGTGATGCAGTGGTAAATACAAAAGATGGAGACATCTTAGTTCAAGATGTCCAATATACTCCAGAAGTATCCATCAATGTTCTCAGTTATGACCTCTTAGAAGAACAAGGGTACAAGGTGAAGATAGAAAACAATATGTGCACACTAGAGTGCATGTTTGATGAGAACATTGTGGAAACTGAGAAGAAACAAGAGACATGCAACAAAGAACAGAAGTGGAGTCCAATCAGAGAACACAACAGTTATTTGGACAATTACTTTGAGTCCCTAGATCCAAAGGACGAATGCTCCTTGGTTAAAGGAATAGAGGAACTGAACTGGAACAAGGAAGACACCCAAGACTATGTGGACAATGACTACATCAGTTGGAATGGGACCCTATATGCCCTCAAGGTAAATTCATTCAACAGATTTCTATCTTTTATGAATTTGCTCAAGAAGAATAGCCTTGTATACAACAATTGGGGGGTGTTCAGTGGGAAGTTTTTGGAATTGGTGAAGTGGTTCTATCTAGTGCATCTTAACTATGATGCAATAGACATGATACCACCTGTTATAGATGGAAAGGAGATAGACTTGCTGAGTCTACATAAGATAGTAGACGGCTTTGGTGGATATGTGGCAGTCACCTTGAGTGACAAATGGAAAGGCATTGCAAGCATACAAGGTTTACCCGTTGAAGATGGTGAAGCCATAAAGGCTTGTTATAGAAAGTTCATTGACATAATAAGTGTATACCACGAGACTGCTAGTGTACCCAGTGTTGAGAAGACAAATGAAGTGGGAGAGTGCAGTAAGATTGCAGAAGAAATAAACCCACAGGACTGGAAGAAAGGAGCAGCAGATGATGGATCACAAGAGGAAGAAATGAACAACCATGGTGTAACAATGTATGGCAATGATGAAGAAGAAGCAGCCCATAACACAAGAAGCCAAGGAAGCAGTGATTATGAAATCATTGTGTGAAGAAAACTGGAAGCAAGTCTCAGTCATGAAGATTTGATCTTAAAATAATTAGGAGGGAAATGTTACCTGTTAATTATGTTTAAGATCAAAGATAGAATAGTTTTTATTATTTAGTATATGCTTTTAAGACAATATATGTATTATTATTTATGTCCTAAGTCTGCATGGGTCAGGTTATACCAAAACGACCAAATGCATTGAAACAGTTAATGTAGACAGTTATATTGGTTAGCAGTTACACCCCAAACGACACAATGATTAGTTTGTAACTGTCATTGTATGATTGTGACGTTTGGGAACCTATAAATAGGTCAAAAGTTGTACAAAACAGATACCAATTCAATATTAATATTATTTACTTTGTTGCAATAATTCTGTCCAAGTTTTACTTTCAATTCACTGTTACATTGCATATACATAACAACAACAATACTATGACCATATACAATCATCTCTATCGATCAAAAGGTGTTGCCAGAAAGCCTGGCCAACATGTGCGAGTTTAAGAGGGTGTGATGATGAGACTGAGAAGGCGTTATTTGACCAAAGTTGAGCCACAAACAGTTTCAGTAACGATTACATTGATCGTGTGTGAGTGGATCCGATATAAGTTGAGATAATCTACATCTTGGCGGGGCAAACTTGCAACTCTAAGATTTGTTATCAAAGAGGCTACGATTTGAAATCATTGACAAAAATCTGTTTACTGATTAGTTCTCCATTTCGAGTTTTGAACAAGGCAACATGTTAGTAGACTATTAGTAAGAAAAGTCGAATACAAAAAGCTAGTTTTTGGCTTTTTGAATTCAAACTTGGACTTTTGTCTTACAATTGTCCAATGGAAGCACTTTTTGATGGTCCAGATCTTAATAGTTGAGAGTAGTTTGCATGTTCACAATAATTTATAGAAGAGTTAATTGCATTTTTGGTCCTTGTGGTTTGATCAAATTGCAGGTTTGGTCCTTAAAACTTTAAAAGTGCAGCGATAGTTTTCATTTTAAAGTTTAGATTGCATTTTTTGTCCCTGGATAAAGTTAAATGACTAAAATAACCATTGTCTTCTTCAGAAAAAGACAAGGGTAATTTGGTCATTTTACATTGATAAATGACCAAAAATGCAAATCAAACTTCAAAATGAAGACTATCGCTGCATTTTCAAAGTTTTGGGAACCAAACCTGCACTTTGACTAAACCAGAAAGACCAAAAATGCAATTATACCTATATAGAAACATAAAAAGGCAAAGTCCAAAAATAATTACAAGTAAAAGGCACCGTTAGCTAAATAGACTGAAATGTGTCATCTTGTTGGTTGTTCCCGACGATCGGATCCTTGGATACTTGTATGTAACATTTGCTAAAATTTACTTCTTGTCTTGGGTCCAAAGCGAACGGTCGGTTTTCTTTTGGGTCTTGCAACGACCTCGCTTCGGTTTTGGACCTGACGCCCCCTTGTCTGATTGTTGCGGTGGCGGGGATTTTTGGGTAAATTCGGGTTGTTCGGATTCGGATTGTTGTCGGGAAAATTGGGCTTGGGTAAATAGGGGTCAGTGTAGTATTTGTTGTTGGGATTGTTGTTGGGAATTTGGGTTTGGGATAGTTGTTGAAGTTGCAATTGTTGCCAAAAGACGAAATTTGGGTGGGTATAAAGTTGGAGAATGGGTTATTATAAGTGCCGATTTGGGTTGAGATTTGTTGGAAGTTGACGAATGATGAAAGTTGGTTTGTGTTTGAGGTGATGGAATTTGTGGATGATGGTGTGTCTGGGTTAGAAAAAAGATGAAGAATTTGGAAATTGAAGAGGCTGTATTTGGTTTTGCGGATCGTTGAGCATGTTGTTGACCCATTGATTGCGATTCATTTTTGTAAAGTTAATTAAAGAAATATAAAGTATAGAGATAGAAGTGAAGTTGGAAGTGCGAGTAAAAAAATTGATGAATTATAAGGTGTTTATAGGATTTTTAAACAGTAAAATTTTGAAAAATAGTGGGTATTATGACAAAATAAACAGCTAGTAAGAGGGTGTTTATTTTATCTTTTTTGACCGTTTCAACGTTCACAATTAAAAAACAAAACAAAACAAAAAACGAGACAAAAATATGAGAAAATGCGAGCACCAGTGGCGGACCTAGGATTTTGGAGAGCGGGAGGCAAAAATAATTTTTTTGATAAAATTCGTGATGCACTTTAGTAAAAATGTCATAAAAAAAATTTACACTAAAAATTGATATTTTTTTAGATTAAGATAGAGATTTAAGGTTTTTTTACATTGTTTGATCTTAAGGTGGGGAGCAATTTGATTTTGTAATGGGGTGCACTTTAATAAAATTGTCATAAAAAAAATTACACTAAAAATTGATATATTTTGGCGAACCATGGAAGGCACCGGCCCCCCCTAATTACTGTGTAGTTCCGCCCTTGGCGAGCACCGATACCCACTTTGCGCAGTTGAATGGCATTTTCCAAGACCATCTCAGCTGGTCACGACGGCTCAGAACTCGAAAACGGAAAAGACGGTACCCACCTCGCAACGTTGGGTGACGTTTTGAGAGAAAACGCAAAGTACTTTAGACTCTCGATGTAGAAGACTTCTCATTAAAAATAGAAAAAGAGTAAGACCCGGCCGAGTCCCAGGTCGACTAACACTAAAAAAAACCCGGCTAGTCACTACATATATGTAGCGTTCTTTTGGGTTTAATTGGACCATAAAGGCACAAACATATGCATAATTTCGATTTTCGAAAAAACAATTTTTTTAGGAGCTTTTGTATATATATCTTTTCGAAAATAAAAAATTGCATATATATCCAAAGTATGCATAAAAACCATTGTAAAATATGCATAAAAAACTTGTATAAAAGATATATATGCAATTATTCATTTTGAGAGGGATATATATGCATTTTTGCTTTTTTTTTTTTGAACGAGAAAAACAACAATTCAATCAAACAAAATTCAACATCTCCACCACAGGTGACGTCATGAACCACATAACTACAGTAGTATTTATTTAATAATTTGTCTGTTTTTTAGTTAGGTAATAATAACTTAATCCGTTTAATTTGTTGTGACATTATGTTTATTGGGTTATGTAATGCAATATTAGTTTCATTCTTGGTTCGGGGGTTTTTGTATTTAACTTATTTGATTTGGGCTTATATTTTATAAACCCAATTTTTTCTACTTATATACGAGGGTATTTGTATTAACCTTATTACTAGTTATAATGTCCGCGCACGCGCGAGGTTTTTTCTAGATTTTTGATTAAAGTATTTTGTTAATTTAAAAACAAATAGTTTTATTCTTATTTTGTTTTGTTTTATTCATTTTTTTTTATTTTGTATTATAGAAAGAAGAGTGACAAGCATATATAGTTGTAATTGTGTATTATTATCAACCAAAAAACAGACAATCTAACGTGTTCTAAATTGTTTTACCTGAGCTTCATATCAAATTATCATCTTATAAAAGAAATGTGTCCTTCCAATATAAGAAGTGCTTTACAGTAATTAACTCGAAGCTTTTCCTCTAAAAGACTAAAATTTATAGTGAGAATGATGATTTCAACCGCTTGCTCTATATATGTGTTATATTTTTGTTAATACCTGCTTTGTGTAACCAATTATATTCATAATAATTAGTGAAAGAACCATGGAGAATACCTGAAAAAATGTATTGTAAATATCAAGCAAGGATTTTTGGTATGTTGTGTATTTTCACTAAATATAACTATAAATAATGATCTTTTATTTATGTTTTTTTTGGTTATTCAAATTACATAAATTATTATGTACGTTAGCAAAAAGCATTAGGAACTCATCATGTTACATCAAATTCCATTATGGTTGGAGGATTATGTTTACCTCGATTTTCTCCTCTGCTTCTATTTACGTTTAACGAAAACATACACTTCGCCGCATCTTACATTATATATTTCAAAACCCACAATATAAAATATGGAAAACCTTATAAAATTGTGACATTTGTCTCCTTTTCTTTTTTCCTTTCTTGGTGTTCCTTTCATCCTCTTCTTGTTGTTTCAAGATCCGGCTTTAAGGCCTAAGATAAGAACATAATGAGCAAAAGAGGTTTAAAGTAGACAGCTAATCAACATGAAACAATTAATATGTTGGATGGTAAAGTTGAGTAACGGTTCAAAATGGGTAGGTTTTCATATTCCTGATATGGGATTCTTTGCCTAAATTCGTCAACTGTTACAAATGATTAGTATATACAATATAATTAGAAATTTATGTTATATGAATAAAAGTACAATTTTTTTAATAAAATACTTTTTAAATGTACCTATTGATTTTATTTGAAAATTATTGCATAGAAAAATCTTCATCACTGAATAATCGATAAAGCCCAAAAATGTAAGGTAATTTACCTCACTGGGAAACAAGTTGTATATCTATATCCGTTAAGGATGAAAAACTATTATGAGTGTTAACACTTCTCAGATATATTCTATGTTCATCTTGCTAATTTTCTAACTAGACTTGTACCCTCCAAAGTACAGTCATACTACAAAATTAAGGCCAAAGAAAAGAGTATGTAACTTCAAGGGTGTTGAAAAACAACACCCTTCTATATCACTTTTTAGTAATTTCCGAGCGTTAAATTCAGTAACCAAAGCTTATAAAACTTGAAATCAATAATAAATAGCATATTTAGTAGCTATTTATCCATAAGCTGAAACATAAAACACAAATGCAAGACATTCATGAAATTTGGCTGCTTTCATCTTTATTTAAAGTTGTAACATGCTAAATTCTCAATCGTTGTAAGCATCAGCATATCGTGCTGTAAAACACTTAAATACTAAACATGCCAAAGAGTAACTCAATTATGATATTATCACTAAATTTTAATAATGATATAACCCAATAAGTTTATTGACCGACACTTGGCTATGAAATAGAAAAATCGGGATAATGGCTCTTTCCACTTACATTTAGATAGTAAATTCTTGTTCATCTAAACACTCTTAATAGCTATTGCCTCACAAGTCACAACTCATATTCGGATGTGATCAAGAAAACCAACCAGATAACCAGTAAGTTGGCCAAACCATTCCTAAAAGTGAAGAGATGATTCTAATATATGTCATTGTTATCTGCTAATAGGATTTGCATAACATCATTATTCCATTGAACTAAACAGTTAGTGTTTATGCCACATTCCAAAATGGCAATGAATTCCGTTTTCATACAGCACCAGATGTATCTATTAGTATAAACAACTATTAGTTTATAACCACACTCTGATATTATAACATCATAATAACTTTTCTTGTTTTTTTTGTTCTTTACCAGTAATAAAGATAATTTGTACATCAAAATCATAAAAAAATAAAAAATAAATCCAGTAGGGTAGGTATTTTACTTCTAAGACTCAAGTGGTCAAATGGTATCAAGATGGGTTGGGTGGGTTGAGTAAATGGTAAAATGGGATACTTTTTAAGTGCGGTTCGAAATAGGTTGAGCAACCCACACACACTTTTAGATCAAGGTAAACAACGTATTACCGCATAGAGGTTCCCATTACAGAACTATAAAGTATATCATGAATAAATGACAAATTCAATTGCTGGGGGCTAAAAACCATAGATACATTCACCTTCTGATTGTGAATTTTGATTAGAGTATATCAAACCCTAAAGAACAAAAAGATATATAAATAGTTCAACATCCTTGTAAATTTATGCTGCATAGATGCGCTAGTGAAACATAAATGAAACTCAATAAAAGCTTATAATTAATTAATAATTATTACCTTTAGATAGCGAAGCTTCCCTTGTATATGTGTTAGTGTGGATAAAGCAATAAACTTTTCGCTAGAATTTTCAATGCTTGCTTGTTCCAATTCTTCAAGACTTAAAGCATCAATAGACTTATCATCCTCATTTTCTCTCAGCCGCAATCATGAGGTTGCTATTTTTAAGTCATCATGAGCATTAAGAGCTAACCTGGTGGTCAACAACGGCATGAAGAAGAGTGAGTTATACTTTGCTTCTACTTATATAGCCTAGAGATTTGTATTGACTTCAGTAAACGGGCTATGATCCTACTTGCTGTGGGCCCGGGTTTATAAGCCGTGACATGTTCTTGTCGTGTTGTACTTAGATGGGATTCGACCAATCGATCTTGATATATCTTTCTTTTTTCTACATACTTGAACAAAATCATTTACTATTCTACTCGGTATAGTAACATATAGAGGAGAAACATAAAATGGTAATATTACAGTAATACTGAAAGAGATCTGTTAGCGATTACAGTAATACTGAAAGAGATCTGTTTGTTTATTTAAACAAACAGTAATATTAGTGTTTTTTAGTAATGAAATTTTTTTCCAAACATTATACATTATGAACATGTATAACCAATTAATGTTGCTCATGAAAGCGTATATGGGTCAAGCAAGTTTTTTTAGTTTTGCACTCATAGATATGTCGTTTACAACATTGGTTTTATATATTATTATCTCTTTATTGGAGTGCAATGTTTTCAAATCCATAGTGACTGTTTGGGTCAGTTTTCTTCAAAGACTTGTATTGAGCGTTTATTACATTGATAGTGTGTATTAAAAAAGAAGTAACCTTGCTAATCAATATTCAAAAAAGAACTATAGAACCCATGACAAAGTCAATATGTTAAAAAAGAACTAACCTTGCTGTTTGCATCAGGAGTTCATTGACATTCCTACAAAAAAAACTACAGATTTATACCTTTGAAGAAAATTGAAGATTTTGCTGTAATTGATTGAATGATAGCAGATGGTTAGGAGGGTTATTCTGATGACTAAGATGTCGAATAAATATGTTTATACAAAGACGGAAAGCAAAACATGGAAAATTTGAAGGCTGTTACAATGAGCAATTGCAGATAGTTTTAGTTCGTGCTGATTAATTGAAGGGAATAAAGAAACGGAGTTATGATTTGATACAATGACAGGTGAGTTGCAGCCTGCAATCCGAACTGAGGACGGTTTCTTTGGACTCCGCAAGAATTTCCAATTCAAACCAAAATCACAGAAAATTAATTTATCATACATGATTACAATAAAATATTATCGATGAATATTGTTCATAATCATACCTTGTAATTCATATAGAGCAAGTTGATGATATGATTGATTAAAGGGCGTTTTTTATTGGAACGAATTAGGGATAGGAGTCTCTCTAGAGATCCACATATTCTTCATGAAGGTTTAGTTTGGTGTATGTGTATGAATAAAGATAATCGATTTGCAGCGTGTGATTTCTTTAGAAGTTTACAATTTCACCTAAAACTATTAAAGTTAGCATATCAGGTACATGTGTTTCTTTCAGTTTTTTTGGGAATACACTAAAAGAACGAATTTTAATAAACTTTGGCCAAATTAGGATATATTTAAGGTTTTTAGATACAAAATCTATTGAATAAAAAAATCAAATTAAAAAAATTATTACTAAATAAAGTATGAATTAATTTTTTTGAAATGAAAAATTCCCACTAGGGGTTTTGTTTTATTATATAAAAGATTTGTGATCTTATTGATTTCGGCTTAGGGGGTGTTTGTTTAACCATATACGTTTGGGCTTGGGGGGTGTTTATTTAACCATATACGAGGGGGTTTTGATATTTGATAAGCCTAATTTTTTGTATCATTTACTATAAGCTAAGCCAAACACTTATCAAGTGATTATTAGCTCATGATATATAAGCCGCTTATAAAGTTATAGAGGTGCATGGGAAAACCGGGTTTTTTTAAAAACGGTCAATAAAACCGAAACCGGTTTTTTTAAAAACCGTTTTTTTCAAAACCGAACCAGTTTTACCGGTTTTAGCTTTTTTTCATTGACCGGTTTTTTACTAGTTCTGTAACCGTTTTTTTTTTTTTTTGGGTCAACACAAAGTCAAAATAGCCATGGACCTTCTTGATCATCAACCCCGTACATGCAATGTAAGTGTCTTTCCCACTAGCCTTTTTCCCATTTAATAATACCCCACTAGCATTTGTCTTTGCTCTCCCCATCGATGTGGGATTCCATCAAATGTAGATGTATTATATATTTTTGTAGTTCACAAATGTATTATATATTTGTAGTTGCTCTCCCCAGTAGCCTCGTTTCGTGTAGATGTATTATATATTTGTAGTTCATAAATGTAGATGTATTATATATTTTTTGTTCTATAATTGTATTGTTTAAATAAAAGTTATGATTGTATTCGAAATGTATTAATATTTATATAGTTTTAGTTGTATAATTGTATTGTTTAAATAAAATTTTTGATTGTATTCGAAATGTATTGTATTTATATATTTTTAGTTGTATAATTGTATTGTTTAAATAAAAGTTACGATTGTATTCGAAATGTATTAGTATTTATATAGTTTTAGTTGTATAATTGTATTGTTTAAATAAAAGTTATGATTGTATTCGAAATGTATTAGTATTAAATGTTTTATATTTAACATGTTCATTAAATAAATGTTCGATGTTTTTAGTAAAATTCAGAAAAAAACCGATAAAAAAACGGATCCGAACATTTAAAACAAAAAAAAAAACCGAACCGGTAAAAAATTGATAAAAAACCGATTCCAAACATTTAAAACTGAAAAAAAACCGATTCTGGAAAAACCAAAAAAACCGAAACCGGTTTTTGGAAAAACCGGTTTTTCAAAAACCGGTAAAAACCGGTTTAGTTGCACCTCTATAAAGTTATATATATATAAGCATAAGCCCGGTTCATAAGGCATTGTTTCTTTTTATTTTTTGAATAAGTGGGTTTATAGGCAAGTGGGTCCCTCCTCTCTTGTTGCATCTTAATGGGGAGTAGTGGGTTTTCTTTGCTTTGGGGATATAAAGCATTTAACAAGAAAAAAAACATTAAAATATTACTTGGTCATACTTCCTTTAACACTAAGACCATTTAACAACAAAAAGAAACACCCCCTAAAGCCAAATACCCCATTATATTTCATAAGCCATATTTTCTGGCTTATTTTGAGACTTATGACCAGTTTCAAAATAAGCCGGAAAAAATAGACTGAAATCAAATAAGCTCATACTTTCAAAAATAAGCATCATATAAGAAATTGTGTAAGTTAGTAGCTTTATGGTTAATTAAGTGCATCCGAACACTATCTTGTCAACCCAAAAACGACAGACTTGAATGGTACCTTATAGTAATTCAATTCCGATCCTTTTCGAAACAATGGAAGTCTTTTATTGACAGCCCGAAATTCATAAAAAGCTACCACATCAATCACACAAACCCCTAGCATCATCTACTTGTACAGTACGGGTTAGATTCTGTCGGAACCTGTACTTCCATTATTGATAACAATACTTTCCCCCAACAAAAGTTTCCCTTAACCGCCCCGAAGTCCCTTGGCTTATTAAGAAACACATTAACACTCAGTTCCGTTGACGGGTTGTCATGTTTTTACGGTTTCTATGGAGATGTAGATTCAAAAGTTGTTATATGGAATCCTGTTGTTAGGAAATCTGTCGGTATTGTTATAAACTGGAATGCGGCGTATATTCATCATTTCATCGTGTTGTTGGTTTTGGGGTTTGTCCTGATACTAGTGACCCTAAGCTTGTTAAGATTAGTGTCGCTAAAATTTCTAGTATGTGGGAGGTTGAAGTTTTTACGTTAAGTACACGTGTTTGGAAAACTGTGTATACATGTGTGCCTTTTAAATCGTGTGATTTGGCGTGGCTTCAGGTTTTTGTAGATGGGGTTATCTATTTCCGTGCTTATGATGATTTTATGTTTGGATGATGGATTTAGGTCTAATTTTGTTATTTCGTTTGATTTGAAGAGTGAGAAGTTTGGAGAAGTGTGTCTTCCGGAGAGATTAGTACATACACCTTATCTAGATGTGGCGAAGGTGAATGAGTCACTTGGTTTACTTGAGTATAGTCATGATGGTGACACGAGGTTTTGTGGCGTGTGGACGAGGAAAGATGTTGCTAATAAAACTTTTAGTAAGATATATACTATTAAGGTTGAGGGTAAGTCGCCGTTGAGTAGGGTATTAGGGTTTAGGAACAACGGTGAAGTTGTAATTATAGTACATGATGATAATAATTATAAAGAGTCTAGAATTGAAGTTTATGAACCCTTGTCTGGGCATACTAATGGTGTTGGGATTTATGGGAAGGAAGATATGTTCTCTGCGAGGTCGTACATGGAAACACTACTTTTGCTCGATCAGTCAGATTCTATCATTAATTAACAATGATGATGGTGCATATTGCAAGGTGTCGAGATCAAGCTATAGGTATCATATCAGTCTTTATTATTCAGTTTAGTTTATGTTACTAGAAAGATAAGTGTATGGGAATGCTTTTGAAGGTGATTCAGTGGTTGGTATCACTGGTAATTGGTTTGTTGATTAATGAAACGTTTAGATTAACTATATTTGGGACGGTGGATTAATTAGTATCTTACTGTCATCAAAATGGCAATTCGATCAAGGAAATGAGTAATTTAGGACGGTGGATTAATTAGTATCTTACTAGTGGCTGCCAACTGTTTACCTTTCTGCCTGAAGTATGTGTTTTGCTTCATTAGTTTGTTATTCAAATATTTAAAACATTTATATGTTATTAAAGCAAGCCAAACTTATAACCATTGATTTAAGACCAATGGCTAAAACCAATTAAGCCAAAGTCCTCATAGCCATACATATGCTTCTTTATTAGATGTGCTTTGATTGTAAGCAATGTTATATTGGAAGACTCGCTAGGAATTATGGGGTTCTAGTACTTGCATGTGCATTAGCATATAGCCTGATCAAAGTCAAAGAACATGAATCAATGATACGACTAGAGATACACTACTCGCAATCTCTGCTGTTGGTTGACGTTGATTAGAGATTACTAATTTGTTTAGGTAAAATATAGAAGATTGAATAACATCTTACTATTGTTACAATAGTGATCCAGTAAAGAACATGAGTAGCTTTGAAACGATTGTTGCTCTCCTACATCATGGCAGCCACAACGGCTTTATATTTCTGTGTTATGTAAGTTTTAGTGTTTCACTTGTTTGTTTGCTTTTTCAAATAGTTGAAAAACACACATATCCTATCAGCAGTGTAAAAGTACTCAATAACTCTTGATTAATTATCAATGTGCTATGGATGGGAGGTGATGCATGTCACTCAAGCACTAATTTCTTTCTCATGCCATTCATTTTGTTGCCCACACCTTTCCTCTGGCCTGATTTGGTGCGCCTGTCTCCCCTGACCACAAGACAGTGGTGGTAACTTCTGATGCATCCAATTCAACTTACTACCAACCAGCTCATACTCTGTCCATGTTCTCGTCTATGGCAATCGTGGCATAGAGGGTGTTTTAGGATGATACAGGAATACTAATTCGTTCGCTATTTAATATTTTCTTTATTTAGACATATAGTGTTGATGTCTAGCTTTTCATTCGATTAATGCTATGTATTGATGCAATGATTTATACTGAAGTTATCTAAATAATTGTTCTTGTGTTTCTGTATGGACAGTCATTTTAAAAGCGGGTCAAAATGGTCATTTTTAAAAACCGAGTCAAACGGGTCTTCTCTTGTCAGGTCAACCTTAACTTTTTCCCCATTTTGATCCCCTTTCTTTCTTCATTTCCCCTGCCACTCCTTACTTAAAGAGCACCGGTTAGTATGATTTTACTAGTGTATCCTCTTGTTATTTTTATTTTCCTTACCCATGTAGCTTTTTATTCAAATAGTGCAACAAGTGTTGATGTAAGGCTGCCCCATGGGGGATTCAATCCCCCTACTTTTCACTCAACGTCAGCTTTCTCTCTCCAGCGATCTTCAGGCGATTATGTGCCCCAGTAAGGGCGATCAAGTTCAATTTTTTTTTAAACATTTTTAACACAAAATAAAATTTCATTAATAATTAAAACGTTACATAATAATTCAAATAAAACTAAAACATTACGAAACTTATTAAAACATTACAACACTTATTAAAAATCTAGGTTGTGGCGTGCCTTGATCGCCTCTTTGAGTTTCTGCATTGCTTGTTGTTGTACTGCGGGCAAAGATTCGTCGATTGGCGTGCAATAGAACATGAGATCTGCATCATATTTCTTTTGTCGCTCAAATTCATGTTTTTGTTGTTCTAGTGCCAATTTTTTGTCTTCCCTTTCTTCTCTCTTTTGCTCCATCTCCAACACGATTTGCCGTTGTTCTAGCTCTTTCTTCTTCAAATCATAGTATTCGTCTGCCAGCTCCTTCTTCTGTCTGAATGCCTTGGACTTGATCTTGCCCCATTTCTCGGCAACACCTTCCATAATCACATCTTTCGAAAACTCCGAAGATTTCTTTTTATTCTTCTTTGCGGTATCACGACCAATTGGTCTACCATGCACAGACGAAGGCACATCCGAGTCGGTTGAAGTCCTTGCTTTTTTGCGACCATCATCTTGGGTTAAAAAAGCCGGAATCTCATTATCCTTCCAAACAGAATGGTCCCTCAAAATCTTCCAACAATGCTCCAAAACAAACGGATGACCACACACTAGTTGGTATTCATCACACGCTCGTGTATAGACAGTGAGGTCATTCTCACCACTTCCGTAATTCCTCTGAGCATTGTTGTAAATGGCACAAAATTGACCAACTCTAGGACGAATCCTATTTTTCCACTTTGTAATGATAGAGTTGTACGTTCTTTCGACACCAACCTCCTTCTCAAAATAAGCAATGACTTTCTGCCAAAATCCTTTAGCATTTTGGTTGTTTCCGGTTATACTATTCTCGGATACATCACACCAAGCGTTGCACAAGGCGATCTCTTCTTCTTTGGACCAAAGCGACGAATCTTTCTTGGCTTCTTTCTCGACAGCCTTCTTCTTTGCCTTTGTAGCTCGTTTCTTTGGTTTGACCGGTGACGTATCTTCTCGACATTCTTCTTCTTCTACGTCATCAAGGTTAACCGAATCGTGAAACGATCCATGAGCCAAACCGGTACCCGAACCGTGATACTCTTGAGCCGGATAACCCGATCCGGTTCCAACATAAAAAGCATGATTGTTGTATAATTGGTCTTCGAAATCAAAACCCTCAAGATTGATACGGTTAACCGGGGAATATTCTTGATAATTTGAATATGAAGACGTTGATGAATCCATTGTTGGACGGTACACAGATTCGGGTGACCCATACATAGATTGGTTGCTTCGACGGGAGTGGCTTTGTTGTTGTTGTTGTTGGATGTTTTGATGCGGTGGAACAAATGGACGACTCATAAAAAATGGATTGTTAGTTTGTTGTTGTGGAGCTTGTTGGGATTGATATTCGAAAGCAGGGGGTTGGAAATTGATTCTTGGTGAGACACCGGTTAACCGGAAATTCGGATCCGGTGTTAAAATATGCGAGGCGTTTTGTGCCAAACGGGATTTTTGGCCTTTGGTTGGTGGTGTTTTCTTAGACATTTTTTATAGAGAGGATTATGAGATTTTTGATAGAGATGATTGTGAGATTTGTGAGTTTAGTGTGTAAATATGTTGTGTATTTATAGGATAGTTTTAGTAGTATTTTTTTTTTTTTTTTTAATACCAAACGGTCGAAAACTTTAATTTTTAAACGGTTAGATTTTATTTTTGTTTGGACTTCAACGGCTAGCAACAAGAGGAGTATACTTTTTGCTTTGTTCTTATCGATCGTCCACACGACCAATTCATGTTTTTTTGCTGGCGATCGATTGCCTCCACAGCAAGGGGATCGAGATGAAATCGATCGCCCTATGCCTCGATCGATTGGCGATTTACTCCTACTGCATGCAGCCTAAATATCTTTTGCAAAAGTTTTAGCTTTTGGGTTATCTAAAAACTTCATCGAGGGCAGCCTACAGGTTGATGTCACAAGAAGAAAAAGGGGGAAAGTGATTTAGATCAGGGGTTATATTGAAGTAAAGACAAAAATGCCTAAGGACGGTTTATAATTATTTGTTTGTCACCGAACTAAGAACTGGTGGTAAACATGCAAGTTACAGACTCGCAACCTGCAAAGGGATTCATTAGTTCTCTTGATCAGGAGTCAAGTACATGAATTTGTATGTACTAATGTAAGGAACACGTTATCTTCTAAATTCAATCGTATTTAGCCTTAGCTTAAACCAAATGTCGAGCAATCGACCTTTCCTTTTAAGCACTAGTTTCCGAATGAACTTAGGTTGGAAATAAGAGTGGTTGTAGGTATTTGACACACCCTAATAGCAAAGTTTTATAATCTAAAATGGTACGTGGTGTATATAAATAATCTAAACGTTCATTAAAGAAACTTGATCACCAATTTAAACATGAATCTGCCTCTCTATGCTAAATTACGTAATATTATTTTGATATTTTCAACATAAAAAAGATAAAACTCATTTCAGTGACCTCTACCTGATAAAAGTGACAATCTATACTACATATTAAGCATGAATTTCATGTTGAATTGTTGAATATTCATCACATTAAAGTTACTAATTTGCCTTTGGTTATTATTGAAATCGTTAGCTAATGTCTCCAACCTATCATAACTATCGATATTTATGTCTACAGACACATTCCAAAAAGACAAAATTAAGGAATACAAAATTAGAAACATATTGTACAAATCAACTGAACAAAACAACATTTCTTGTAGCATTCATAAGAGAATTTACAATTACACTTATATTTTCGGTTGTACAAACTGTTGTAACAAAAATCACAAATTATTGTATTTTAAAAAAACAAAGCACCCCGTAAAAGATAGATACCAAACTCTAGACATATTAACACAAAACCTACAAAGCACTCTTAAAAAAGAGTGATGATCGAAATTTATTGTGTCTAAAAGAAATGTATCAAAATCTTTAACAACAGAAATGAAGACGATGTTTTTATGTGAAATATTATTATGGCCAGATCCGTGGTGTTTGCAAGCGAGTCTTAATTGATAAGGCTTGTGACATGCAAATGTAATGGTTCCAGACATATCATTTTTAGTGATAGCCCGACACATGTGACAGCGGTGTAGGATGCACAAGACAAATCTTTGATGGTTGATGTAAAACCCTGAAAATATAAAGCATGTGAAAAGACCATTTTACCCTCGAATTTAATATTTTATAAAATACGTAAACTATCGAACTTTAATCCACATTATTCTCAGTGTAATGAAATTTAACTTGATATATGATTCGAGGTTTAATGAAAGTAAAAGCTACAACCACCGGATAAATAACGTGTACAAAATCGACCCACGCCTATGTCCATTTAGATCTCAACGTTTTTTTTTATGCTTTGCATGGACCAAGAATATTACCATCAAAATATAACTTAAATTTAAAACCCACTATATTTATATTACGGAAAGTATTAAATCTGTTTTGGTTTCCCTAGTATTCAGCCAAATCAACCACCTATATACCACATCATCTACTCAATTACGTTTCATTATTTAACCTACAATTACACATACCTAAAACGCCCATAAAACCCTAACTACAATAAAATGGCGGCTGCCATCTTTCTTACTTTTTCATCCGAAACAAACTAAACAAAAACACAGGTCCCTTGGTCCCTCTCTACACCGATCCTCAGCCAAGAAAACCCACACGCTATCAACCATTTGCTGCCAAGGAAGAGAAGAAGGAGAAAGCTTGTTGTTGACCAAGAGGGTGCCTCGTTGGAGTCCTTATGTAATTCATTCGAGTCCTAGTTTTGGACCCCATTTGTTTTCTGTTTTCAGTCGACATAAAGGTTCGTCTTGCCTTCTTTTTTCTCTTTTCAGTCGACACATCCAAGGTGTAATCAATACTTATAACCATGCTATTTTCCTCGTTATTTATCACACATAAAGTTATCACATGGAATCTTAAACTATACGCCTCAATATAATTATTTATGTCGCGCTAGATGGACTGTTTTGGTGCCGTGATATCCAGCCATAAGTTTTGTTATTTAGAGATCATTAAAATAGACGTTTAATGTGGTTAACTAAAACTGAAAAAACATGGAACTTACAGTAACGAGGGGGTATCGTAATAAGGGTTTTATTGTAAATTATATGAGAGTGTGGGTCTATAACTGGGTCGCTGCATATAAAGTTTGGAACTGAAAAGAGTGATTGCATGTGTGAGGCCATACGTTGGTAGATATGCATGGGTTTTAAAGTGTCAACATTTATGGCTTCATGGATTTTTGTAACTTAATTAACGAAATTCATTTTACTCAGCATTGTATAGTTGTGAAGCTTGCATGTAAATTTTAATTTAGTAAACTAATATTATTTCGCTGGGGACCAAAGTCGGATAGGAATTGTCACCTATAGTAACTTGTTAATATGGTGTGAACGATAAAGGATTGTCGAGTCTCGCTAGTCTCAAGGGGTCTCATTATTATTGGCGTTAAAATGTGTGTGTGCGTATTGCATATGAGTGTTTTGAGTCGTGTTCGAGATAAGGATCTATGGACATATTTTGTGTCTAAAGTGGTTCAACCTAAAGGTCTAATTCGGTATATGACTAAATTAAGAATACATTTAACCTAACGCAAACCTTTCTTTTGTTTTCTCATATGAAAGATAAAACCCAAATCATGTGATATCATAGTTTAGCAGATGTCAAAAAGTATTAAAGGCAATTATCAATTATGTTATAAAAGGATAAATGGACCTATAAATAATAAATGGATTTCCTAAATGATAAATAGCTATTAACTTAATGTAGATTCGTTGAAGAAGACGTGACGTTGTTTTCTTGTGCTCACTTTTCCGTTCGCTAAGGTACAGATATTCTATCCCTTTTCAGTAGGGATTTCTCATAACTTTTCGATCCTTAACTTTACTTCACTTATGATATTCCTTTGCTATAATTTCCTTATGCTATGATCCTTTTGATATGATTCCGACATAACCCCTTTGATATGATCCTGTTCGCCATGATATCCGTTTGTTATGATTATGAACTTCTGATTATGAACCTTATGATTATGAACCATCTGATTATGAACCTCTGATTATGAACTTATGTTATGGAAATCTGATATGAACCTTTGACTTCTGAACCTTTGATATGAACCCTTATGATATGATTATGCTTTGACCCTTCAGTTTGATACCCGAGCCAAATATGTTTCCTAGTCATGAAGGTAACATGACCGTGTCATTGATGCACCAATGGCATGACTCCAGTGTGTACGAGTGATGATACACACCATCCCCTATTATGATATGATATGATTATGAGCTCACTATATGTATATGATTTGGCCACTGGGGGCGTATGGATGCATCCTAGATATGATATGTTTCGAGGGATTTGATCTGTTTGGAGATATATATGGTGAATGATGTCGGGTGCAATCCGCGTCTTCACAATTTCGGGAGCTAGCTACTCCATTTGTTACTGAGGTCTCCCCTCCTATTATGTATGGTATTCCGAGGTCACCCCTCCGAATACAATGGCTACTTATGATATGATATGATATGATATGTTTCCGGGCTCGGGTAGATTTCTGATAACCCTTACACTTTTGATAAACCTATATTGTACCTTCCGTATTCCCCAACGCACCATAATCTGTATTACTTGTTCATTACTCAATACCCTTATATGATTCACTTTTACCAAGATATAGATACTCCATTACATTGATCTGTCACACTTTCATTCCGTTACTTCAGACTATGGTTCCATTCACGTATTGGGTTATTATATGCTTATTGAATTTGATTATGCTATTCATGTTTTATGTGACTACTGATTATCCTGCTATGATGTGATTAATATGTGGTTATCTGAGTTACCTATTTTCAACTGATGATATGTGATCTCACTGTTATGTGACCCTCTGAATTGTCTGGTGACCATGCTAATGTGTAATCGATAGTTTTGTCTGTTTATTATGTGTACTTGTTCAGATAATTTCGTGGACTATGATTATCTGATAGTTTCCTTATCTGCTTGTTGTTGACCTGCCATGTTTGCATTTCGGTTTATGCTACGGTTTGATTGGGTAAATGGTTCAGCTTGTGACGTCTGGCTTGTTAATTTGTTTAGTTGCCCTGCTATGTCTTTAATTCATTTAATTATATCGTTATACTGTATTCCTACTTATTACGTGTGACTGCCATGTGTTGACCGCTGTTATGATACTGGTTATGTTTTCAACTAAGGGTTTTGACCTGTGTGAATTGCCATGCTCACTTATTAATTAATTGCTTCCGCTTTCCTGTAGATATCTGTTTGGCTTGTATGTCTTCTGATTTCCTGAATTGATTGTATGACATATATGTTGTGTAGATGCGACGCCTGCTATGTTTGCTTATGTTTCAGTTCTTGTATGCCTGGTTTGTATGTGCTTGTTTATATGTCATCGATGCTTTGCTTCGTTCTCCTTGTTATCTGTTCGTTTTGGATATCTGTAAAATTGTGTTCTGCAGGATCCTCATTGACTCATTATTCTCATTTCGCTTCGACTGTGTTATCCGTTTCCTTTGTTTCATTTTGCATTTTAGATTTTATTTAGCTTTCGTTTGTTATATCTGGGCTTTTAAGCTCAGGCGCATTTCTTTTCCTGCGGCAGGTTTTAGGTTTGAAGATGGGCTTTGATGGGCTGAGAGTTGGATTACCTGAGTGGACCAACCATAGTTACCTTATTATCTTGGACTTATTTTGATGGGCTTTTGTTTTGGAGATTTTCTTTTCATTTTGGATATTGTATTTCCTTGTCAGTCAACTGTTCATATGATTTGATACTTCATTTTAAGGTTTTTGTTTGCAAGATTTTTATTGTATGTTCTGATATGACACCAAAATGTGACACTTCTACCCTTGTCGGGTTGGGGTGTTACAGTTGAAGTTAAAGGGATACGATTGGTGGCAATTAAGAGGTAGTCAGGTAGTGGGTGTCGATTTTTCGTGTGTTGGAGAAATAATAGTGTAAACGAGTAAGGTTTGTTCCATAATAATTTTGCAAACAAATCTATATTTGGATGAGTTTAGGTGGTGTAAAGTTTGAGGCCAATTAATCTAAATGGTGAATGTATGTTTTTTTTTTCATTTATGTTTTGATTTCTATTTTTAGTCCTACATATATATAAAAGACGAAAATAATGGATATAATGCTTAGAGTCTTAAACGTCAAAATAGCTTATTGATACCAGTTAAAAGATAATTTTAGTATTTGGAAGCTAGAAAAGTGAAGAAAGAACAAAATAATAATTGCATTCTATATAATTATAGATGGCTTGGAGAAAAAGAAACATAATAAGATTAAAAAACGTCGTAAACACTGATGAGTGTCTAAATACTCATCATTTTTGTACCAATTAAACTGCAAAAACATCTGAAAACACTCAGAAATGCATCAAAATGATAAAAATATCACAAATAAGTGTTTTATGTGTTTTAAATGCAAAAATATCAAAATCTGGTGAAAAACGTATCAAGTTTGCATAATTGGCAGTTTTAGTCCCCCAAGTTTCAAAAGTTGTCAAAAACAGTCCCTGGTAAATCAAAATAAAGAAAAATATCATTTTAAGTCCCTAGGGATTCATGAGTTGTCAAAATTAGTCCTTGAGAATTAAAAATTGCAAATTTACAACCTAGGTCCCTAAACTTTGAAATTTGGCAAAAATAGTCCTTGGAAAATTGAAAATGTCAAAACTGGTCCTTGTACTATTGAAACCTGTCAATTTTGGTCCCTTGAAACAACTTTGGAAAATTACAGGTTTGGTCCCTCTAGTTTGGCAGATTTACAAAATGGTCCCTATAATAATAAACCTAATCCCATGACCCTTTGTCTATTTCTGACCCCCAGCCAATAATCCTTTTTGGACCCCCTGTCACTTTCTTTTTGGACCCCCTGGTCAACCAGTCAAATCCTTTTGCCGCCCACCCTATTCACCTTCCTTCCCCACTAGCCCTGCAACTCTCAGGCACCTCTCACCTCACCTTATCCCCTCAAACCTTCCCCCTCATCTCCACAATCATCATATCTACTCAACCCCCCCCCCCCTAGCTGCAAATTCAGAGCCACAGAGGTCAAAACTACCTTTCCCGCCAAATTTTCATCCAATGGCCAATATAAGCCTAACTCATCCAATGGCCAATTTTATAGATGGGATTTGATCAGAAGGACACGTGGAAGCTAGTTGGGTATAAAAGAGAGGAAGAGAAGCAAGAAATAAGCAGTAGTTACTTTTAGTTTTCTTTGTATGTCGTTTTTTAGAATAAATATTTTAGTTTAAGTTTTAAAATGTAATATTTTGTTTCTATGATCTAAATTCAAGTTATGTTATCCTTGTAATCTGTTTTTAAGAATCAATTTCAAAGTTTAGCGAAATTTCATACTTTTGTGTTTACTGTTGAAAATTTCAGTTTCAATTTCATACATTCAAGCTTCAAATAGCTTCTTTCCAAGTTCAAATAAGCTTATAAAAGCTGCTTATAGCTTTTTATAAGCTTATATTTAAGTTTCCAGCAAATTTGGTTATTGGTCAACATAAGTCAAACTGGAGCTAAAATTGGAAATGGTGATGATATTTGGTTGATGCAGTGCTGGTTTTGGGTTGAAATAGACTAGGTTAGAGTAGCATTGGTTCTGGTTTTAGCCTGCAAAACAAGCTGGGTCCTTGTGAGTATTATTCTCATTTCCATTTTTAATGCAGAATTGCATTTTGTGCTTATGATTGAATCTGTGATCATTAATAGTTCAAACCTGTTTAAATAGTGGTAATTAGGTCAGTTTAACTCAGTTTGATCAATAATATAAGCTAGTGCAGAGTTTAGCTCAATTTAAATTGCATATCAGTGTTTTCAAGGTGTGTTTGGATCAGTGGTTAGCCTGTGTTAGAGGCTTGCTCAGTTGTTGATACTTGTTGTTCTAGGCTGGTTTAGCCAATTTACACTCATATCTGTTATCATTTTACCTCTGCAAAAGCTCTAAGTCAAACTTAATCTATAATCTGTCTCAAGTACTTAACTGTTAGGATTTTTAGAAATCAACCACTTGTTTTGTGTTTAGAAAACTTAGAGATAGCTTGTATTAGCTTCATTTCATCATATTACATCAAGCTCAGTCCATAAATTAGGCTCAAAGTTCATTATAGTCAACATATCAAAATTGCTTCAAAAGTCAAAACATGAAAAATCCATTTTGAGCCCAACTGGGATGATTTTTCATAGCTTCAGTTCTGGGCCGAATCAAGCAAAACCTTGGGTTTATAAACTTCTGTTGGTCTATTTTCTTATTATGATTTTTTCAGAATTTTAGTAATTTTTTAGAAGCCCCAAATGAGCTTGTCAAAATGGGCTTATATGCCCTGTGCACAGGGCACTGAACTGCACAGGTGTTGTGCAGTTTGTGCAGCCCTTGCACAAAGCTCAATTGAGCTTAACTTGGTCTCATTCTTGGTTTACTAGTTCTTAGCCAGGTCTACTTTAGGTTCCAGCTTTTGGTTTTAGTTGCAGCTTATTTGAGTGGCTTATTTCAAGCCACAAAGTAGTTGCCTAAATCTGATTTAAGCACTTAATCTCATATAGCCAAATCTGTGTAGGGTACAATTCAGAGGTTTAAGATAGTTGTTTTTAGTTCATTTTAAGTTCTTTTAGCATAATGTAGCTTCTGTAATCAGTTGGTGGTCCTTGGTGTTCATTGGCTTATTCTAAGTGCTTATTTTTAAGCACTTTACATAGCAGTTTCATTTTCCTACACATAGCCCACTGTTTTTATATTTTTCCTAGATTCACAATATTATTTTAGGCTTATCTTGAATTTTTCAGATTTTTCTAAGTCTGTTTGGTATTTTTCCCTATTTAAATTAGTTTTTAAGCATTTTTAATTAGCATTTAATACAATTAATTCAGAAAAGTTTCAAAAAAATAATTTTTAATTTTTCTTAAGTTTAGATAAATATAAAAAGTCAAAAAAATATTTTTCCAGATTTTTCTTAGTTAAATTTGTAATTTTTAGTAATTTAATTAGTTTTAAATAGTTTAAAATTCATAAAAAATAGAAAAATAATCAGAAAAATATAAAAATAGTTTTTAAAATTCTCTTTTGTTATTTTATATTTTTCCAAGTCATAATTTCATTTTTCTAGCTTTATTTCATATTTTCTTGTATTTTAGGTTATTATTTAATAAGTAAAAATAGTTTTTAATTAATAATAATTAGATAAATAGTTTTAAAAATAATTTTCTTTTTCTTAAAATTTTCTTTTATCATTAGGCTTGTAAAAATGTCATTTTCATATTTTTAGGATTTATATTGTGTAAGTTTCACATTTTCTCTTGTACGTCGCATAGTTTTTAAATTCTAGTTTTATAAAAACATAAAATCAAAAAAATCATTTTGCAAATAGTGATAGCGTTTATTTAATATAGTTTATCTTTTTAAATTTTCTTTAATTTGCATTTAAGCCCCTGTAGTTTATGTACTTTTTCTTTAGTTGTAATAATTCAAATCCCTCTTTTCCGTTCAAATCTCTCGATCACTATACGTTTGACTATTCTCGCACAGCTCGTTGGGACTTAAAGACCTGGGGAAACACTATACTCTCCTGATCTTCATTGCATTTGCTTCGAATGTCTTAAGTTTGTTACGGTTGGCCATTCACAAGTGGCCGGCTTGAGTGATTAAACTTGACTGGTTTGGAGCAGATCAAATTTTGGCGTCGCTGCTGGGGAGCTGTGCTAATTATCTTACGTTTAGCAGATTAGTGATTTGAATATTCACTCCTTGTTCATACCATCTATATGTTTATATTTTCTTTTAAAAATCCAAAAACCCAAAAAGATTTTCATTCTTTGTTTTTACAAAATGTTTATCCAAAAAACCAAAAATAATCCTCTTTACCCTCTTACCCTTTTTGATTCTTTATCCCTTTACCCTCTATCCATTTGATTCTAACTTCTTCTATTCTCATGGAATCTCTCGACTGCGACGAATTCTGGGACGAAGTTGAAAAACTTCAGACTTCATCGCAAATGTCAAGAATTCGTGTTGTTCGTGATGATCCATTAATTCTGCGTAGGGAAATGGAAAGAGAAACTGGGGTGACAAAGGACCAGGTACTTCCCTCTGATAATGGAAGTGCTAAATACGTCCAACCTACGGTTATCCAAAGATCTAACCCCTCAATTGCTCCTAAACCGTCTAGAATTGATTCTAAACTTTCACGATTTACGGTTAAAAGCAAACATGCAGAATTTAGACCGGTGACTAGCAAGAATGACTTGCCTAATCTTCACGCTTTCTCAAGAACCAGTAACCGGAGACCATAACAGAAGTGGTGGAAATTGCTAGCTCTCAGAGCACACCACTTGTCCCACCTCCAGATTTTTCAAAATGTTCTTCGAGACTAGATAGTCATTCAGATCACCATGTTGGTTTTGTTGATTCTTTGAATAAACCGATTCCTTCTCATAACTCTCAAATGAAATCGTTTATTCCTTGTGTCGGTTGTGGTGAGCCTCTTTTTGGTTCACCACTGCGTTGGTGTACGCGTGTGTACAATGTGGTAATGATATTCAGAACGGGAGTTGTTTGTTTTGTGGTTCGAGGAATTCATTTGATTATGATCCTAATCGGAACTCATTTAACGACCCCTCAAACTTTTCCAATTACCCACCACAGCCTGACTCATCTTCATATAATCAACATAACTGCTGTGAATTTTGTGGAGGTCCTCACCAAGGATTTGAGTGTCAATCCGGAAACACGTTTGTCTATGAACAGGTTTTCGGTGATGCTCGAACTTTGGTTATGACCAATATCCATATGATTCACCAGTCCCGAATCAGCAGTTCTACTTTGTGAGGGACTGTGGAGGTCCTCATTTCAGCTCTGATTGTCAAACAGGGAATCCATTTCCTTGTAACAATTACGACTATCCATATCACGACCAACCTCCACAATGCCAAATGAATCAAACTCCTCAACAAACCCAACAAGACACTTATCTAGAGCTTCTGGAGTCAGTGAAAAGAACTGAGGAGTTGTGTAAAACAAGATTTCATAATGTTCCCAGTTTTTCTTGTGTACATTGTAGGGGTCCTCATGATGATTATCAATTTCAACCTTCCGGTTTTGACAAATCTCCACTCCCACAATGTCCGTCATTAAAATTCACATGAGAAACCCATGGAAGAATTGCTAGCTGAAGAGCGGTACGCTAAATTAAATTCCCAGATTGCCTTTGAAAAATCTATTAGGGAATCAATTGCAAAAGAAAAAGCAGCCAGATCTAGCTCTCAATTTCGTTTTATTCCTGATGACAGTGATGATGAGGATACACTTGATTCATCAAGTTCATCAAATGATATCCCGGCAGTTGAGATTCATTCTCAAGCAACTGCTATCACACCCGAGGTTCACACTCACTCTCTGAACATGGGGGACGAGCATCTTGACACTGTTCCTGAAAAGGAATCGGACGAATTCATAAAGTCTAGTGTTGAGAACCTTGTCCCAATCCCGAGAGAGTCACAGGGAACTTCTGATCATATGTGTGATTCTCTTTCCCCTCTTGAGTGTTCAAAAGATCATTTTGAAACTTTCTCCGATGTTAGCGACGATTGTACTTCTTATGGAAACATCGAATATGTTGAGGCATCACTCTCACAGTCTGATGCTGATCATCCTCTTGAGGAGTTCACCAATGAACTCACTCACATCAATCCACTTTCATCGGAAGGTAATGATAGTCTCTTTGATTTCAAAGCCGATCTGGGAGAGACTGAAAGTCTCCTTGATAATGATCGTTCACTCACTTCTTATCCCAACAGTCCAATAGAGAATATTAATCACTTTGTTCCTGAAACATTCAAAACTACTTTCACCAATCCTCTATTTGAATTAGACTTTGAATTCACTTTAATTTCTGAGAATCCACTCTTTGATACTCAGATTGAGGATAGTGATGAGTCTACAGTGGAACAAGAATTCACAGATTTACATCTTGTGATTGATTCTCTTCACGAGGAGTTCGCCGATGAACTCACTCATATCATATCTCCGCCGGAGTATGATAACTTCCACTTTGATCTAGACACACCTATAATATGTCTTGATCAAGCGAGCTTAACTGATGAGATTCATGAAACTATGAATTCTCCTATTGAGGATGAAGAGTTAGTCATGATTTTTATCATGATTTTCTTTCTTTTCTTCATATATTCTGTCACTTCTCCTGTTCTTCACTCCTTCGGGAATGAAGACATTATCTTTGACCCGGCATTTCCATGTACCATTTGTGAGTCGTTCTGTCTCTGTATCTCGTCGGTGTGGAACTTTCACGTACTTCAATGTTTATCCAAACATCTTGAATGAAAGTCCGATGGAGATTGTCTCTTCCACTTACTTCCCCATGAACAAATTAATTCGGGGTCGAGTCAAGCTAGCGACTCGGTAATCAAAAACAGTAGTTAAACATGGGTTTTCACCCGTGTGTACCACTCTAGTGTGGGGGATATACCCCACATGTTGTATATAGATCTAAAAAATGAACGAAAATTGTAAATATTAAAAAAGAGAATAATTGTTGTGTTTCTACACTTAGCTAGTGATGTTATCTTTTTACGTTCTAAGTTTCGGCATTACAGCCGGTACTTTGAATATTGAGGACAATATTCATTTCTAAGTGTGGGGGGGAAATTCTGGCGAATTTGATCATAAATGTACCCTTTTACTCCCTTTTTCCCCCAAAATGGCCAAATTTTAAAAACAAATTTTTAGTGGAAGTACTATGTACTAAACACAACAAATGGTAATCAGTCCACCATGTCTAACCCACATAAGGATTGGCTAATCCAGGAGCAAACGGCTCTTGGTAAAGATATCTCAAATCTGTTGACGGCTTACAATTTTCCCAAAATTGTATGGTATTCAGCTCACCATATCCTTAAAAGTGAAGAGTTGGCTAGCCCGCAAGTTTATGGCTTGTGGTAAAGGCAGTTGAAAAACCATAATTAGTAATCAGCTCACCAAAGATAATATTGATAATTTATCTAAGAGTTGGCTAGTCCAGAAGCAAACGGCTTCTGGAAAAGACAAATCAAATCCGTTGAAAGCTGATGAGTTGCTCAAAATCATTTGGTTATCGGTGTACCAAGGTTCTTACTTGAACTGAAACATTTGGCTACTCCAGTAGTAATGGCTTTTGGTAAAGAGATGAAATCCATTAATTTTCTCAAAACATTGCTAGGGACTAGCAATATCTTAGTGTGGGGATTGATGAGTGTCTAAATACTCATCATTTTTGTACCAATTAAACCGCAAAAACATCTGAAAACACTCAGAAATGCATCAAAATGATAAAAATATCACAAATAAGTGTTTTATGTGTTTTAAATGCAAAAATATCAAAATCTGGTGAAAAACGTATCAAGTTTGCATAATTGGCAGTTTTAGTCCCCCAAGTTTCAAAAGTTGTCAAAAACAGTCCTTGGTAAATCAAAATAAAGAAAAATATCATTTTAAGTCCCTAGGGATTCATGAGTTGTCAAAATTAGTCCTTGAGAATTAAAAATTGCAAATTTACAACTTAGGTCCCTAAACTTTGAAATTTGGCAAAAATAGTCCTTGTAAAATTGAAAATGTCAAAACTGGTCCTTGTACTATTGAAACCTGTCAATTTTGGTCCCTTGAAACAACTTTGGAAAATTACAGGTTTGGTCCCTCTAGTTTGGCAGATTTACAAAATGGTCCCTATAATAATAAACCTAATCCCATGACCCTTTGTCTATTTCTGACCCCCAGCCAATAATCCTTTTTGGACCCCCTGTCACTTTCTTTTTGGACCCCCTGGTCAACCAGTCAAATCCTTTTGCCGCCCACCCTATTCACCTTCCTTCCCCACTAGCCTGCAACTCTCGTGGCACCTCTCACCTCACCTTATCCCTCAAACCTTCCCCTCATCTCCACAA
Source organism: Chrysanthemum makinoi (assembly GCA_910596185.1). Classification (NCBI taxonomy): domain Eukaryota; kingdom Viridiplantae; phylum Streptophyta; class Magnoliopsida; order Asterales; family Asteraceae; genus Chrysanthemum; species Chrysanthemum makinoi. The sequence goes on from OU343223.1 coordinate 31,067,459, forward strand.
TCATCATACCTACTCCACCCCCCTAGCTGCAAATTCAGAGCCACAGAGGTCAAAACTACCTTTCCCGCCAAATTTTCATCCAATGGCCAATATAAGCCTAACTCATCCAATGGCCAATTTTATTGATGGGATTTTATCAGAAGGACACGTGGAAGCTAGTTGGGTATAAAAGAGAGGAAGAGAAGCAAGAAATAAGCAGTAGTTAGTTTTAGTTTTCTTTGTATGTCGTTTTTTAGAATAAATATTTTAGTTTAAGTTTTAAAATGTAATATTTTGTTTCTATGATCTAAATTCAAGTTATGTTATCCTTGTAATCTGTTTTTAAGAATCAATTTCAAAGTTTAGCGAAATTTCATACTTTTGTGTTTCTTGTTGAAAATTTCAGTTTCAATTTCATACATTCAAGCTTCAAATAGCTTCTTTCCAAGTTCAAATAAGCTTATAAAAGTCTTATAGCTTTTATAAGCTTATATTTAAGTTTCCAAAGAAATTTGGTTATTGGTCAACATAAGTCAAACTGGAGCTAAAATTGGAAATGGTGATGATATTTGGTTGATGCATCTTGGTTTTGGGTTGAAATAGACTAGGTTAGAGTAGCATTGGTTACGGTTTTAGCCTCGCAAAACAAGCCGGGTCCTTGTGAGTATTATTCTCATTTCCATTTTAATGCGAATTGCATTTTGTGCTTATGATTGAATCTGTGATCATTAATAGTTCAAACCTGTTTAAATAGTGGTAATTAGGTCAGTTTAACTCAGTTTGATCAATAATATAAGCTAGTGCGTAGTTTAGCTCAATTTAAATTGCATATCAGTGTTTTCAAGGTGTGTTTGGATCAGTGGTTAACCTGTGTTAGAGGCTTGCTCAGTTGTTGATACTTGTTGTTCTAGGCTGGTTTAGCCAATTTACACTCATATCTGTTATCATTTTACCTCTGCAAAAGCTCTAAGTCAAACTTAATCTATAATGCCTCAAGTACTTAACTGTTAGGATTTTTAGAAATCAACCACTTGTTTTGTGTTTAGAAAACTTAGAGATAGCTTGTATTAGCTTCATTTCATCATATTACATCAAGCTCAGTCCATAAATTAGGCTCAAAGTTCATTATAGTCAACATATCAAAATTGCTTCAAAAGTCAAAACATGAAAAATCCATTTTGAGCCCAACTAGGATGATTTTTCATAGCTTCAGTTCTGGGCCAAATCAAGCAAAACCTTGGGTTTATAAACTTCTGTTGGTCTATTTTCTTATTATGATTTTTTCAGAATTTTAGTAATTTTTTAGAAGCCCCAAATGAGCTTGTCAAAATGGGCTTATATGCCACATACAGTGGCAATCGAATCACAGTGTTGTGCAGGTTTGTGCTTGCACAAAGCTCAATTGAGCTTAACTTGGTCTCATTCTTGGTTTACTAGTTCTTAGCCAGGTCTACTTTAGGTTCCAGCTTTTGGTTTTAGTTGCAGCTTATTTGAGTGGCTTATTTCAAGCCACAAAGTAGTTACCTAAATCGATTTAAGCACTTAATCTCATATAGCCAAACTCGGTAGGGTACAATTCAGAGGTTTAAGATAGTTGTTTTTAGTTCATTTTAAGTTCTTTTAGCATAATGTAGCTTCTGTAATCAGTTGGTGGTCCTTGGTGTTCATTGGCTTATTCTAAGTGCTTATTTTTAAGCACTTTACATAGCAGTTTCATTTTCCTACACATAGCCCACTGTTTTTATATTTTTCCTAGATTCAAAATATTATTTTAGGCTTATCTTGAATTTTTCAGATTTTTCTAAGTCTGTTTGGTATTTTTCCCTATTTAAATTAGTTTTTAAGCATTTTTAATTAGCATTTAATACAATTAATTCAGAAAAGTTTCAAAAAAATAATTTTTAATTTTTCTTAAGTTTAGATAAATATAAAAAGTCAAAAAAATATTTTTCCAGATTTTTCTTAGTTAAATTTGTAATTTTTAGTAATTTAATTAGTTTTAAATAGTTTAAAATTCATAAAAAATAGAAAAATAATCAGAAAAATATAAAAATAGTTTTAAAAATTCTCTTTTGTTATTTTATATTTTTCCAAGTCATAATTTCATTTTTCTAGCTTTATTTCATATTTTCTTGTATTTTAGGTTATTATTTAATAAGTAAAATTAGTTTTTAATTAATAATAATTAGATAAATAGTTTTAAAAATAATTTTCTTTTTTCTTAAAATTTTATTTTATCATTAGGATTGTAAAAATGTCATTTTCATATTTTTAGGATTTATATTGTGTAAGTTTCACATTTTCTCTTGTACGTCGCATAGTTTTTAAATTCTAGTTTTATAAAAACATAAAATCAAAAACATCATTTTGCAAATAGTGATAGCGTTTATTTAATATAGTTTATCTTTTTAAATTTTCTTTAATTTGCATTTAAGCCCCTGTAGTTTATGTACTTTTTCTTTAGTTGTAATAATTCAAATCCTCTTTTTCATTCAAATCTCTCGATCACTATACGTTTGACTATTCTCGCACAGCTTTCGTTGGGACTTAAAGACACTGGGAAACACTATACTCTCCTGATCTTCATTGCATTTGCTTCTGAGCTGTCTTAAGTTTGTTACGGTTGGCCATTCACAAGTGGCCGGCTTGAGTGATTAAACTTGACTGGTTTGGAGCAGATCAAACACACTCTTACACTTTCATAAATAAACAAAACTTAAAGGTGTGAATTGCTCTATGTTGACAAAATATGAAGCAATGTGCGAAGCATTTTAGCCATTTAACATGTGAAGCATTTTTATCCACTCAAAATGCGACGGCAAAAGGGCAAAGAATTTTGGAGTTTGATCTCTTGACTTTCTTGTTGTGCTCGTGTTGTTCCATTGTTGAAGCAAATTCCCACAGTCTGGCTTAACTTGAGAGTTCGGCTTCAATCAACGATGCCGGAGGAAATAAACGTTCCTTCCTGCACAATGCACGACACGCGTTAGCCTCGCCCTGGATGATATCCAGGACCAAGCTCCGGCGTGAAAGTAAGCTAGAGGTTAATAAAGATAGTAATGAATGCGGTGATTAATGTAGGTGTGTGTGTATTTATTGCAAAACATTAAATGTGTTGGGGTATTTATACTACCCCAAGTATGTACCTGCGTCACTGTAGATTCACTATTTGAGCAGGCCTATATTACCTGCATGTAGGTCTATAGCCACCCTAGTTGATAGGACACGTGGTGAGAATCCCTTAAAAACTGGATACTGTCACTTGCCGTCCGGACGGTAAAGCATTCCGTCCGGCTAAAGATTCTGCCGGACACTAGGTCGTCCGGACACATACGCCAACATGCCCCCCCCCCCCAGTATTGGATCACCGGGTGAAAACCGATGGTGCAATACTTGAAATTATTAAATATTTATGAAAGAGAGCGTTTTGCCCCGTTCCGCATTGGGCTTTGATAACGTCTATGGCATTGGGCTATCCTGATGGGCCTGACTATCTAATGGGCTTGTATCCACGCCTCTCTGTCTTCCGAAATCGACGTGGATGTGTGAGATTGAGCCACGTCACCTTTTACTGACTGATGGGACGCTTGACAGTCTGTTATATGTTTTTTACCACAGTTATTTTCTCACACATCTCTCTTACATTCTGAATTGCTCTCGCTCGCCGGATTTCTTCTTCGCTTTTATAAGGTTCGTCTCGTTCTTCCCTGTAATTATTTGTACATCCCCTTCGGCATCCTTTTAGTAATGGCCGAACAAGCAACCGAGGAACAGAGCAATCCTATTTCAACCGAAGCTATCCAACCTTCGGTAGTTCCGAAGTTCGACATGCATATATATACATCTAGACTGACACAACCCGAGTTGGACAACATAATCGTAGAATATGGTATTCCCAATGACCTTCGTCCTCAACTTCCTCCGGACGATATGACTATGGACCAACTCCCGGCCGATAAAATTGGCATCTACCCCCAGCAGTTGGATACCGGAGGTGTTAGGATTCCTTTTTCTACCTTCCTGCTGAACGTGATTAGACACTTTAGGGTCCACTTCTCCCAGTTAGTTCCTTTAGGCCTGAACCGGGTGACCCTTTTTGAAATTAGGTGTTATAGTTTGGGCATCCGCCCCAGGGTTTCCTTGTTCCAGGCGTTTTACCGCTTGTGCAAGCAGGGGCACTGGTTTTCCTTCGAGAGTAGGACGGGCAAGAAGGCCTACAAGTGTTTTAAGGAGGTGCTCACAGGTCTTAAACATTGGAAAGAAAAGTTTTTCCTGATTGACCGTAGGGCGATCCCATTTGGCATGGCATGGAGACACAAGGACTCGAAGATTACAGATCCTTATCCGGACGGGTTTTCCGAGGAGGAAGCTAAGAGGCTGAGCAGTACTCCGATTTTACTAAAGGAAGCCTACCATAAGCTTGTTGTGGATGTGCCACCTTTCCTCGGTTTTCAGGAATCCGGGGTTCGAGCCTCTTCTAAAGGATGTCGGGGGTCATGGTAATTATTTGTCTTGTGCCATGGGATTTGTTGTGTTTATTACTTAGTGTTTTCCTTTAACATTCTTTTTCTTGCAGTTGTCAACATGTCTGAATATCTTGAACTCCCCGAATGGGACGATACTGTAGTGAGCAAAGGTCCTGCCGTTGACCCCACTCGGGAAGTCCCTAAGAGAACGACAGATCCTCTTCCGGTAGGTACAGACATCCCTCCGAAGGATGCTATTGCCAGAAGAGCCGAGGAGGCTGATCCGGATGTTGTGGCAGCTAGGGAGAAGAAAGAAAGAGAAGCTAGGGAAAAGAAGGAGAGGGAGGCGGCCAAGAGAAAAGGTGGTGAGGGCACGTCCAAAGCCCAAAGTAAGAAAAATAAGAAGAGAAGAACAGGTTTTGTTGAGCAGTTCTCTTCAGGTTCTCCTGTGGTGAATGCGGACCCTTTGAACCAAGCTCACCCGGTGGATCAGGAGGTAAATTTAAACCTTGCCGCTGAGCAGGAAACCCTTGTTGCTGCTGCTGTGGGTGGTGATGAAAATGTTGCTGCCGCTGGGGGCGATGATGAAAACGTTGCCCGCGAGGGAATGGTTGATAATGGGGGCGAAGGCGGTGATCAACTGCAACAGATGCCGTTGTCCCAACAAGAAGGGGGCCATGTTCCTCCGGTAATTTCCCCCTCCACAATTCCGAAGGTACGCGTTGAACTACTTGCAAACCCCTTGTCCATTTTGTTATTTCTAATTACTAACTTTGTTTTCTGGCCGTCTTTCAGGTCAATCAGCCCCTCGCAGTCATGGCCCCGACCATATTGAAAGGGTCTTGTTAGATTCAGGTATGTTTCAATCTTACCTCCATCCCTGTCTGCTTGTTAAATATTTTCTTACTATCCCTTTTGGTTTTTCTTGTAGATTAGGCCACAAACATTTTCATTCCCCAATGGGGTCTCAGGGATGAAGTCCGGATCAATACATACCGGTCCTGCCAAGATATGATCGACAATGTTGCTACTCAGGCTGAGAGAGGGGCCTTAGAGCAAGTGAATAATATTGATCTCATCCGCCGGGCATATGAGGATTTCGGGAAGAGTGTGATTGTCCAGGGTGAACTGTTGAGGAGATTCAAGGATCTCGAGCGGATATTATTGGCGGTGAGCGAAAGTCATAAGGGTTGCCATGGGCTTCTTGAGAAACTCTTTGCCGCCGAGTGAGAATGGAAGGTTAGCCGAGGAGTTGGAGAATCGGACTCTCGATTTGAAAGCCAGTCGCGGGAGAGACTGGAGGAGGAGGTTGAGAGGGTAACTTCGGGGCAGGAATGAGTGGATGGAGACCTCGGTGCTCGGTAGAAAATCGAGGAAGCTAGAGAGTGAGTTGGTGTCAAAAGATCAATCCCTGGTCGCTCTGCAGGAGGAAAAGGGTAAACTGGTAGCCGAGGTCGCTCAAAGCGAGGTGGTTAAAGCAGAATCTTTGTCAAAGACACTTACGCTTGGCGGTTCGTCGATTATTTGGAAGTGTTGAGTACAAAAAGAATATGGCTAAAGTGTATAGTTTGACCTACCAAGCGGGGTTTGTGACCGGGGCTAAAGTGAACAGAACCGAGGAGGAGACGGAGGCTGCTTTACAGAAGATCCGGAAGGTTAACAGGGATGCTCCAAACTTGTGGAGGGCTGAATATGACAAGCTTTTTGAAGCTGAGCATCCCTTCATTCAGAAGCTCGCAGACTCTTACCGTCTGCCCTTGGGGGATCTACTAAACATGGAGCCGGAGGTTCCTATTAGAAAGGAGACTCCCGGTACATCCAATGCTCCTCCTACTACCGAGACTCCGGTAGACATTGTGGAAAAGAATGCTTGAGTTCAGCCCTTCTCAGGACTTGTATTTTTGTGAACAATTATTCGGATAACACCGTTGTAATAATTAACAATGCTTCTTTAGCCATCCTTGTGAATGAATGTCTTTTTTTCTCGACATGTGTTCCTTTTATTTATTTATTTTCATGTTTCGTGCTTGATATCTTCCTTATGTTATTCTAAGGGCATCCGGCCGCGTGAGCCGTGCATCCGGTTTCCGGGCATCCTCGTGAAGTTAGAGGGCATCCATTACTTGGGCATCTGTACAGTTTCCCAGGCATCTGTGTGGTTATTACACCAGGCATCCGAAGGTGTTTTACACTTGGGCATCCGTATTACGGGCATCCGACAGGTTTTAGGCGTACCGTTTTCATACTCGACGGGGGCCAGCCGTCGGAATTGTTATATTATCACATCAATTGTTTACGGAAAATTGTCTCCTTACTGCGGGGAAACTTTCATCATTGAAATAATCACACATAGTCGTTTCAGATTACATAATGATAATAGGATTCTTATCACAATAGCAACTATAAGAAATAATTTCTAAGATTTATAGCATGCCAGGTCCGAGGAACCTCCTTTCCTTCCATTATTTGCAACTTATAAGAGCCATTCTGATTTGCTCCTACTATTCGGTAGGGCCCTTCCCAATTTGGTCCTAACTTTCCTTGATTCTCCACCCGGCTTGCCTCATTCTTCCGGTATACAAAATCTCCTACCTTGAAATTCATTGGTTTGACTCTCCGGTTGTAGTACTGTTCAACCTGCGTCTTGTATTTAGCTTCTTGAATGGCAGCATTTTCCCTTCTTTCTTGTAAGAGGTCTAAATTCAGGCGTTGTTCTTCTTCGTTCTGATCTTCTCGGAACATCATTGTTGTTCAATCGCGTAGGCATCCCTATCTCGCGGAATTACTGACCTAAGCTACCGTAGGTCAAAATTTGAAGGGTTTTCTCCGTTGCTTTCGTCTTGAGAGTTGTCCGGTGTGCCCATAAAACATTAGGTAACTCATCCAACCACCCTGTTCTTTCTCGGCCTAGTCTCGTTTTTATCCCGTCCATCAAGCTCCGGTTAGCCCTTTCTATCAATCCGTTGGCCTGCGGATGTGCCACGGCTGTGTTTATTTGCTTGATTTTCAACCCTTCGCACCATTTTTTGAATGGATCATTGACGAAATTGGTTCCGTTATCAGTGACCACGATTCCCGGTAAGCCGTACCTACATACAATGTTCTTGTATACAAACTTTATGACATCTTTCCCTGTTGTTTTGACCAACGGTTTCGCCTCTATCCACTTGGTAAAATAATCGATCGCCGCAATCACATATTTGAAGCGGCTTGGCGCTTCCGGAAAGGGGCCCAACACATCCATTCCCCATTGGTAGAAGGGCCAAGGGGCCATGATGGATGTCAGCAATGTCTTGGGGAGTTTGGGTACCAGAGAGTGTATTTGGCAAGAATCACATTTCCTAATTTCTTCTCGGGTATCCCGGTGAATGGTAGGCCAGTAATACCCTTGCCTCATAAGCTTGGCCACTATAGTCCTTGGTCCGGCGTGCATTCCACAGCACCCTTCGTGCACTTCACGGATTATGTAGTTTGCCTGCAATGGCCCTACACATCTCATCATCGGGACTAAGTAGCCTTTCTTAAAGAGGACACCCCCTTCTATCACGTCTTTGTGGAATTTTCATCCTTAAACTCCTAGCCTCATTGGGATCCTCCGGCCAAACTCCTTCTTCCAAGCACTTGACAATCAGTGTCATCCAGTTGTCCGTCTCTTCTTCTACTACGATGTTGACCATTTCTTCATCCCCTGATGGTTTTTCTAAAACCTCTAGGAGTACTTTTTTGGTCAGGTGGTCGAAGGCTACAGACGCTAGCTTGCTTAGTATATTTGCTTTCTGATTTTGAGCCCTTGGGATATTGCAAATCTTGAAGCTCTGGAAACCAGCAATGTAGCTTTTTGCCAGGGCTAAGTACTTCTGCATGCTTTCCTTGGTGGCTGTGAAGTCCCCATTGATTTGACTGGCCACAAGTTTTGAGTCTACTCGTACACTTAGGACCCTGATTTTAAGCTTTCTCGCAATCCTTAGACCGGCCAGCAGGGCCTCGTACTCTGCCTCGTTGTTGGTGCTTGGGAAGTTGAGCCGCATAGCGTAGGTCAGTTCTTCTTTTTCCCGGCTGATGAGGACTAAACCCGCTCCGGAACCTTTATTATTGGGCTTCCGTCGATTAATATAACAACCATTCTCCTTCGCCTACCTCCATTACATCTCTACTTTTCCGCTTTGACTCCACGGTACTTCCGTTAGGAAATCCGCTAGTACTTGCCCTTATTTGCGTTAGAGGCGTAGGTGATATTGTATGCTCCCAATTCCACGGCATATTTGGCTAACTTTCCTGAGGCTTCCGATTTATTGAGTATCTGTTTGATGGGTTGATCGGTGATAACTCGGATGGGGTGAGCCTCGAAGTACCTCCTCAACCTTCTGGATGCATGTAATAAGCATAAGGCTAATTTCTCTATAGAGTAATCTTTGTTCGGCATCATGTAATGTCCGGCTAACATAATGTACCGGCGACTGCCTCCCCTCTCTTTCTACCAGAAGTACTGCGCTTACTGCTCCTTTTGAAGCCGAGAGATATATGAATAATTGTTCCTTCGGCTTAGGCGTGGATAAAGAAGGTAGTTCGAGTATCAGCTTCTTCATTTCCTGGAAAGCCATCTCGGCTTCCTTTGTCCACCGGTATTCGTCTTTATTTTCTTTGGTAATGTTCTTGGCGTGTCAAAGAAAGGGAGGCTCTTTCCTTGAACTTCGATAGGAACCTATTTAAAGTGCGCTAGCTTCCCACAACAGACTTTGCATTTCCTTTAGGGTTTCCGGGGATTTCATCTCCATTATGGCCCTTGTTTTCCTTGGGTTAGCCCTTATTCCTTCTGACGTCACCATATAGCCGAGGAATTTCCCTTCTTCTACTCCAAAAGAACACTTTCGCGGGTTCAACTTCATGTTTATCTTCCGGAGGTTGTCAAAGGTTTCAGCGATGTCAGCTATCATTTCACGTTCCGTTTGGCTTTTTATGACCATATCATCCACATATGCCTCCAGATTCCTTCCTATCTGAGATTGAAATGCGAAGTCTACCAATCGTTGATAGGTTGCTCCGGCGTTCTTTAATCCGAACGGCATTTTGGTGTAACAGTATGTTCCCCGTTCCGTGTAAAATGCCGTTTTTTCCTCATCATCTTTATCCATCTGAATTTGATGGTATCCCTTGTAGGCGTCCAGGAAACACTTATATTTATATCCATGGCCGGATTCAATCTTCGATCAATCTCCGTGGAGAGGGTAATAATCCTTGGGGCATGAAGAGTTCCGAGGCTTAAAACCAAGTCAATACACATCCTCCAGCTTTCGTCACATTTCTTAACCAACACCGGGTTAGATATCCATGTTGGGTATCTTACCGGACGGACTATGCCGGCTCTAACCCATTCCTCCACTTCTTCATTGATTATTTGGTTCTTCTCTCGTGAAAATGTTATTCTTTTTTGGGCCACCGGCGTATCGGAAAGCGTTGCGAGAGTGTTGTATAAGTTGGCACCGGTCATGTTATTAATACTGCCGGCTCGGGCAAAAGATATCTTTGTTCTTTCTTAAGATCTCGATGAGTTGTCTCCGGCATTCCCGCGAGAACCTTGTTCCTATGGTTACCCGTTGCTCGGGATAGGCTGCATTAACCAGGATATCTTCCGTTTTGCTTTTGGTCTTCTTGAGCTTCTTGGCTCCCGGTTTCTATCTCTCTCTCGGAAGAGCAACTTCTCCGAGGATCCTGTCCCTCCTCTAATCTCCTACATTCCATAACTACCGCTCTTTTGGCGATCAGGGTAGCTATTCCCCTCGGAGTGGGGAATTTCATCATCGCGTTAATGGTTGAAGGTATGGCTCTTAATCCTCTTAGACATGTCCGACCAAGTATTATATTATAGGGAGAAGGTGATTTCACTACCGTGAACTTCATCATAACCGTCCGGAACAGGCCATGATCACCCATGCGTACTTCTAGTTCGATCTTCCCCATTGGTTGGATGACTTCACCAGAAAAACCCACCAACGGAGAACTGGTTTCTTGTAGCCTTTGGATTGGATTGGCGGGCACAAGTTTAAACAATGTTAGGTACATGACTTGGAGCGGAGGCACCTTCATCTACGAACACCCTTCTCACAAAGTAGCCTTCTATTTCCGCTTCCACAATTAGGGGTTCTTGGACAGTGCGTCCATCTATCGGGGAAAGGATATAGGGACATTCATCCAGTCTTCCTCATAGAACCTTCCCTTCCTTTAACGGTCTTCCGAGTAACGATGGACCATGTTGATCACTTTTCCTTTTTCGTTATGACCTCTCGGTCTTTCCCTTCCTTTTTGTTGGGTGTTCTTAACAAATGGTCCAATTTCCGATTCGGGCCAACTTCAATTGCTTTTTAGATGGTAGGTCATTGGTGAGATGTCCTCTCTCTCTCCGATATTCACGGAGCCGGTCTTCATTCTCTTTGCTTGGCTTTCCTTGCGGGGGTGGTGGGGGGTAGGTTTTAGGTGAGTATTTTGTGGAAAAATATTTCGGAAGCTGTTTGGATAGGCGGAGAGCAATATTCGAGCCGTCGGGCTTAATAATATCATAAAGCGTCTGAATTCATTTGGGGCCGGCGTCTGTGCCAGACATATGGGGAAAGACCTCTCTCTGCACGAGTCACTCCTTTCCCAAAGTCGGTCTTCCTTTTCACTTTCACTTTGAACCCTCCCCTAAGGTTCCTATCTCTTGAGGCTTGGATTTGTTCCCATGAGAGATATGATGCGTACTTCTCCTCTCGGCAACTGAGTGTTCTTATAAGCCTCATGCAGGGCTGTAGTCATCTACCACTGGTCATCATTTTCTTCAGCGGATTTTGGGACTGTCGGAGAACTTCTTAGCCAACTCGGGGGCGCGATGAGCATTTCATGAGCGAATATCTTCATGGGATTCAGGGAACTCTGGTGGCTCCCTGAGCTCGCCGGTCCATCGTTCTTTGAGCGCGGTAATTATCCTGGATTGCTTTGCTGACAATCAGGGTGATTTCCGTGGGGTCTTTAGGGTTCTTTTCGCGGTAGAGCAAACCTTGTAGTAAATTGCTCCCTTAACTCGTCCATGTGTCAATGCTTCTACGGCTCCCTAAACAACGAACCATCAACTTAAGCGCTCAATTACTTAGTCTGCTGGAACATTATTTCCCTGCGGCACGATAGCCATTCCCGATTCCATTGCTCCCTTGGCGGTTGATATGATCGTCAGGATCGGCGGACCATCATCTGACCGGTTTAGTAAGCATGGTGTACTTGGGGCGGCCGAACTCTACTATTCTTCGTGAAGATTGACCCGAGCTACTTCCTTGTAAGGGTTCTTGAAGGATCATCCTTGGGGTTTGGTTGACACCTTCTTCTTGCTCATCTTAGATGCGTAGTAGGCGGATGAAGGATAGCTCTCGGCTCCGTCGCGTGTATTTTTACGAGAGAGCCTCTAAAGACACCATATAGGCTTGTATTTGTTCCGGTATCGGTTTATCTATTGAAGCCTCCCTATGTGTTCGGAGGCTGGGTTAGGGGAAGTGGTGGTCCCTTTTGTCATTCGATCCTCGTGCAGAATGAATCGAGTCCCACCGGATGAAGCCAATTTGAAACAAATTTCCCCACCGGTCGGCTTAGCAGGAAGTTGACTTCAATCAGCGATGCGGAGAAATAAGCGTTCCTTCACGCACAATGCGACGCGGCGTTAGCCCCTGCATACTGGATGATATCCGGGACCAAGCTCAGTGAAAGTAAGCTAGAGGTTAATAAAGATAGTAATGAATCATTGATTAATGTAGGTGTGTGTGTATTTATTGCAAAACATTAAATGTGTTGGGGTATTTATACTACCCCAACTATGTACACTGCATCCTTTGTAGATTCACTATTTCGTAGGCCTATATTACACTTTTGTGGGTCTATAGCCACCTAGTTGATAGGACCACGTGGTGAGAATCCCTTAAAAACTGGATACTGTCACTTGCCGTCCGGACGGTAAAGCATTCCGTCCGGCTAAAGATTCTGCCGGACACTAGGTCGTCCGGACACATACGCCAACATCCATATACCTCTCGATTCCTATCCTTATCACTACTGGCGCACGACGCGAAAGCGTTTTGTTAACCCTAACCCAAAGTTGATAACTAGGTCAAAACCTTCAGGGAATAAAATCCTAATAAGAGATAAAACTCTAAACACAATTTTATTAAGAAATTCTAATATTGATAAACAACACAAACAAGCCCTGTATCTATTAGTGTAGATGGCTTGGAGGAAAATAAACCTATTAAATAATAATAATAATAATAATAATAATAATAATAATAATAATAATAATAATAATAATAATCTAAGCACACCCTTGCACTTTCCCAAATAAACAAAACTTAATTGTTCTTTAGTATGCCACATTGCTGACAAAATGGCTAATGGAGGCACTACCATAAACGGAAAACATTTTGGAGTCAATCTTCACTTTCTTGTGGTACTTTTTTTGCTCTGTATACTTCTCGATCTTGTCCGCATCGTTCTTGATATTTTGTGTATCATTATCTCACATGTATTACTCTTACTTATTGCATTTACATGATATTTGATATTGGTTTTCTTTATATTTGCATTTTAATATGAAAAGGAGAAATTGACGAAAAGGTACGAAAATATGCAAGAATCAAGTGAAGAAACAAAGCTGTTAAAATCAAGTTTACGTGATGTTTTAGAAGGTAACTGTGTGTTACAAATCTCGTCTGGGTATGAAGACAAAACAAGCTCAAGTGCAAGGTTAATTAATATACCAAGGCACAACACAACTTACATTGGTCATTATATGTTTTGGTCGTAATTTGTTTTTTTACCACAATTGATATGTCTTCTCTTTCATAATAATGGTCATCCACAATAACATTTAAAAAGTTATACTTGTTCCTCGAATCAAAAATGAAAGCAAAGTACACCAACAGATTCATGTTTTTAACCTTACCATAATATTTTTCAAACTTTGGTTATATAGCCTTAGCATGTCATAAAGATGTTAATACGTAGGTCGTTCATCATGAATATTACAATCAAGTTGTGTTACTTAAAAGAGCACGATATGTGGCTAATTCATTTATTAGTTTATGTGATGTCACATACGGAAATTCTCAAAATAATATCATTAAAAATTCTTAAAAGATGACACAACCTTTTAGCGTTAACCCAATCTTCCGATGTTTGAACCGAATGACCTTTGTCCCTAATATGAAGCCCAAAATCCACATCTCCTAAGTCATACCTAGCAAAAGCATCTTTACATTCATGATCTACTTCTAACATATTGTAAGTGGAGTTTCACCTAGTTGGAATGTCAAGTACCAAACTCTTAGTATTATCACATCTAGCACTTCGAGCACATTTATTAAACTTTTCAATCCTAGTACCCAAGTTTTTAATCCACTTAACGGCACACCTAATGCTTTCAGTCGACTTACCAACATGTTTTATACCATCTTGCACTATAAAGTCGACAATATGAGCCACACATCTAATATAAAGCCATAATCCTGATAACAAACAATCATTGTTTTTTTCAGATATCATCTTCATACAACCGATAGCATTATTATTTGAGCTTGCATTATCAACTGTAATAAACAAAATATTATTGAAACCCCATTCATTCAAAAAATTCTCAACCCCTTTTCCTATATCAATCCCTCAATGACCATCAAGACGAAAAAAAATCAACACTTCTTGTTCAAATTCAGTTATTACCTACAAATTGACCCATAAGAGCCATATAACTCTTTTTTTAATGTATGTCCAAGCGTCGTAAGTCAAACAAATCCTACCAATATTTTTCCTACGTGTTTCACGAAGGTGTTTTTTTCCTCCTCTAAATACAACCTTAAACACTCTTATGTTATTGTACCTCGACATGAAACATCAAATAGAGGTTGGTTAATTCTTTGTATTAGACTAGAAGGGTACCCGCGCGTTGCAGCTATTGTACATTGTGCTTAAATGGTTGTAATTTTTTATGAAGAGGTGTTTTTAATAGCATTAATGTTGTTTGATAGAATTTGGTCTTAAAATGACACCACGCTTTATTTGTTGTACAATATGTTTACTTTGTTGTAATTCTGAAAATTGAGTGCATTAAAGTGGTGTACATTATGCTTATTGTCTTGTACGTCTTAAAATTAAGAGTGAGGTGCCTTCGTGCATTATATGTAGTATAGATATGCAAAAAAATGTAACAACCCGGCCGTAGCTCATCACAAATTGTAATGAGATTGGAGACTTTATTTTCAAACACCATTTTCTTTCGAGAATACCACACGAAGTATAACATCCACACAAAAAAAAAAATAATCATCACCAGGACAACTTTTAATAAATGGCTAGCCAAATTTTCTCCAAAGCACGCTACTAATTTAAGCTACTCTCTCCCGCTAGCTAGCTCTTTCACACTCACATACCACTTCGAGGATCTAACATGCTAATACTAGCGAGCAATCTTTTATCGTCCACTACCGTCATTTAAAGGAAATAATATTGTTAAAACTCTAGCAAAACACTAGAAGAAGGAAGCATAACCTTATACACTATTTTTTTCCAAGCCAAAATAAGATCTCGGATCCAATCAAACCATGCATATCGTCCACTAATATATATAGCAAACTACGAGTTCATGATTACTCGGTTATGAGCATAAACATGCATTTGGGTTCATGCGGTATGTATGCGTCCGGCCACATTAGCACACAATGTTATTAATATCTTAGGAGCAATGGCGTAGGCATGTGTGGATGCCAAGGTTGGCCTATGGCCCACCCACAAGTCTTAGTAATTATTCGTATGTATCTTATATTAAAGCTCAATATGATAAAATCCATCTTAAAAATATTTATAACTGATATATTATTGTATCTATTTAAGAATAATAATTGGTTTACAACAGATCCATCACCCCATGTTATCATTCTGATACTCTAGCTCTCTTTACATTGAGAAAGATATAACTAAGGATTTTAGTTTAGATTCACTTTTAGATTATTTTAATGATGTGGATGAGCGTCGTGGGCCATTAAAACGCTAAATGAACAAATTTGTTGCAACGTTTTTACATAATTATATATTACGATGTTTTTTTTAGTACTTGTTGACGTCTTTTAAAAACAATTTGCCCCAACCCAAAAAACAAAAAAGCAAAACAAAAAACAAATTCACACATACTCTGCTCATTTAATTTTTAGTCTTTCCTATGGCTACTCGTGTAATGTACTCCCTCCGTCTCAAAATTATAGTTCATGTTTTTTTTTCGAGATGTCTCAAAATAATTGTCCAGTTTTCTTTTTAAGCAAAAACTAGATAATTTTGTGAGACAATTTTCTATTTGAGTGGCTGAAATTTAAAGTGACCCCAATTTTAATTAAACTATGTGATTCTTGTCTCTAACAATAATTTTAAGACGGATGAAGTCATACTTTCGTCAACCTCCCTTTAAAAAAATTATATTATCGTAATTAAACTTCGTATGACTTTCATTCTCAACTTGCATTTTTGTTCTTTGTTTACTGGGTACTGACAACGTCTTCATCAAGAAGAATAGACATGCCGACAGGTTAATTAAAACAACAAAGGGTAACCTTGGGGAGGTTTCCTTGGAGAGGTCTCAGGTTCGAGTCTCACCATGGACCTTCAGGGGCCCGAAATAAATAAAAGCAGGAGTGGGGTTTATCCCCTAAGGAGAAAGGTTCGAGGCTTGCATACTGCCCAATTGGATGTCACTGTGTGCTCGGATCACTAACTACTAACTCGCCGTTCAAAAAAAAAATAAAAACAACAAAGTTCACGTTTGTCTTAACGCAAACAAATTCTTTTAAAAGAATACTAAGGAAATATTATAGTACGTTAAGTCTTTTTTTACTTCTTAAATTTCAGAGTTAGTCATTTCTTTGGTATAAAGGTCGCAAGTTAAAATCATATCATGCACTAACTTAAAAAGTATATAAATGGTCTGGAACAAGAAAATCCTATAAGATTGTCGAAAATGATTGTGATTTGCGAACCACCAAATATATGATCCTACGATTTGATTAAGAGATAAAATGACGTGACTTGACTGCAATTTTGGCATAATAATAATCAGTTGATGTGACCCTATGCATTATTCCTTGTTAAAAGCCACTTAGGAATATTTACTTTATAATAAAGTTCATACTCTTTTAGTCTTAGATGCGTGTAAATTATAAATTAACTAAATTCCCAAGTTGTCATAATTTCGGAACATCATGATTGCCCCAAAATTTGGGAAAAAAAACCTAGCCACAAAGAAGATAAAGGATACCATATTTTGGGACATCAGTAACAAAATGAGAATAATTAAAAATACATCTAGTTTTATTTTACGTACTAGCTTATGTTAGTCTGTTTTGTTTCTATTGAACAATCGAGTAATAATAATAAGTTTAATCGATAAAACAATCGTTAGTTAGAGACTTGGTTTACATGATGGTACTTATACTTTTCTAACCGACACATACTAACCGACACAATGTTTCAAGATAACTGTCATAACCGTTTATAACTGTCATTCGGTTATAGACTTTACTTTTGACACACTAGGACCCTTTACTTTATACATATATACATAAACGCTAAATATTCTTGACTTACATGGATTAATAAGTTAGTATCCAATACTTCTCCCTAACTTATTACTCAATGCCTTCGATATCTTCAAGCTCCTTTATCTTTATCTTTGAACTTTTGCTTGCTTCCACTTCCTTTGTCTTGCTCTTCAACTTGATCATCTTTGTCACCAACTTTCTTCACTTGTATTGTTTCGTACTCTTGAATATCCAACACTCTATTTCTAGTATCACGATCTTCTGATTCAGCTTTCTTGTTTCTTGACTTGATGTCTTTCTCAATCTGGCTTTCCTTCTGAAATCTTGATGGCGTCTCTCGATGTTTCTTGCTTTCGCCCTTGTCAACTCTCTCTTCTTCTAGGAGTTTCTTATATGAAATAACTCCATGGTTTTCTTTCTCAAACTGTTCTCTTACTATCTTTAACTCTTTCATCTCTTTGCTTGTGCAATCTCTCAACTTCTTGAGGTTCTCTGATTCTCTCTGCATTTGTTTCTCAAATGCCATTTCTCTATTTCTTATTTTCTTCTCAAACTCTTGTTTTTCAATCTCTAACTCTTGAAGCTTTTCGAACTTCCAAAACTCTAATTTACTCTTCAAATCAATTTCTATCTCTGACCGCGTATCTTCTAATCTTCCTTTTGGAATTTCATCCTTCTCAATGACAATTCCTTTCCTTCTCGGTTCTTCCTTTAAGGATGTTATCTCCTTTTCATCTTTACTAGTAACCATCAATAGTGTTGGTTCGTCATCTTCGAACACAAGGTTTGCTTTTTCTTCTCTACGGTTTGGTTTTGGACAATTTGCAGCATAGTGTCCAAACTAATGACAATTATAACATTCTATTTCTCTAGTGTCTCTTCTATGGTAGTTTTGATCTCGTGGTTTCTCATTCTTCTATCATAACTGATACGCGTACAACGCGCATTCGGGGTCAAAGGAACTTCCTTTTCGTCGAGCAAGTTTTTCAACACCCTAGGCAGTGAATCTAATCGTTGTAGTGTAGTATTAGGGTAAGCCTTGGGAATTGATATCGTTCTCTAGGGGAATAGGAATGCTAGTGAGAAATTACTACGCTAAGGTTGGAGTTGAGGAAGATTATTTTTTTATCTTTTTTAGAAAATGGAAAGGTACGAATCTCGGGGTTTGGATTTGGGGGTTGGTATTTCTACCGATTACTCTACTTATCTAATTATCTAATTATCTAAACTAAGGTGAGTGTAGTCTATGTCTATTGTTGTGTGCTCTTATGATGATTTAAAAAATGTGTTTACTTAGATGTTATTACTCCCTAGTTATCTCCTATTGATGGTTGAATTGTCACGTCCTTATTCTTAACGCGTTGTGTTTCTAAGGTCGTAGGGTATGCGTTTATCCCTAACTCTTTGAAGCTACCTAAGGTTAATGACTACGAAATCTCTAGGATTCATAAACTTAACACTAGGGTTATCTTTGGATATTTAGCCTACAATTCCACTAGTAACTATAAGCTAAGGTTCAACAAAGACTAATCAAGCATTAATAACACAACGAATTACCTATCGCAATACTAGGTCAATCACAATTAAGATAAGAGACAACCAATCAATATTAAATAACTAGGTTTCATATTATCTAAGCAAACACACAAGTAAATTAACCGGACATGGAGAACATGCAAGCATACTGTAAGATATAACTTTTCACATACACATCATAACATTAACACAAGGTAGAATATAGATGGAATTCTAGAGAGAGAAAGTTAGAGGTTTAGGGAACTTAGTGAGAGAAAGTGAAAGATATTATTATGAGCTCCAACTCTCTACCTTGGGAGGTAGAGAGTATTTATAGTCTTACATAAAACGCCACACATCGGTCGTGGATCGGGCATACAGTGGATAAAGACCCGTCCGTCCTCCACGGTGTTACTAAACTAAATACTACTTAACTTAAAATTACTATGACTACGAGCTTTCTAACGATTACATATACTTGAGGTGACCGACTCTTTAATACCTGGAATTTCTAATTCCTAACAATCTCCCCCTAAGGGAGGTCACCTCAATCATGCACTAAAATTACATTGAATACAAACAGATATGACATTAACAATTGTTCTTGCATTCTTGATGTAGTCCTTTGTTCCTAAGCTCGTAGTCATTGATTCTTCACATTGCATGTTTGGTTACTTCAAGTGGAGGTCTTTTCCTGATCCACGTGATAATAATTTTGAGCCATCATTTGAGATCATCGCCATCAAAAATCTCTGTGACATCCTTTGTGGTGTTGGTATTATGTGATGTTGTGACTTTAGGACCGACATGCTCACATTCGGATCATGATATCTTCTCATCGAGTAGCGGAAGCATTTGTTGAATCATGATATTGGCAGCGTAGCAGAAGCATGGAGTGAAAATATCAGAGTCATTGATGCACTAATCATGATTTCTTTTGAGATGAATGTGTTAAGTGAGCATGCGGCTATGGATTGACCGCTTCATTACGAACATGCAAGCGTCGGCGTGCACGCATACAACGATTAGCAATAAAGCGCACGAAAGTGTCTTTGATCACTTTCGTTGAATTGAGGTACCGGCCCACGGTTCCCGTTGATCGGTACAAGTCGCCTGTGATCGGTATAATTCAAGAATTTCCTTGATAGGGTTTCGCAGTTGCTCTAGCTGTTCTCAAACCGGAACATCTCAAAGAAGACAACACGGAGTGAGTGAACGTAATTTGAGTCCAGATTGATGAAAAGAGATTTGAAAAACAATCGTGTACTGCTCAATAGAAATTGTTTTGCAATACAACGAAGGTTTTAATGAAAATCAATTATCAATCATAAAACACCTTTTGATTTGAAAAATTAGTACACGATCGACGTGCTAATGAAAAGAGTTTTAAAGCACAAAGACCGGTTTTTCAAAGGTATCCGTCAATCCATAACCTGAACCAGGATTGATTCAAAAGATTGAATCGCCCCATTGTTTCTGTTCAGTTGTCACATGGTTGATCTGTATAATAGATCTCACATGCCACCTACCGGGAGCTTGTTAGATGTTGGCTCCAGAAGGCTTTCCATCTTCATAGTGAATATGTAAACACATCACTCAGATGTTCGGGCAATACCACAAGGATAATGCGTAGGACTCAAGATATAATCTCTCTTTCCACATTGTGTGAAACAGAGAGTCTTCATTGAAAGTGTCCTAATGAGATTTATTGATGATCTCGTGGCTCTAGACTCAATTTGTGCATATTTGGATCCTATATCGGAGACTAGGGAGAGGGTCTCCTCCTTCAATATCAACAATCTCTAAGAGAAAGTCGATAGATAATGTCGGTTCCCTGAGAGAATGAAACAAGTCCTTTTAAGAGGAACTTGAGTGGTTTGGGAAGTTGAAGTGCGGTCGTCCTTTGGGTCCATGACGTCTTGTCTTCAATACCGATGTTACCATCAGTAGCATATGAATTGAACCCTTACGCCTAAGGTTGAATAATTGGAGGGCTATTTGTTTTCACCCTTTTCTCATTCAATTCTTTTTCATTCTTCAACCCCTTGAGTGCTTACCGAGACTTCATAACTAGAACCTTGTTGGGTTTATTCCAGTACTAGCTCGATCTCAGTCCGCACTCTTCCCATATCTCATTTTTCTCCTTTTATCATCATACCTAAGAACTCTACACTAACTAGTGGATAGTCCTTAGGTAGATCCCTCCGGTTCTGGCGGATCATGGGAACACATACCTAACCTTATCATCCTTATATCACCATACATAATGTAAAGTTGGTCGGTCTTTTGGTATTGTTCATACGCCATAGGAACCAATTGAAAACCATTTGAAAATCAATCCGGATACTTGTGATATATTATCAAAGCATTTTGTACTTGAATTGTTTTTGATATTTTTAGAACGAGAACTCCCCTCAACATGTGCATCAAGTATTTGAAAATGTTTTGCACACGGAGGCAAGAGAAAGAATTAACTTCTTTGATTACCATTTTCTAAAAGATATCAACATCACTTCCCAAATCGAATCAAGTAGATAAAGCATTTTGGGGAAGGATGAGGTTTTCATGATTTTGCTCCCCTCAATATGTGCCTCGAGATTTGAAAAGAGTTTTGCACATACTAGAGGGAACCCGCACATTGAGATAAGTGATCACGTTTCAAATCATTGTGGTTTAATATAGATGCTCCCCTCAATGTGTGCATGGAAAATTTGAAATCGTTTGTCACTTACGGGGAGGCAAACATGCTAATCACTTAAGAAACCATTTATCGAATTATCAGTTTAAATCCTATTTAAATCACAACATCTCCCCCGATCACAATTATCAAAACATTTGAGATTTGTGATCTCTGTAGATTTAAATTGATTTTGAAAGCTTTTAAGGAGAATTGTGACTTGATTATGAAAGCGTTTTAACGATAAGGATCGATGTTGAGATTTTAATCTCCATTGGTTAAACATGCATGTACATCTTTTGAAAACAATTTAATGCCAAATAACTTTTAATTTAATTGAAATCATTCTCCCCTCAATCAATGACATAGGTTGTTGATTGAGCGATAGAGATTTTGACAAATAAGTCCTGATGATTATCAAAAATAGAGACCGAGTTATTTTTCAAAGCATTTAGTTTTCAGATAAATGTTTATAGAATCAGAGCATGGAATTTGAAAACATGGTAAAACATGGCTCTGTTCTTTCTTTTAAAACCGGGTTATTGCTGACAATAAACCATTGTTTCTCTTTCTCCCAAAAATATTTTTTGAATTTTTGATTTTTTTTTTTTTTTTTAAATTCGAACAACATCTAAAGTCCCGTGTCATTCTTTGAATGACAGCACAAAGACGTAGATATTTTCGAACCGAAAAAACATGACAAAAGACAATATTTTTAAAGATTTTTGAATTTTTGATTTTTATGGATTTATGAAAGTTTTATATTTTTCTATTTGGTTTTATAGGGTTTTATAATTTTGTATTTTGTTTTTCGAATAAGTATTTACAAGAGATAGATGAAGATAGACCTTTACTCCTCGTCTTCCTCCCGAAGACGTTTGAGAGTATCTGGTTGAAGGCTTTTCAAGCCAAGACGTGGAAGAATAAACTCAAAACGTTCTCTTGGAAGAGCTTTGGTGAAGATGTCCGCTAAGCGATATTCGGACCTCACAAAATATAGTTCCACCACACCTCTTTCCACTTGTTCCTTAATGAAATGATGTCGAATGTCGATATGCTTTGCTCTTGAGTGTTGAACGTTGTTGCATGAGAGAGCAATAGCACTTTTATTATCACATCTGAGAGGGATTTTGTTGAATTCAAAGCCATAGTAGATAATTGAGATCTCATCCATAAGATTTGAGCACAACAAGATGACATGGCTATGTATTCAGCCTCTGTAGGGAAATAGAAGTACTCATTTGCTTCTTTGAAGACCAGCTCACAAGCTTATCACCCAAAAACGAGCACCTCGGATGTACTTCGACGTGTATCTTGACAACCTGCATGATCGGCATCTGCATAGGCCGTTAGTGACATACCGGTGTCCTTCGGGTACCATAGTCCCATATTGATGGTTCCTTGGAGATACCGAAAGACCCGTTTAAGCTTCAAGGTGCTTTTTAGTAGGCTTAGCCTGGGATCTAGCACACATGCAAACAGCGAACAAGATGTCTGGTCTACTAGCTGTGAGGTACATCGGGGATCCAATCATACTACGATATTTCGTTTGGTCAATCATGATCCCCGAGTGGTCCTCATCTAGTTTGGTTCGATCAATCATGGGGGTGTCAACAGGTTCACATGAATCAAATCCAAATTTCTTTAAAATCTCATTTGCATATTTAGATTGATTTATGAAAATGCCTCCGGGACTTTGTGAAATTTGTAATCCCAAGAAAAACGACATTTGTCCCATCATTGACATTTGAAACTTAGAACTCATTTCATTAGAAAAATGATCACATTCCATTGGGTCAGTCGAGGCAAAAATAATATCATCAACATAAATTTGAACATGAGTTAAATGTTTGCCGACTTCTGGTGAACAATGTAGGATCAAGCTGCTCCTTTCTTGAATCCGGATGATAGAAGAAACTTTGACAGTGTATCATACCATGCCCTTGGAGCTTGCTTTAAACCGTAGAGAGCCTTCTTCAGACGATAAACGTGAGTAGGATGCTCTTGATTCACAAATCCTTCAGGTTGGTGGCGTAGACGACTTCTTTAAGATCTCCGCTTGAAATGCCGTCTTCACATCCATCGATACACTACCATGTTCTTACTAGCAGCGTTAGCGAAGATTCGATTGCCTCGATTCGAACAATAGGAGCAAAAGATTCTTCAAAGTCTATACCCTCCTCTTGACGATATCCTTTAGCAACTAATCGAGCCTTGTTTTTCAACACATCACCATGCTCATCAAGTTTTACTTTGAAGATCCATTTGAGAGCTATAATCATAGCACAGCGGAGCGGTACTAACTCCCATACCACAAGTCGATCAAACTCATGAATTTCTTCTTGCATGGCATTGAACCATCTATCTTCATTCATGGCGGTTTTAACATCTTTTGGTTCGATCTTAGAAAGTACAGAGTTGAAGAAACACCATAAGGCATCGGTTGCAAGTTGTTTCCGGGTTGATACAGGACGAGAGGGATTTCCAATGATGTTGTCTAATGGATGATCGTGAGTCCATTTTCTAAGGTGTTCATGTGGTAGTTGTTGAGGCGAGGTAGCGAGTCGATGTCTCCTAAAGAAGATGGTTCTGATGATGATTCAGGAGTAGCAAATATGTTTTCAAATGGAGCATCCTCAGGAGTAGCAAAGGGATTAACTTCATCATTGATGCGAGAAACATTTCCATGATGTACATTTGAAGAATGATGATTTGTTGATGAGAAAGGATCGCAGCAGGTGCTTCTTGACTTAAAGATATTGAGATCTGAAGGATTGACTTCATTCACAGGAATATGAGCATCCTCTGTTGCAGGAATCATTACCTCATTAGTGTTTGAATCATACAGTTCATCAAACATAGGATCAAACAATTTCTTTACATCATCTTCAGATGGAGGTACATATGGAGTTTCTTGAGTAGAGTTTGGAACAAGAGATGAACCAATGGGACTGTCTTGAAGTCGGGTCCCGAGTGGATTGTCCAGGAGCCATTTGACCGTCACTCATCAAACGTAGCGTGAATGGTTTCCATGATATGTTGGGTTCTTTTGTTATAGATTCGGTATCCCTTTTTGTTTGGTGCATATCCTACAAATACTCCAATGTCGGCTTTAGCCCTAAGTTTCCCTAAGTCTTGACCCTCATTAGTTGGATAGCACAATGCACCAAACACACGAAGGAAAGAGAGATTAGGTTTTCTGTTGTGGACAAGTTCATATGGAGTTTTCCATGTACGGTGTGGATTAGGGAACGATTTTGTGTATAGCATGCGTGGCAATTGCTTCACCGAGAAACATTGGAACCTTTGAGTAAATCAACATTGTTCTAGCGGCTTCAACAGAGTCGATTTAGTCTTTCAACTACACCGTTCGATGAGGAGTTCGTGAAATCCTTCTTTGATGACTGATTCCAACGCTTTCATAGAATTCATTAAGTTGTTTGTTGACAAACTCGGTTCCATTGTCTGTTCGACAATTCGGCGGTTTTGTTAAGTCGAACTGCTGCATTTTGATGAGTTTGATGACAGGAGTTTCATCCTTTGTCCTTAAGAACTTGACCCAGGTGAATCTAGAGTAATCATCAACCACAACTAACACATATTTCTTCCCAAAGATATTCGTACCACTCATTGGTCCACATAAATCCATATGAATCATATGAAGAACTTACGTGGCGAGTTAGTAGGTTTGGGTTTATGGGCATATTTCTTGCTTTTTCCCAATTGACATCTTTGAACAAAGATGATCCTTTTCATACTTTAGTCTAGGTAAACCTACAACTAGGTCCTTTATGGAAAGATCGTTGATGGTGCCGAAGTTCAAGTGATTGAGACGACGATGCCATAACCATGACTTTGTTTTTGAAGCCTTTGATAACAAGCAGATTGGAGAAGCCTTCATCATGTCATCGATAGAGATGGTGTAAAGGTTTGACCCACGAGTTCCTTTTAACAGTTCCTTACCATTAAGATCTCTAACAAGGCAGGTATGTTTTCTGAAGGCAACTTCTAGATCGAGTCACGAATTGACCAACAGAGAAAAGATTATGACCCAACCCTTCAACATAGTAGACTCTCGAGATGACACTATCACCAACAACATAATCTCCATAACCCATAATAGCACCGAAATGATCATTACCAAATCTAACAGTCCAGATGAACTTGCTCACGAAGTTCATGAGCGCGACGGTCTCCAGTCATATGCTTGGAACACTGAGTCCGGTACCACGAGCGATTTGAACGATCTGCGGTTGAACACAGACAAAATGGATAATCGGATAATTGGGATCCCCATGCAAGAATGGGTTCCATTTGGTTAGTAACAGATTTGGAACACCCACATCGAAATCAGAAACATCCATATCGAAGTAGAAGCAATGGAATCATTGGGAATAGATGCAATGTGTCATTTGACCTATTCAAAGTATGTTTACTTCTTAAGGGAATAGTTCTACAAGTAGGCATCCATTTTCTAGTGGGCATAATCTTAGCAGTTTGAGAACAAAACTGATTATTCTTATGACCAAAAGGTATCCAATAATAACCTATCTTTATAAAAGTTCTTCCTGTGGGTTTCCAATGTTTTCTAACAGTCTTTCGTTTTTGCCTTTTTGCCTTATTTGCACGATTATTAGCATTAGCAATTTTAACGGGGCATTTGACAGCATTAGACAAAGCATTCACACCACATTCATGATTAGCAACGAGATTCAAGCATGCAGCATTACAAGGTTTGCAGAATAGTATCGAATTGAATTAATTACAGTACATAAGGCTAATACTAGAATCAACACGATTCGTTTTATTCAACTCAAGCTTAACGTTCCTAGATTGGTCTTCTACTCTCTTCCAATGCACATTCTTAGCTTGCAAGGTCCTATCATTCCTTGTATTGTCTTGAGACTTTGACACGCTTCGCTTTAAAGTCATTGATTACTCTGTAGAGGAATGGGAACATTAGTTGGTTGATCTATATTTTGCATTCCTGAACTTGATGTGCAAGGATCTGAAGTACTAGAAGGCACATTAGTGTATACTTTAAGACTGGGCATAGAACGGATTTCCTGCTTGGCACTAGGCATAGAACAGGGCATCACAGCTTTGCCTTTTTCACCTAAGGTTAAGGATTTTGGGCATGTGGCAATTACACATTCTAGCAACTCTTGAGATCGTTTGGCATGGAGGCAAGCAAACCTAATTTCACTATCAAGAGGTTTGTTAATGAAATCCTCTTCGACAATCTCACGAGACATTCTAGACTATCCTTAAGGTGAGCACGGTATTCATGAAAAGCATGTTCATTATTCCTAAGATGAGGAGGAATATATTTAAGTGTCACAGTGTATTTGCAGTCTAAGGGTGACTTTGAGACAACATTCTTATTGAAAACAAGTGGCGTTTCCCATTTCCACGACTTCTTAGATTCTCTATTTCCTTTTGTAAAGACGTTATTTTTTCGTTGTTTTGGTCACGGGTGACTTTCATTGAATCATATAACTCTTTAAAATGTCGTTTAACTTTTTCATTTTCTTCTAGAAAACTCTCGTTTCCTTTTGTAAGGCATCAACTAAGTTTTGAAGATGAAAAGTTTGAGAATTGTGAGAATCTAAAGGAGGAGGGATTTGGGAGCCTGTCTTATTGTTCGTTTGACCCTTTAATTGAGAGATTTGGGCTTTCAACTTTCTCATCGTGTTGCACTGAGCTTGAATCTGTTCATCACGTTTGTTAATTTGAACAACTGCATCAAACTCTGGAGCATCTGACGATGTCTTGATATTTGAAGTTTTAACATTTTCTTTAAGATGTTGATATTTTAGTTGTAAATTAAAATGCTCAACTTCTAGTTTAGAAAAATGTTTAACCAAATTGTTGTGATCATCCAGTTCAATTTTCTCGTTTAGTTAGAATTAGTCTTTTCAAGCTCAATGACACGATCATGGGAGACTTTCAGGGCCACAGATAGTTCATGAAATTTGGAAGCATTAATAGAGCAATTTGAAGCAAGTGAAAAAGATATCTAGAGCAACACATTCAGTAATAAGAGTCTCATTTAAGGTATGCAAGTTCTTCCTCTCAATCTCATTATATTTTAGTGCACGCTCATAATCACTAACTTCAACTACCATTGCATCAAATTCCTTTTCCATTTCTTTAATATCGATTTTGTCCCGCTTTTAAGACTCTCAAATCGATCTTTTAGTTGTTTAAAGAAAGGCATGACCTCAGTTAAATAACATTCTTTCATTTGCTCAAAACCCTTTCCCCTTCAGTTATCCCAGTGGGTGTGATCCTTTTCTTACAAGTTTTCTCAAAATCAACAAATAGTTGAAGAATAACATATTGACTGATTAAGGTCTTGCTTTTAGTGGCAATAGTTCTAGGAACTAAATGCATTGGTGTATTTGGAGGATACTCACGCTTTAGGAATTTCCTACAAGGGGATTCTTTTCAACAAGATTTTCACTTTTGCAAGTCCATATCCTTTTTCCGGAACACTTGTTCAGGGGTCAGCAATGTTTGAGGCTTAAACATGTTCAAGGAAATCCAGTTTTCCTTCTTGTAGTCATGGGGAGTGATAATAATCTTTTTCTCTTTGCATTTGGGTCATCTAGTTTTATGTTCATCCTTTCCCTAGTGACTTCATCTGATTTCTTATCTTCCTCGGTGCACTCAACGCAACTAGGTTTTTGCCTAGGCTTAAGGATTTCATTACCATCATAAAGCACCTTATGAGCATTTCTAGCCTTTTAATTACCTCTGGATTAGGTTCCTCAACAAGGGGAATGCTATGCTTATCGCTTAAGACTCGATGTTTAGTGACCATGTGAGCAGTCTGAATGGTGTTTCCTTGTATGTACAACTTGTTCTCAAGTTTGTTTTTCAAAGTTTTCGGATTAGAAAAATCTCTCAAGAGTTTTGATTCCTTTGCATTAAATTCTTGCTTAAGCATTTTCACATTTTCTTGAAGTTCTTGTTTTTGTTTAGATGTTTTAGAGAGTTTTTCTTGCAAGGAATTTAATTCTTGTTTCAATACTTCTTCTCTAAACTTACTTTTCTAATTCTTGTACTTACTTGGTCAACCATTTCCTGCTCACGAGTGGTCAACTCAAACTTAGCACGTTGTTCATAAATAGCAACACGTTCTTTATAGGCATTTAGTTCGGAAATAATGGAATCATCAGGGGCACATGCAGTGTATTCATCAAAAACATAGTCATTGTTGACTTCAGAAGATGCATCACTTGGTACAACTTCACTTTCACTTTGTTTCACGTATTGATCATATGGGACAATATTGATATTACCCATATTTTCAATATTTGATTCAATAGTTTCAGTTGATTGTACTTTGTCATGCATCTGGTGCACATCAGCATCATCGTATAGTTTTAATACCTCTGAGATGAGCTTGTCATGGGATGGCCCAACTAGTGATGAAGAAGAGACCTTGGGAGAAACCATTGGAGAAATGCTAGCCATAAAAATTGTGTGTGCAGTAGGTCCATCATCCACATCAGAGTCGTATGCATCACAGTCAGCGACTTGAAAGGCATTCGGATGATTGTGACCTATCTCCTGAATAGGTCCGCTCATCCACATCTCGCATCATAGGTCTTGGCATTGCCCTCGGCAAGAAATAGCAATTCCTCTTCATTCAAGTAGCACCATTGTCCGAGCTTGAGCCAGCATCTTCTCTCTCAGTAATCGATTCTGTGGGCGCTTTGGAGATGTACAGTTCCTTGCAATGTGTCCCTCTCCACCACACTTATAACATTTGATGAGCTTAGTTTGACCTTGGTTACCATTCCTTCCTCGATTCGGGTTTCCAACATAACCTCTCCCGCTCCACCTCGTCCCCGATCATCTTGTCTTTCTGTCAGGTTGCACCACAATCCTTCCATCTTTAATAGTGGCTTGATTGTGTGGGTTAGATCTTGATTCGAGGTTGTTGTTGGTTGGTGGGAGAGTATTCATGTTTTGACTGATGAGAAGAGCTAGTTGATTAATGAAGCTACCCACGTGAGTATCGGCATCAGCTTGTTTGTACATAGGATCGGGAATGAGTTTGTGATTACCATTACCCAAGGGTATGACTTGTGATGCTTTGGTTGTGATTCCGATGTTTGAGTAGAAAGTCAGTAGAGTCATTAGACAAGCTTGTCTCTCCCTGGTTGGTTTTGAACTGATTGAGAATTAATTTTTCAAACATAGCATGTCTCTCATTCGGAAGGAGGAAGGCATAGAGTTGCTCATAGTTTGTATTCTTCAATCCTTTAGTGAGCTTCACAGCGGTAACAAACTTGTGTCATTCGGGATTCATGTTGTTCACAAATTTTGAGTTCAACTGAATGTTAGGCATAGTCATTCTCATGTTCCTCATGTCATTAACTAACTTATGAAATCTCACATAGTACTCATAGACACTCTCATCTGGTTTCATCTTGAAATGCTCAAATTCGTCATAGAGTTGGGATTCTCTGTCTTCCATAGTTAATTCAGAACTTGAGAGAAGCATCTTAACATTGTCCCAAACCGCCTTAGCATCTGTGTTATGATTGATCAGCTTGTAGATGTCTTTAGGAAGACCTTGAAGAACAATGTTTGAAGCCCCGATATCTGCATCAAATCTCTTTTTATCCTTATCATCAAGCTCATCATACATCTTAGGTCTGTCAATTCAGTAAACAGAGTACCATCGCATTAGTATCAAGTAAGTCTCTAGTCGTCTCAACTCGATATGGTCCTTCATCAATGGATTTGAGAATGTTGACACCATTTTCCTTTCCAAGGCAATACAGTCTAATTCGTTGAGCCCAAGAGTCGTAGTCAGGTTCGTCAAGCATGGGTGGGCGAGTATCTGAACCAGTGCTTGAACATCTTCGACAGCAATGGAGATAATGGTGGGAACGTTGGTAGACATGTTAACAGTTATACGGGATTTTATAGCTCTATGATTAAACCGGGAAATGGATTCTTTCATAGGATTTTACTGAATCAAGAGAAAACCGTAAACAATCACTCAAGACTCTAGATGATAAAATACTAAATCGCTAGAAGATAATGCACTAAGTCGCTAGAAATTAGTGCACTAAGTCGCTAGAAATTAATGCACTAAGTCGCTAACCCTTAATTCGCTACACCCCTAAGTCGCTAGAGTCCCAAGTCGCTAATCAGAAAAGCAAGTCGCTAAGTAGTAACTCGCTACAGACCAAGTCGCTAACCAAATTTTGGCAGCAATTACGCTACACAATTAGCTAGAGACACAAGTCGCTAAAGAGCAACTCGCTACTGACCAAGTCGCTACCACAAGTCGCTACACGTAGTGGAGAATCCACTACTTGTACTTTAACTCGCTAGATCTAACTCGCTAGTTCCAACACTGTAAGTCGCTACAAAAATGTGAAGCAAGTCGCTACCAAGAAACTATTCCGTGAGCTAAGTCGCTAGCTTGAAAAACCATATAAACCTCACTTTTCAATCCAAAACAACCCAACCAAGATGATTCAAGCTTACCAAATGAAAACCTAAACACTTTTGATGATTCTAAACATAAAAGTACAACCAAAATCGAAACTTTAACACTAGAAATCAATCAAATGATGCCAAAACCACTAAACTTTTTCAAACTCAAAACCACCTAAAAACCACTAGAAATCCAAAGATGTGTAAGATATGATCTAACCATGGCTCTTGATACCAATTGTAAGATATAACTTTTCACATACACATCATAACATTAACACAAGGTAGAATATAGATGGAATTCTAGAGAGAGAAAGTTAGAGGTTTAGGGAACTTAGTGAGAGAAAGTGAAAGATATTATCATGAGCTCCAACTCTCTACCATGGGAGGTAGAGAGTATTTATAGTCTTACATAAAACGCCACACATCGAGCTGTGGATCAGGCATACAGTGGGTAAAGACCCGTCCGTCCTCCACGGTGTTACTTAACTAAATACTACTTAACTTAATATTACTATGACTACGAGCTTTCTAACGATTACATATACTTGAGGTGACCGACTCTTTAATACCTGGAATTTCTAATTCCTAACACATACACACAAACAATTGAAGACATGATTGAATCAATGAAGTAAAACACTTATCTTATTGTAAAATAGGGTATGGAACCCTAAGATATTGTTAGGTCACCATGTTTGTAACACAAGCATCAATATGAAGAAATAAGATAAGAAAGATCGGATGAACACTTAAACACAAACACACGAATGAATAGAAAAGGTTTAGGCGTAGGTTTTGTATAAAAGTGAACAACCAACTCTCAAATGAGAGTTACAAGACTATTTATAGGGAAGGAACTAGGGCAACACACTAGTTCCCTTCCTTTCCTTATTGGGCTTTTGCATAGGCTCATGGGCTTTCTACATGAGCCTTGCCTTCAAATACTAACATAAAGCCTTAATTAAGCTAACTATTACGTATTGATTACTAACACTTGAGAAATGGTTTAGGAGTGATTCCAACAATCTCCCCTAAGTGTTAGTAATTGATATCTTAAGTGATCTTAAACGGTTGTTGCGCAGTGTAATAGTAGCTTTGACGCTCTTCGACATTCTTCTTTCTTGTGAGAAGAGGTGCCTTGATTCGAACAATCTCCCGGTGTAGGGATCTTGTTTCTTTGAAGTATTCGCTTTGACGTCTTTTGATTTCTTTGTTCTTTAATTCTTTGTTCTTTGTGGTGGTTGTGATAGTATGTTGTTATCAGCTACAGGTCAATTTCGTTGCTCCAGTGTTTCCACGTCTTTCTCCAACATGCTCACACACTCATTTGACAATGAATTCCAGATGTGAAGTAGTTCTCGAGTCTTTATAACTTTGTAGATTCTTTGATTTGATGAAGAATCATTGTGACTTTGTGTTGCCTTTGATATTGAGAGAACTTCTTTTGTGATGTAGTTGGTATGAGCATGTGAAGAATCTACACGATCTATTCCTCCTGCAAGCATCCATAAGAAGAAAACATAAAACATGGGTTAGAAATAATCCAGTAGCTTATAAGTTTGAACCGAGTGTGTGTTAACAACATAGTGTGAAAACACGTCTCTAATTCTCACAAAGGCTGTTCTGAACTGGATTCCCACAAGTGAGATAACGCGATGTACCGAAGTACACCTACAATTCAGGTGAGTCGCAGAGGTACTCAGAAGCATCACCCAATTACTGTAGACCGTTTGAGACACACTAAGCGTAACCCATAAGGAGTTACCGAAGTGACCTATTTGTCGGTTTGGCTGATGTTAACCCTAGCGGGAGTTTTCATTAAATCATGAAGATCACAGTTGTGAACCCCTCATAAATGTTCTCAGCAGTTGCTAAGATAGAAGGACTCTTGAATGTATCACTTGCGTCCTTATTGTTGAACGACAAGTGATGAAATGTCAAGTGTACCTAAGAGATCTTTTGATGAATCTCGTGGCTCTAGACTCAATAGTGCGCTTTGGTTTCCCTGAGCGAAGACTAGGGAGAGGGTCTCCTTATTCAATACCAGCAATCTCTAAGAGAAAGCCGATAGTTTACGTAGGGTTCCCTGTGAGAATGAAACAAGCTTCTATTGAGAGAAACTTGAGTGGCTAAGAAGGTTTAGTGCATGCGTCACTGGGTCCATATCGACTTTGATCTTCAATACCGTGTCATCTAATGACAACCAGTGGCATGTGAGTTGAACCAGGTGTCTGCCCTAAGTTGAATAATTTGGAGGGCTATTTCTTTTCACCCTTTTCTTTACATTTCTTTTTAATTCTTCAACTCCTTCTTTCTCCGATTCTCATTTTCTCCTTTTAATAATCATACCTAAGGACTTCTAGATTCTAACTATTGGTGATGTCCTTGGGTAGATCCCTCCGGCTCTGGTGGATCATAGGACGGTTATTCCTAACCTTAATCACCTTATAACTCCATGACTAACCTATGTTACCATAAAACCATTTTCATGAAAAATCTCTCAAAGTGGTTATGATTAAAAACATTTTGTACCACTGAAAGAGTTTTATATTTTCAGAAATACTCCCCTCCACGTCGAAGTATTTTGACAAAAATGCACTCGCAGGTGAGAGAAGAGCGTGCACTTTTGAATTGATCAACTCAAGATAGACAATTCCCTGCGAGACACGGTTACATCCCGACTAGGTCGACTTGAAGTTGTAAACACTCCTTGGAGAGGAGGTTTGAACCGTCAAGGTTCATGTCTACCAAGAGTTTCTCGAATGGTACATTCTACTAGGACAAGTCCTTTGCGAGACACATTTACATCACTAGCGAACTAGCTTGAAATTATTACCCGTCCCGGACAAGTCTTTTCGAGTTACTAACATTTAAGAACTAGTCAATTCATTGGTTAAGTCTTTAGCACGACGATTCAATAGCAATTCGAAACATATTTCTTATCACATAATTTTTCTCCCCCTCAAAAATGGCATATTAATGTTGTTTTTGACGAAATTTTGATGTCGGATATGTCCATTTCGAGTTTTGTGGGAAGAATTCCACGAAGAACAATTTGTGAACAAAGTTTAAATCAAATACTCCCCCTCAAGAAGTGATATTAACTTTTGAGGTTTTGAAAATCATAAGGGGAAGTACTTGTTCTTTTGAGCAAAACTTTGAAAGTAAAAGTTTTGAGTAGTTTTACTCAAAAGTAAGAAGCTTTCGCTCCTTTTATAGGATTGTGGCACTGATGCGTACCACATGGTCCTTTCATTACATGAACGGGTTGTACCTTTGTTATGTGTGCACAAACCATGGTAAAATGTAGATCACACATCCAAATATAATGAAAGAAAGAACAAATCAAGGAGTACCAGGAAGTCCGTCAATAACACCAGGAGTTATGTCTGGACGTTGGTAGCCTGTTAGAGATATGCTTTGACGTCCACCCACGAAACTCTCCAAAGTCCTTATCTGATCCCGACGAAACAACCTTTCATCAATCCTGGTAATGATCTTCTTCGCATCCCTCCTTTCCCTAGAATTCCACCTTTTTTTCGACCCTGTGTGTAACACCCCCAATTTCGTGATACGCAGCGGAATTCAAACTGGGTGTTAATTCATGGCACAACAGTCATAACAATAGAAAACGAACTCTAATGGAGTCGTTTTAAAAGATTTATCATTCGATTTATATAAATATCAGAGTTTACAAAAATGAGGTCCCAGTTGGTTCCATTGTTTACAAAATACATTAAATTGATTTTCGAATGATAATAAAATTTATAGGCTTCTTGATCTAGTCCTTGCTCTTCCGTGCCAGTTTCCGACATTATGGACCTGAAATACGTGCTTAAAACTGTCAACACAAAGATTGAGTGAAATTCATAAAGTTTTGAAAATCAGTTGAACACATAATGTTTGTGTGAGTTACGTTGTTATACACTCATAATGTTGAAAACAAAACAGATATTATTGCACTAAGCTCATGATGAAACCAAATTATGTTGGGTGCCACTACCCAAAGTTATGTTGGGTGTCTATTCCCAAAGATATCTTTGGGTGCCTATTCCCAAAGATATGTTGGGTGCCTATACCCAAAGATATCTTTGGGTGCCTCAATACGTGATACTTGAGCCCGCTTTTGTTTGATACGGCTGCCTCAAGTATATGATACTCGAGCCCGCTTTTGTTTGATACGGTTGCCTCAAGTATATGATACTTGAGCCCGCTTTTGTTTGATACAATTATATATGCACATAATTATATAAATGCAATTCCGTATAGCAATCGTTACTTAGCATAAATAACCATTCAGTTCAGATAAACATATAGTTTCAAAGCAATGTGTTCGGTTTAAAAAAATAAAGCATGTATCTCCCCCAAGGGTTTGTAAAACAATTAAGTAATAAGTGGGGCTATGAACTCACCTTAAAAGTGATATCACAACGTATAACGGAATCGATGGATAAGCCTGGAAGTCTCTACGCATAACCTAGAATATGATGTCAACTCTTAGGTTCAGAATAATGCTTAAGAGAACATGAACGAGCCTATATATGCATTTATATAGATTATGATGTAGTATTTGTATGTTTGTTTATAGAAATTGTTTTAGTTTGTATATCTCGTACTACCGTTCGGGCCATCATAATTCAGAGGTCATGCGATAGCGTTAGGAGCTAGGACACTTTAATTCGTAAATCCGCAACTTCGTCGATCCGTTTACCCAAATGAACCCTCACATGAAGTTCCCTAGTGTTGTAGTGCTCAATACGTAAAACATGGATTTTGATTACTTGATTATTATATATTAAGAGTTGATAATTACAATAAATAAACTAACAAGTTTATAAGTATTTAAATAAGTTTGAGTCTTATAAATACTTACCTTAATATAGAACACTTGTGTATTATGGAAAAATAAAATATTAGCGGAGCTTCGACGTAGAATTTGCAATCTTCGAAAACCCAAGGCTATTAGAAGATTATAACGACTCTTTCTTGAAAACTTCCAAGAACAAAGATCAAACGCTAGTTTTCTTCAAGAACACATGAATGTTCTTACAAGATCTATAAGAAATGCCTTAGGTTTAGGACTTTAGATGTTAAGAAGGGGTGGTGCAAGAAAATATGAAGGTTTTGCTTGGTATTTATAGGCTAGAGATTTTGGTTAACTATATATTAGGTTAAATATTAACCATGGTTAAGTTAGGACACATGTAATGATCTAAAGGAAGCATGGTTAGGATTATGCCACCAAAATGATGACTCCCCCCCTAGAGGCTGTCACAATTGGTGACAAGGCTTAGATGATAAGTCTTGATCTTATCTTGGTTATGGAGTGAGTTTTGGTTAGTTAAATGCCAACCGTAAGTCGTTAAGCCATAAAGCGTAAAGCCGGTATGTAAAAATATGAAACATATAGGAATGATTAAACTCATCATTATACTCCATCTAAAAATATAAAATGGGTGATAAGTCTCATTGGGTGCAAAACATTTTAAATCTGGAAATACGGGTCAAAAGCGTAATCGCGGTTTATCAGAAAAGAGCGAAATTTCAGGGAAACGACCGTGAATTTATTTAGAGTAGACTAAAATTAGTCTAAAAGTGATATGAGATGTCAAAATGTGGTTTTCGTCATGCAGGGATAACTTAACGGTTATTCGTGAAGTTTAAAAGTTACGCGATTTAAAAAATGTAGAACGTACAAAGTTAATTCCTTTATGGTCAAAGGAGGAGGGAAATATGTTTGACTTTTCCAAAAATGTAAAAGTGTCAAAAACATATTAGAAACACAAGATCTGAGGAATCGTTAAGTCGGATGTAAGTAGAATTGGTTAAAACGTAAGTTTAGTTTTGTTCTGCTTATTTGGGCTTATTTGGTAACATTAAAAAAAAAATGAAATCCTAAAAATTATCTAATTAATTATGAGAGATCTAAAATTCATCGATGCGAGGAAAATTGACATAGTTGATTTTAGATTGCGTGATGACTAAATGGTGTTCCGACCAAAATAAAACTTTAAAACGATGTTTTCTTAATAACTTTTGCGAAAATGATCTAATGATGGTCGAATTCTCAGGTTATTACTAAAATAATTTATCTTACGAGAATGTGGATTAAAAATTTACGGGATGAATAGTAAAAGTAAATAGTAAAAGTGAATTGTAAATTCTCGAAAATGAAAAGTAACCTAAAATGCGGGTGGTTACGTCTCACCACCTTAATGGGAATTCGTCCGGAATTAAGTGTGTGTTATCCGATGTTGAAGTGTTTAGGAACATGAGGGTGTATACGCCGAATCCTAACCTTTGCATTTTCAAGTTTCTGGTCATAGAATGTATTATGTACCATGTGGCTTAAGTTGATAATCTAAAGGGTTTTGTTAAAATATTATAGAATCCAATATACCTAAAGTTTGGCTTTTTCTGATTCTCAAAACGAATCATATCTTATTGTATCGAGGCTATCAATAAAACCTTAATTTCTAACATGAAGTTTTTGGTGATAGTGTGCGGTATGGAGCCTAATTTGTATTTGTATGGTTTCCTTAGTTGTTTCATGGGTGATCTCTAAACACCTTAGTTCAGCAAATGGTTAACTAACACATTCGTCTATATAGTGCCTCAAAATGAAATAGTTTTGTTGTTGTTAGGGTAATTGTTGTTAATCAAAGGTGTAAGATATTGTTGATGTGAAATGGTTTGTAATGATGTGATAGCTGTCGTTGTAGAGAAAGTCTTGCTAGTGGCAAGTGGTTATCCAAACCATTTCCAAAGTTGATCATGTCTTAGGTGGTTTCGAGATGAAGGTTATATCGTATAGTGT
>OU343223.1:31105070-31149141 GCA_910596185.1 Chrysanthemum makinoi
AATACAGGATATGGCTACATCAAATCTCCATGCTCCCCCTAAATTGACCTACCTACATTACTTTTAATGTTAAAAGTTTTATGATATCTGTGCAAATGGACCATCATATTTGATTAGTTGTTTTGGTTTGCAATCGTTATAGATCATAAAAATCTAATTAGTTCTAGAGACACTCTTGGTTCTGTATGTTACATAAATGTTCTTGACTAAATAAGTAGTGATTTAAACTCAAAAAGTCATAAGTTGAACTGAATTTTTTTTTTTCAATAAGGTTTTTCGCAAAATAGCTTGTTAATCTAAAGTCGAACTACCTCTTAATTGAATTACATGCTATACCTAGCATGTTTCACGAGCTATCGCTTGAGTGACTTGATTGTGTACCCAATCGTTGCCTAAATTTTCTTAACTGTGTAATCCATGTTTCGGTTTATCTTTTCTCTATACATATGTGACATAATCTTTTACCACTAGCTAAAAATAACCTGTCAACAATAACAATGAAATTGTAATACTTAAAAATAGATAATATTACCAATATTCAAACTTTCACAACACTTTATGACATGAAAGTTATGTTACCGGTATGATGGTCTCCTAAGGCAATTATGCGATCAACGCATATAATGATAAGAGGTGAGTTTAATGCAGAACAATTTTTATTCAAAACAAACATGCAATCTCATCCATTCATTTTTTCCATCAAACAAAAAAAATACATTTTCACATTTTTTTTAAAAACAACGATTCAGAACGGCGAACCTTCGCTACGAAAATACATCATCAAGGACGAGATTAAATTAGTTTATAGATATATGACTTCAGATACTTTCGACAATTTTTTCAAATTTTCGCCAAGAAAATCACACGTGATTTCACAAGTCATGTGATTTTTAAGTAATAAATCACACGTGATTTTCCGAATCACATGTGATTCATCCGGGCAAAAATTTAAAAAAATCACGAAAGATAATGTGTCATATCTATATAAAGATAATTTATTTTTCGTCACATCAGATAATTAGTTTCGCTAACAATTAAGCGGTTCAGAGATATTTTAATTTTAAGAAAATAGATGAAAGTGGGTTTTTTTATTTGATAAGAAAAATTAATGGCTGAGATCGCATGATTTATTCTTTAGAAAAAAACTGTTTTGCATTGAACTTTTCTCATAATGATAATCGGTTCACTTATACACGTACTCTCGACTCGCTCATGTAACCATATCAACTTAAATTTGACGTCGACGAAGATTCTAAAATGAAGGTATTATTTACTTAACAATGATGACTCGATTGACATACATGAAATTAGCTACTCCAAATATTTTAATACGTACTAAATTTGATTACAAACTATCATTGTTAAAAAGTTAAATTATCCAACCAAGTTGATCGAACCACTTGCCAAAAATGCTAAAGTGCACAAATTGTTAAAGAATTTCGAATACTTATATATGAAATCTATAATTGAGCATCGACATTACTCATCTATTTCACTTATTGTTATATAAATAACCGCTTTCATTTTATTCGGTTATTTTATGTCCGGTTTATCCGTCTTTGTAAATCAACTGTTTTATCTATTTTATCCGATTGCATTAAAATGAAAACGGATAAAATGGACGATTTACTGAAAACGGATAAAACCACAGAAAATAACCTAATAAAATGAAAACGTATATGTATTGACAATGTTGTAGAAGAAAGATAAGCTTTTTTTAAAAGACGCATAATTTATATCTTTTTTCCTATATATAATAATGGCTTCTTTTTAAATAAGTTTAAAATATCTATAAAAATATAACAAGATTGTATATCATATTTAATAACCAAAGTCTCGATCACCATTATAACCCTTCTTAGTTTTACAATACCTCCGAATGTGGGATGTTTCACAATACAAGGTTTGTTAATAAGACCATTAATTCGCAACAATTATATCCATAGAACACTATACAACTGAGACGTACAATTTGAAAGATAAAATCTCGAATCACAACATGTTGGAGTAACACGGAGCAGTATACAGTGGATACACATCCATCAGCACTTCTGTTTCGGTTCGTAGTCTCTAACACTTCCAGGGTTCACAAATTTATTTGAATTGACTTACAATTCCAAGGTCATGAATTTTTATCGATACATATGATGGCAAAAGTTCAATATAGAACCAAAATTTACCATAGATCCAATCAACCAATAATAGCCATTCATTTTTTTATTATGATAAACTTTCACCCTTTTTTAAAAATTAAATATCTCGCAAACCGTTAATCGCTACGATAAAATTATTATCGGATTTAATTAAATTATCTTTCTATAGATATGCTACTATATATTTTAACAACTTTTTTTTCAAAATTGTCATCAAAAATCATATATGATTTGTAAAATCATATATGATTCGATTTTACTTAATCACATATCACATATGATTTTTGAGAATCATATATGATTGTAAAAATCATATATGATTCGTAAAAAACGAATCATACATGATTTTCAAAATCATATATTATCGTAAAAATCATATATGATTTTTTGACGGAATTTTTGAAAAAAATGTTTGTCGAAAAATACGTAGTGCATATCTA
This sequence comes from Chrysanthemum makinoi, assembly GCA_910596185.1. NCBI lineage: Eukaryota > Viridiplantae > Streptophyta > Magnoliopsida > Asterales > Asteraceae > Chrysanthemum > Chrysanthemum makinoi. Next base: position 31,107,664 of record OU343223.1, read on the forward strand.
TAGAAGATAATTTAATTCTCGCCACGATACAGATTTTTATATTTTGAAGATTTACCGCTTGTAAGATATGTTGTTTTAAAAAAAGATGGAAAATGATTTTGTCTTTCATTTAGATAAAAATGGAGGTTATGATTGGCTCATTCGTTTCTACTAATAAATATGAAGTTCTATATTGATCTCAACTCTACATATGATTGTTGCTAAGGATAAACCAAATATTATAATGATGGGGAGTTAATATGTTGTACACATTTGGTTAATTGCTTGATCTTGAATGGTTTTTGGTTTGTGATCGTTATTGATCATAACCAAACATCCCCCGTTCAAAAAACTTTTTGTTCCGTATGCTACATTAATCGATTTTGAGTAGATAGTGATCCTATGTTGCAATCACGCGTTTTTCTAAGATAACTATCGTATGTTGTGGAAATTTTAAGATTTTAGAAACTTGATTTATTTATATTTGTTGAATAGTATTTGATTGCCTTTAGACAAATACTTAAAATGTTATGAAATGTATACATATGTATAGAACCGGTTTAACCAGACGGTTGAACCGATAACCTGTTAAATTGACAACTCAATCGGGGTTAACTAACAAATAAAGATTTAAAAAATTGAAAAAACTAATATTAATACTTGATAACCGGGTTAATTAACAAATAAAGATTTAAAAAATTGAAAAAAGTAATACACGCGTATGCATTTTAATTTTAATATACATGTTTAACAAGTGATACTTGATTATATTAAATGTTACTTGTATTTGTAAACTCTATTGCTTTTGAAACTTTCATCGATGTGGGATATTTCAAGACGGAAACTATTGCTTTTGGAACTTTCACTGACGTGGGACATTTCAAAACGAAATCTATTTTAATAGAATTATTTTCTTAAAATGTTTAACTCGGCTGCAAACTTTTGACATTGTGCATCATGTTTAGATCGCGAATTCCCCTTCTTGACGGTGATGATCGGCCGCCGGTGAGCAGTTGGAGCAGCACGGTGGTGACGATTAGCCGACTGCCGCCGTGGGTTGCAACCAAAAGATGTAAACGAAAAAAGTCGGTGGTTACGGTGGTTGAAGTGGCGTGATGATTGTCGGAGTATTTCTGACTCGCCGCCTTCGGTTGTTGATGTTTATTATAATAATGTGGGTGTGTAGACCAAATGCCTTTTGGCTAATGGTTGTGAGTGGCCAAACAATCTAAAGGTTATGGGTTTATGTCTCGCTAAAGATATGTATTAGATAAAAATTGTGAGATAAGTAATGTAGTTTGTAAAAAAATGTCATTAATAAAATAAATGAAAAAATGTGGGTGTGAAATCATCTTTGCATATCATTTTGCTGTTTGATTTGAACTTACCTCCACCATCTCATGAGTTTGGATTTAGTACAAACACTAATGATGATGATGATAATGATGAAGATTAACAAGTTAATGTTAATTGTGTGTATATTTCGACAATGTCACCGTTGGTCAATTTACGAGTAATTGCACTAACATGTAAGTATGCTTATCGATTCAACGTAGACCTAATGACAAAGCACTAATTCACTGAGAAGTGAAAACATGTGACTAAATCGTCATGAAAGATGCTAAAGCGTATACGTATCCGTTGTTCGAAGTTCTTAGGATTAAACAAATTTATTAGTGATCATGTGTTAAGCATACGAAACTCTAATATTTATAAGCATACATTTTTATACACAAGATGAATATTGGTGCAAAGCGATGATGTATAAAGGCAAATAAAAATACTTGCGTTATCGTGGTTCAAGTCCGAACCATGATGCAGAGTGTGTGATTTTTAAAATACAAAGCATGTGTTTTTTTAAAATTAATATATTATGTGTTTTTTGAAAAGTTGTCAAATTTAAAATTAATTAATAAAAAACATAATTTAAGTTTACAATTTTTTTTTAAAAGTAACAAAACTTAAAAAGTAGTTAAATAGTTAATTTAAGTTTAAAATAAACTGACACTAATATACACCTATAAATATATTATTTAATCTTTTAAGTAATACTGAGTGAAAGAAAATGACAAGTACATAATTTGGATATAACTAAGTGAAAGAAAAAAAATAAATAAATAAAGATAGTTAAACTTACTTGCTTCCACCCTCTCCATTTCTTTTGCCCCGTCATGCCACTAGATCCATAATGACCGGCGTACTAATTGTCAGTAAACCATTCTTCTTCGACTGGCATTGAGTATCCCCTCCAAAGTGAGGTTGACTCTCATTTTCAAACCCCATCTATATCAACTAAACAAAAAATTAATGTTTTGTCAAAGACAAACCCAATCTAAAATAGACAAACAAAAACACCTTGAGGTCAAGTAACATTACTAAATTAGATTTCCTCCTTTACTATTGATGCAACATTGATCTTTTTCTCTCAGATTAAAAAAATAAAAAATTATATAAGGGAATATTGTTCATGTTGTTTAGGTGATAATATGAATAAGTTTTATAAAAAGTATATTTAATAAAAATAATTAAGAGAGCATGTCAGTTACCATTCCCCTTCAACAGGCATTGAGTATCCCTTCCAAAGTGGGGTTGACTCTCATTTTCAAACCCCATCTATATCAACCAAACAAAGAATTAATGTTTTGTCAAAGACAAAGTCAATCCAAAATAGGCAAACAAACACACCTTAAGGTCAAGTAACATTACTAAATTAGATTTCCTCCTTTACTATTGATGCAACATTGATATTTTTTCTTAAAAAAAAAAAATATATATATATATATATATATATATATATATATATATATATACATATAGGGAATATTGTTCATGTTGTTTAGGTGATAATATGAATAAGTTTTATAAAAAGTATATTTAATAAAAAAAAATTAAGAGAGCATATAAGTTGGTGACGTTTTCCTTGTCAAACCGTTATCCTCCAAAGCGGGGTTGACTCTCATTTTCAAACCTCATCTATATCAACCAAACAAAGAATTAATGTTTTGTCAAAGACAAAGCCAATCCAAAATAGGCAAACAAACACACCTTAAGGTCAAGTAGCATTACTAAATTAGATTTCCTCCTTTACTATTGATGCAACATTGATATTTTTCTCTCAGAGTAAAAAAATAAAAAATTATATAGGGGAATATTGTTCGTGTTGTTTAGGTCATAATATGAATAAGTTTTATAAAAAGTATATTTAATAAAAAAAAAATTAAGAGAGCATATAAGTTGGTGACGTTTTCCTTGTCAAACCGTTATCCTTCAAAGTGGGGTTGACTCTCATTTTCAAACCTCATCTATATCAACCAAACAAAGAATTAGTGTTTTGTCAAAGACAAAGCCAATCCAAAATAGGCAAACAAACACACCTTAAGGTCAAGTAACATTACTAAATTAGATTTCCTCCTTTACTATTGATGCAACATTTGATATTTTTCTCTGAGATTAAAAAAATAAAAAATTATATAAGGGAATTTTGTTCATGTTGTTTAGGTGATAATATGAATAAGTTTTATAAAAACCTGTATTTAATAAAAAAAAATTAAGGGAGCATATAAGTTGGTGACGTTTTCCTTGTCAGACCGTTATCCTCCAAAGTAGGGTTGACTCTCATTTTCAAACCCCATCTATATCAACCAAACAAAGATTTAATGTTTTGTCAAAGACAAAGCCAATCCAAAATACGCAAACAAACACACCTTAAGGTCAAGTAACATTACTAAATTAGATTTCCTCCTTTACTATTGATGCAACATTGATATTTTTCTCTGAGATTAAAAAAATAAAAAATTATATAGGGGAATATTGTTCATGTCGTTTAGGTGATAATATGAATAAGTTTTATAAAAACCTATATTTAATAAAAAAATTTAAGAGAGCATATAAGTTGGTGACGTTTTCCTTGTCAAACCGTTATCCTCCATTGCCTTTGCAAGAAATCTAACGACCTGATACGAAACTAGCCAACAACATAATCTTGATCTCAACTCATCATGTGATGTACATTGATATATAAAAATGTGTCAATGTTTTTCCTTTAATCAATGTGGGACAAGAATTTTGAAACAACTCATTATATTTTGCAAGAGTTGACCAAACAAACCGAATCAATTTGAATTGCCAAACGGTTTCAAGTCAAAGCTAGCTTATCGATGCAAATAATAATAGTACGAAAGATGAATCAAATATATTACAGAGCAACTTGGAGGAGTGCATATAATGTACACATTTCACATTTGGTTTCTTGATCTTAAAAGCTTTAGCTCTACATTCATACATCTAGTCAACATACAATTACTGAAGAGATCGAAACCAAATATTATAATGTCTGAGGAGTGGATATGTTGTATACATTTGGTTACTTGATCATGAAAGCATTATCTTTACAATTACACATGAATGGCGCACCAATCTCCATGTATGGAACAAGTGAAGCACAAGAAAATTATCGTATGTTGGAAAAATGTTAAGATTTGGGAAATCTTGATTTGTTTAAATTGTTATTGTTAATGATGATGATGTTGATCTTTGTAGAGTAGCATGGTTTGAGATTACTTGGGTTCGTGAAGTTATGAGGTGTGGCCGTGTAGTTTACAAAACTTGAAAGAAAGCCCGGTCCAAGATGATATTGATCTTGAGTTACTTTTTATGTCCTGATCTTGTGAAGATCCTTCAGTTTCTGTGTAAAAATTTATGACTAAAGATTTGAAATGTTCTCACTAGACTAATAAATAATGGTTAAGGTCAAGGGCTAAATGTTAGACTTTTAGGATGTTAGGTTAAACTTCAACGGGATTCAATAAGTAGACGAGTTTCATAAAGTACGCTCAATTCGAAAGACAAAATAGCTCCTAATTTTGCTAGGCAAGTTCTGCATACATCTTTATTCTATCGAAATACCTCTCATTGAATTTAGTGATGAATCTTGAAGCAAGCACTTCCTCTTTTACCAATACTCATGTTTAGTGTGGCTTCTTGGAATATAAGGGGTTTGAACCAGGCCCCTAAACAAAAGGAGGTTCGTAATGTTATGTTTGATAATAATCTGTCGGTTTGTGCTATCTTGGAGTCTCATGTTGCTTGTTCTAGTCTTGATCAGTTATGTACTAAGGTTTTTCGGCATTGGAATTGGACATCAAATAGTTCTTGTTGTTTGAAGGGTTCGAGAATTATTTTGGGGTGGAATAATCGATGATGTTGATCTTATTGTTATATCTCAAGAGGCTCAGGTTATGCATACTTGTATTCGAATGCGGGATGATAAGAAGGAGTTTTTTTGTTCGTTTATCTATGCTCATAACCGCTATACTGATCGTCGTGCTCTTTGGCGTAATTTATGTATCCATCATGGTTATGTTAGGGGTCGTCCATGGTGTTTACTTGGTGACTTTAATGCCTCCTTATGCCTCAATGATAAGTCGGTTAGCTCTTCTCATATTGATATCGCTATGTAGGAGTTTCAGGATTGTGTGAATGCTATTGATGTGTCGGATGTCAATAGCTCGGGTCTTCGTTTTACGTGGAATCAAAAGCCAAGTGAAAATGATGGTATCTTGAAGAAGATTGATCGCATTATGGCTAATTTAGAGTTTTGTGATTCTTTTGGGGGGGGCTAATGCTTTGTTTCAGCCCTATCGTATATCGGATCATTCTCCTGCGGTTCTTCGTATCCCTCGGAATGTTAAACAGGTGCCTCGCCCTTTTAAATTCGCTAATATTTTGGTCCGTCATGCTAGAGTTAAGGACGTTATTACCGAGGGCTGGTCTACTAATGTTAGTGGATTTTGGATGTATCGGGTTGTTTCTAAGCTTAAATATCTCAAGAAACCTCTCCGGAAGTTATTATATGATCAAGGTAATCTTCATGCTAATGTGGTTCATTTCGCGTAATGAGTCGGATGAGGTTTAAAAGGCTTTAGATAGTAATCCGCTTAGTCTTGATGTTCGTGAGGAGCAAGCGCTTATCTTGGCTTATAATGCCTGCTTGTTTGGTGAAGAAATGTTTCTTAAGCAAAAATCTAAGATTGATGGCTTAAATTGGGTGACTCGAATCGCCTATTTCCATAAGGTTGTTAAGAGTCGGCTACTCGAACCGTATTGATAGTGTTCTTGATGTGCATGGTATTCGTATGGATGGAGAGCATGTTCCTATGGCGTTCGTTGATCATTACATGTCTTTTTTGGGCCAACAGGGAGTCACTCATCCTTTTGATTTATCTAATTTGTTTGTTAATAAGCTGTCTATGGATGCTGCTAATTATATGGTTCGTAATGTTACTGCTTAGGAAATTCGTGATGTTATTTTTTCTATGGGTGATGACAAATCTCCCGGTCCTGATGGGTTTTCGGTTGCTTTCTTTAAAGAATCTTGGGATGTTGTTTCTCATGATGTGATGAAAGCGGTGCAGGAGTTTTTTTATTAATGGGACGCTTCTTAAAGAGTTAAACCATACTATTATTGCTTTGATCCCTAAAGTCGCTTCTCCTCTCGAAATTACTGATTATAGGCCTATTTCTTTTTGCAATGTTCTCTTTAAATGTATTAGCAAGATTCTTGCTAATCGGATGAAGGGTTGTTTGGCTACTTTGGTGAGTCCTAATCAGTCAGCATTTGTTCTGGGTAGGCGTATTGCTGATAACATTCTCCTGACTCAAGAAATCATGCATAACTATCATTTAGATCGTGGGCCTCCTATATGTGCTTTTAAAGTTGATATTCGGAAGGCTTATGACACGATTGATTGGAATTTTCTTAAGGAGATCTTACTGGGTTTTGGGTTTCATCCTCGGATGGTTGGTTGGATTATGGAGTGCACGACTTCTGTGTCGTACTCCTTGAGTGTTAATGGTGTTCTTCATGGGTACTTTAAAGGTCGAGAGGTCCGGCGTGGGGTCCTTTATCTCCTTATTTGTTTACTCTTGTGATGGAGATTCTTACTCACGCTTTAGAAAAAGTTCGTGACTCGAGGATTTCTCTTATCATCAAGATTGCTCTAATCTCAATATTATCAACTTATGTTTTGCTGATGATTTGTTTCTCTTTGCCTATGGAAATCTTAATTCAGCTCGGGTTATTATGGAGGCGTTGGATGAGTTCACTAATCTTCGTGTTTGGTTCCTAGTCTTCCTAAGAGCACAACCTATTTCTCAAGCGTGTTGAATTATGTGAAACTTGTTATTCTCCATGTCCTTCCTTTTGAAGAAGGTAGGCTCCCGGTTAAATATTTGGGTGTTCCGTTGATTGCCTCTAGACTGCTTTATCGGGATTGTAGGGAGTTGGTTGAGAAGGTTAAGAACGAGAATCGTGATTGGAAGAATAAGTTCCTTTCTTTTCGGGTAGGGCCCAACCGATTCACGTCGTTTTAGCTTCTATGCATATATATTGGGCTTCTGTTTATTCTCCGCCTCGTGTTATGCGGGACTTGGAACAATTATTACGGGTTTTCTTTGGTGCCAAGGAGAATTACGCCGCTGGGAAGTCTAAAGTGGCTTGGGAGGTTGTTTGCCTTTCTAAGGCAGAGGGTGGTTTGGGCATTCGGAGGTTGGAATGGTTCAACAAAGCTTTAATTACGCTCTCGATCTGGCAGCTCTTTACCACCCGAATCTCTTTGGGTTCGATGGATTCATTCTTATAAATTAAGGGATCGTAGTTTTTGGGATGTTCCGCTAAGGGAATATGTCTTGGAGTTGGAGGAAACTTCTTCAAATGAGGCATTATTCGCTTCTTTTGGTATAAAATAGGAGCGGGTTCTACGTTCTGCTTTGGTTTGATAATTGGTGAAGTTCGAGCCCTCTTGCGGCGATGGATCTCTTCTAGGGATATTTATCGGGTCGGTTTTACTCCTTCTTTTCGATTCTCGATTCTATTGTGAATGGTGGTTGGATCCGGCGAATGAGTGGTATTCTAAGTACCCTTTTCTTGGATCTATTCATGTCCCTTCTCTTCACCCGCATTCTTGGATCGGCTTGTTTGGAGAGTGCAGATGATGTTTTTCGTGATTTCGGTTGCTACCGCTGGGAGTCTATACTACGGCGTGGGAATGTTGTTTTATGGTACAATGGTGCGGTTCTCGCGATCGTATTCCTAGGCACGCCATTACGTTGCTGATTATTAAGAAGCGGCTCAAGACTCAAGATAACCTAAGACAATGGGATGTTAGTAGTAATGCTGATTTGAACCTATTTCAGTGTCCGTTCTGCAAGACGCAACCGGATTCTCATGATCACCTTTTTTTCCAGTGTGTTTTTTCGATGCAGGTTTGGTCTCACCTCAATCGGTTTACTGGTGATTATGCTATTCCTTGTTTGCTGGACCCTATTGTGGATTATTTGGTTCCGATGGCGCACAAGAGGTCTATTCGTTGTGTTATTACTAAATTGGTTTTTGCGACTGCTTGTTACTTTATTTGGCAAGAACGCAACAAAGTGCTTTTCAAGAATTAGCAGAGATCGGAAGCTCAAGTTATTGATGTGATTATGTCGACGGTTCGCCTTAAGCTTCTTTCGTGTTCTTTTATGAAGACGGCGAAAGTGGAAGTGCTTTTGGATTTATGGAAGCTCCCGAAGTCTCTCATCCGTATTTCTCGCTCATGATTTGTTCTGCTATGATGAGAGTTGATTGGTGTTTGCCTTGGTTGGATTCTTCGAGTTCCAACAGTCGGCTTGCTTATTTGGTTCGGATGGCGGTCATGGAGTTGTTTGCTGCTGGATAGTCTTCTTGGTCGATGTGTGGGTTCGCTGGAGATCCGGGTGAGAGATGTACTCTTTTTCCCTACTCCAAGGTTTTCCCACTCGATTTTTACTTGGAAAGGGTTTTTAAGGAGGCAGTCTCATTTGGTTCATCAATCTCCTTCGAACAGGTGGGCGGATCTTTTTGGAGTTTCTTGTTCCATCAGATGGTTTTTTCCTGTTGGAGTTTTAGTTACTGTATGTTTTAGTTGATGTAACGTCTAGTGGCCTGTCACTAGATTTCTATTGGATGTTCAAGCGTTTGCTTGAGGTTAATGTGGCATTCAGTCACATTCCATTGTACTTCATTGATTTTTTTGGTTAATATATTTTACCGGGGTGTATCCCTTTTACCAAAAAAAAAAGATGAATCTTGAAGCATAATCACATATTAGTGCTTTGTGCTTAAAAATATTAGCATAGAGTAGAATCACAAACCACAAAGTGTCAAACAAAGCAAGTCGAATAGATAAGGTTATAGATCAAAACATTACGAGTATGGTATTTTAAGTCTGAAATATGATATAATAACTTTGAAGTTTACAAACAAAAAATCAAGCGTTAATAACTTGTGGTAAAAATGTTTGGTTTGGGATCTGTAAGGCATTCTTTACGACCATAAATACTCTATCTTTACGAGTCCCATCGATGTGGGATGCTTTGTAATAAGAAAAATAGTATAGTTAATTAAGACCGTTAAGTTTTCAGCAATTACTAGATAATTACCGTTAAGTTTTGGCACAATATATTAATCACAACATTAACATTTTCTTGATCATTCATTTCAATCGAATTAACTATAAATTAGGAAGAGTAAAAAGAAGTGTATTGAGTTACATCTAACAGTGCGCTATTAAATTTAATCTATTTTAATATCAGCACTATAATGTTTAGATGTTTAGGTTACATCTAACAGGTGCTTGTAAACCAACCAATAACCTAATCTTAATTTCAATGTACACGTGTTTTGTACACGGAAACATATAAATGACTGAAAATGTGGGAATGGAATTTTGATACAAGTAACTCTTTATATAATAGTTTTTTTTATAATGTGGTGGCTTTTATGGTTGTTCCGCAACAAGATTATCATCACATAAAGTTTCTAAGAAGATGATGTTTTTTGACGATGTATTGTGTAAATCATTTTATTGGTGTTATTATAGAAGTAAAGCCTTGTTCGATTGGAATGACTGGCTTAAAAACCCGAACCTCACTATGATGTAACTCTAGCATCTTGCTAGCTTTCTTTTAATAAAACAACCGTTCAAAAAAAATATAATAGTAAAGATGAATCAAATATATTACAAAGCAGCTTGTTTTCACATGTTGCATTAATTGTTTTTAACTAATAAGTACGAGTAGTTAGTTGTTTAGAGTCGAACAGACCATTTTCTCATCGAGAGTATATGTTTTTGGCTAAATAACTTGGTTGATTTAAAGTCGAACCGCCTCTCATATCACAAGCTAGACCTTACATGTCTCACTGGCTCGTTGCTTGAATGGCCTAAGCGCTACCCAAATTCTTGCATATATCTTCCAAACAATTTTGTCAATTTGTCGGTTTATCTCTTGGTAAGTGAATAATGTTTAAAAATTATACCCCATAACACGTTAACCATAACGATTGACTGCAACTGATGCATGTTAAAGATAAAAACCCAAATCATAACATTTCAATACTACACTGAAGTCGTATACAATAGATAATTGGCCCTCTAGATTCTGATTCTGGTCGTGGTCTCCAATATCTATGGGGTGTTAGATTAATGTTTTAAAGACTTCTGTATATTTGCTTATAACGTTAATATGTACTTTAGTTTACTTAGGATAAAACGTATTTGTATACTTTGGTTGTTTGGCAAAAGCCTGGAAACGATGTGGGCTTGGGCCAAAACGGGTCAATATGGTTTCTGTAAACCATTGTGACCTTTAGATATATATACGCCTCTATTAGGATTCTTTGTGAAACGTTATATCTTTTCATAGTACCGTTTCACAACATATATATATATATATATATATATATATATATATATATATAGGAGAGGTTGTGTAGACGTTTGTAATCATTCATACTTCAATTTATATATACAACATTTAAACAATTTGTTGTTGTTTTTTCTGCATCTGTAAACAAAACCAAATACCCCTTTACTCCATGTACAACGATATAAAAAGTTGTCGAAGACTGCGTATAGCTACCTCTATGCGACCATGGCGTTTGGAAAAACATTTTCTTCGTAAACTATTGTCGAAAAATAGATACCGTTAGGCGCAACTACTCGGCTAGATATCGCTGCCCTAAGGGTGGGTACTCGACTAAAACGTACGCTGTCAGCTAGGTGGTCTTCGGTAGCATTTATATATATATATATATATATATATATATATATATATATATATAGATAAAAAGATCATTTGAGACAAAGATTATTTACATACCCAGGATCAATCTCCACCTCCATTTTTATTTGATCTAATGCATTAGATTAATCCCAACAATTTTAAAAACCCGATTTCATTTTTTTTAAATATTAATATCTTTCAAATCGTTAATCGTTAAGCGAAAAAATATACAATTACGACAAGCATTTAATTATCTTTCTATAGATAGGCACTTTGATATACTTTCGACAAAAAAAAATCGTATTTTTCACGTTTTTTTTAAGTTTTTTCGTTTTTTACGTTCTAAAGTTTGCATTGAAAAATCATATATGATAAAACACTAATTTGAATATCATATGTGATATTAGTGTAATATCATATATGATATGTAATATCACATGTGATATTAGTGTAATATCATATATGATATTACATATAATATCACATGTGATATTCAATTTAGTGTTTTATCATATATGATTTTTTTTATGTAAATTTCAAGCGTAAAAACGAAAAAATAACGAAAAAGCGTGAAAAAACGAGTTTTTTCTTTTTTCAAAGTATATCAAAGTGCCCGTCTATAGAAAAATAATTAAATGCTCTTCGCGACGGTGTAAATATTTTCACTTAACGATTAGCGGTTTAAGAGATATTTAAATTATAAAAAATAGGTGAAATAATAAAATGCTTTAATCTTAATTTGATTTCTTTTAAATGGATGGTGGAGATGAGTCCTTTGGTATGTGAAAAAAGTTTGGTATGTAAAATAACTCTCCTCATATATATATATATATATATATATATATATATATATATATATATATATATATATATATATATATATATATATATATATATATATATTTGTGTTCATGTGATGAACACTTTAAAGTGGTGAATAATAGGCACCAATTACAACTTGACAAATGGAAATTAAACATTTAAATTAATCTAAAACTATTATTTAAATTTTAAGGGTATGTTTGGTAGAGGGAAATAAGGGGAAAGAAATAGAATTGCCTCCATTTCCATTGTTTGGTAAATCATGGAAAATAAAAAGCGGAGATTTTGAATATCTCGCGGAGAATTGGTCTTTGTAATTTTAAAATTTTGATTTCCATTCTGATTGGTGTGGAAATGGTGAGGTGCATGGGAGAATTGAGTGGCTACACAAATATAGACACGTGCTATGGTTTTTTTCTACTTTACAAACAAAATTTATTTTTGAATCTTTATTATCGGTTATTTGATATGCAGATCACAAACTCTACTTATTTAATTCACAAATAGGTTTCATATTTTTTTTCCCTAAATTGCTTCTCGTATATAGGGGTGGAAACGAGCCGAGCCGCTCGTGAAAAGCTCGGGATCGGATCGGTAAAAAGCTCGAACGAGCCGAGCCTAAACGAGCTCGAGCCCGAGCTCGAGCCTAAGTTTGGGCTCATTTAATGATCGAGCTCGAGCCCGAAGCTCTATACAAAGGCTCGCTTAGGCTCGCGAGCCTAAACGAGCCCTAGAAATATATACGTATATATATTTTCTATACATATAACCGTGTTAACGAGCTCGAGCCTTGTGTTAACGAGTCGAGTTTTGTGTTAACGAGCCGAGCTCGAGCTTGTGAAAATTTCACGAAATGAGCCTCGAGCTCAAAATGTGAGGCTCGTAACGAGCTCGAGCTCGAGCTCGAGCTTTTTATATATAAACGAGCCGAGCTCGAGCCTAAACGAGCTCGAGCTCGGCTCGGCTCGTTTTCACCCCTACTCGTATATAAGGCTTTTATTATTATTATTATTATTATTATTATTATTATTATTATTATTATTATTAATGTTGTAAAAAAAATTAAAAAAATGTATAAAAAAATAATTTATTTCTCATTTCTCTGGTCAAGTCTCTGTCGTTACCAAACAATGTAATCCATCAAAATTCTCTACTGATTTCTATTCTCTGCTTCATTTCTAATCTCTCAAATTATGTCTACCAAACGTGCCCTAAACCTAGGTATTAAACAAATCCCTATTTTTAAACCTTCATTAAACAAATCCTCATTTCTCTCTTTCTCCTAAAAACTCCATCTCTTCTTCTCCACCCATCTCAACAAAATATACTCAAATCTCAGCCACCCGTTATTATTTTCAAATCAAAAACAAAACCGAAAACATCAAATAAAGAATTCGATCTACTATAGATCCCATAAAAATTCAAAACCCATCACCCGGTGTTGGCGTATATGGCCGAACGACCCAGTGTCCGGCGGGGTCGTTGGCCGGACAAGAAGCTCCACCGTCCGGACGACAAGTGAGAGTATCCAGCTTTTAAGGGATTCTCACCACGTGACCTATCAACTAGGGTGGCTATAGACCTACAGGCAGGTAATATAGGCCTGCGCAAATAGTGAATCTACAGTGACGCAGGTACATAGTTGGGGTAGTATAAATACCCCAACACATTTAATGTTTTGACATAAATACACACACACACCTACATTAATCACTACATTCATTACTATCTTTACCCTCTAGCTTACTTTCACGCCGGAGCTTGGTCCTGGATATCATCCAGAGTGAGGCTAACGCGTGTCGTACATTGTGCAGGAAGGAACGTTTATTTCCTCCGGCATTGTTGATTGAAGCCGAACTCTCGAGTCAAGCCGGACCGCGGGAATTTGCTTCAACAAATTGGCGCCATCCGTGGGACCCTGATTCATTCTACCAGAGAATCGAATGATAGGTCCGGAGTTACCGCCTCCCCCCGAACCTACCTCCCCGCCGGAAAACATAGGCGGGAGCGGAATCTTCAATGCTCAAACCTCCGGAATGCCGGAACAAATACAAGCCCAGATGGCGTCGTTAGAGGCTCTCTTTAGAAAGTACAATGCGACGAGGGCCGGTGTTATCAAACCGGTTCGACTCACTTTCACAGACGAAGATGAGCAGGAGGAAGACGCCACACCAAACCCCAAAGACGATCTCAGCAAACCTCATAAGGAATTGGCCCGGTCACCTTTCACGAGGAGGATAGTAGAGTTCGCTGGCCCCAAGTGCATCATGCCCACTAACTTAATGTTGTATGATGGTTCGGCTGATCCCGATGATCACATCAACCGCTTCGTTGGAGCAGCAAATCAAGGAGAATGGCCAATGCCGGTGTGGTGCCGAATGTTCCAACAGACCATGGATGGAGCGGCACAAGGGTGGTTCAGCAAATTTGGACCGGGGAGCATTGACAGCTGGGACGAGCTAAGAGAACAATTCACTACGAGGTTTGCTCTGCGATAAAAGAACCTGAAGGATCCCACAGAAATCACCCAGATTGTTAGGCAGGCAAATGAAACACTACCGGTATTCAAAGAGCGATGGACCGACGAGGCTAGCCGGATACCGGGAGTGCCGGAGCTCATGAAAATATCAGCGTTCATGGGTGCTCATCGGTGCCCTTACCTATCTAAAAAATTTTCTGATCAAGTCCCGAAATCCGTGAAAGAAATGATGACTAGGGTAGATGACTACATTCGAGCAGAAGAGGCTTATAAAAACACCGAGTTGCTGAAGGGAGAAACGGGTGAACTATCCCGGAGAGGAAACCTCCAGTCCCCAAGAGATAGAAATCTCATGGGACCGGACAGGAGAAGGAACGATAGGAGAGCCTGGGAAAGAGGCGATTCCAGACATAGAGAGGTATTCTCTCCATACGTTGCCCCGAAAGTGGACGCTCGGCCCCGCAACGATTTCCGGCGTAATGATTTTAGCAAGCCTGATAGTCACAGAACCATGCTCTCTGTCCTATCTAAGCAGCCGAAGGAAATATTAGCTACCGAACACCATTTGCACCTACCCCTACCACCACCATTGCAGGGAAAACCAAGCAAGGAGAATGAGGACAGATTTTGTGAGTACCATGGAGAAAAAGGCCACTTGACCAACGATTGTTACCACCTAAAAAAGCAATTAGAAACGGCCCTTGAATCGGGAAAGCTATATCATCTAGTGAAAAACGTCCAGCAAAGGGGACGGGAAAGGCTGAGAGGCAACAACGGGAAAGGAAAAGTGATCAACATGGTTAACTATTATCTCGAAGACTGCAAGAGGAAAGCCCGGTACTACGACGAGGATTGGATGAACGTCCCCATAACCTTCCCACGCATAGCCACGGAGGACCTATCGGAAGAACCATTGATTCTGGAGGCAGAAATCGAAGGATATTTTGTTCGGAGGGTGTTTGTTGACGAGGGTGCATCAGTCCAGGTGATGTACGAGCATTGTTTTAATAACCTTAGCCCATCCATTCAGTCCAGGTTACAAGAAAGTAGTGCACCGCTAGTGGGATTCTCCGGAGAAGTTATCCAACCCTTGGGGAAGATTGAACTGGAAGTACGCTTCGGAGATTATGGTTTATTCAGGACGGTCATGATGAAATTCACAGTGGTGCGATCGCCTTCACCTTACAATGTAATCCTAGGACGTACGGGTCTAAGGGAGTTAAGAGCCGTGCCCTCCACCATCCACGCCATGATGAAGTTTCCCACTCCCGGAGGCGTCGCCACCTTGACCACCAAGAGGGCGGTAGTCATGGAGTGCAGGAGATTGGAGGAAAGGCAAGACCCCATGAACAATTTCCCTCCAGAATATAAGGCAGAGACAACAGGCCAAGAAACTCAAGAAGACGAAAAGCAAACGGAAGATATCCTGGTTAATGCAGCCTATCCCGAGCAACGGGTAACCATAGGAACAAGGTTCTCGCGGGAATGCCGGAGACAACTCATCGAGATCTTAAGAAAGAACAAAGACATCTTTGCCTGGGAGCCGCCGGACATGACCGGGGTGCCAAGTCGCCTAATACAACACTCCCTCTGTGTAAACGTTTCCGATACGCCGGTGGCCCAAAAAAGGAGAACCTTTTCACAAGAAAAAAACCAAGTAATCAACGAAGAAGTGGAGGAATGGGTTAAAGCCGGCATAGTCCGGCCGGTAAGATACCCAACATGGATATCCAACCCGGTGTTGGTTAAGAAATGTGGCGGAGGATGTGTATTGACTTTAAGCCTCTGAACTCTTCGTGCCCCAAGGATTATTACCCTTTGCCGGAGATCGACTGGAAGATTGAATCCGTCATGGGGTATAAATATAAGTGTTTCCTGGACGCCTACAAAGGCTACCACCAAATTCATATGGATAAAGATGACGAGGAAAAGACGGCATTCTACACAGAACGGGGAACATATTTGTAGAAAACTAGAAGGGGGGGGGGTTGAATAGTTTACCAATTAAAAACTTTGTTTTGAAACTTATTGTAAAGATCAATTGATATTGATCTTAGATATGTTAATGAAATATGCAAGCAATATGTAAGAAGTAAATAAGGAAAGAAATGATCAAACCACAACAAGTTGTTTATAGTGGTTCGGTCTACAAGGACTCTTATTCCTTGCCCTACTCCACTCCTCGAGTCTCACACTCGAGAGTTTAACTTCACTAGTCAACAAGCTCCTTTCACCGGCGGAGAAAACCTTTACACTTCGCTTACACTATTTCCGACACTAAGCTAGATGTCGAGTTCTTTCCAAGGGTACAACCACTCCCACACACAACGTATTTTGAGGACTAAAATACTAACCACTCACACTCACAAGATTATGATGGTTTGATACAACAATGAAGTATGAATCAACACTAGATCATACAACACTAAACAAACAAGACTTCCAACTTCTCGTTGAAGCTTGAATATGACTTGATCTTCTTTGCTACAAAAGAGATCACTAATATGATATGAAACTGAGTTAGAAAGGTTAGAGAGAAGATATGTATGAGAGTATGTTAGAAAGGGATGAAAAACTACTTGGCTTGGCATTGCTATTTATAGCCAAAGTGGACAGGAGCCTCCACGGACCGCGGAACCCTTAAAAGGGTTCCGCCCGTGTACCATTTTGGTACCGCCGGTCTTGCAGTCAAGATATCAAATCTTTGCTAAAGTCAACTCTATCTAAGTGAGATTGTGCAAGATATGAAGAGTACAAATCCACACAAAATATCTAATGAAATCTTCTAATGATTTCCATGATGCATTACATGATGTCATATGTTGTATTTCTATTTTTAGAAATATGCAAGTACATAAGTAGTGTTTGGTTTTAAGAACCTAACACATTCTAAAAACTACTATCATACATAATGATTAGAGTCATATCAAGATGTTACTAATCATAAATGTAAATGCTTGAATGATGAATATATTGTTTGAAAAAGCTTGTTTTAATATCTATTAAACTTGACAAGTTTTAAGCTTTTATACAAATTAAATTTACTTTTGTCGTTAACAAAACTTAGGTAAAGATCAAAAATATAAATAACGTTTAATGACGATATTTGTATTAACAATATTGTTACACCAAAATGCCGTTCGGATTAAAGAATGCCGTAGCTACCTATCAACGATTGGTAGACTTCGCATTTCAATCTCAGATAGGAAGGAATCTGGAGGTGTATGTGGATGATATGATCATAAAAAGCTGAACGGAACGTGAAATGATGGTACGACATCGCTGAAACCTTTGACAACCTCCGGAAGATAAACATGAAGTTGAACCCGCGAAAGTGTTCTTTTGGAGTAGAAGAAGGGAAATTCCTTGGCTACATGGTGACGTCAGAAGGAATAAGGGCTAACCCAAGGAAAACAAGGGCCATAATGGAGATGAAATCCCCGGAAACCCTAAAGGAAATGCAAAGTCTAAGTGGGAAGCTGGCAGCCTTAAATAGGTTCCTGTTGAAGTCAGCGGAACGAGCTCTCCCTTTCTTTGACACGCTGAAGAACATTACCAAAGAAAATAAATACGAATACCGGTGGACAAAGGAAGCCGAGATGGCTTTCCAGGAAATGAAGAGGCTGATACTTGAACTACCTTCTTTATCCACACCCAAGCCGAAGGAACAATTATTCATGTATCTCTCGGCTTCAAAAGGAGCAGTAAGCGCAGTACTTCTGGTAGAAAGAGAGGGGAGGCAATCGCCGGTACATTATGTTAGCCGAACATTACATGATGCCGAACAGCATTACGCCCCTATAGAGAAATTAGCCTTATGCATATTACATGCGTCCAGAAGGTTGAGGAGGTACTTCGAGGCTCACCCCATCCGAGTTATCACCGATCAACCCATCAAACAGATACTCAATAAACCAGAAGCCTCAGGAAAGTTAGCCAAATATGCTGTGGAATTGGGAGCATACAATATCACCTACGTTCCTCGCACCGCAGTCAAGGGGCAAGTACTAGCGGATTTCCTAACGGAAGTACCGGTGGAGTCGGGCGTGGAAAAAGTAGAGATGTAATGGAGGTAGGCGAAGGAGAATGGTTGTTATACACGGATGGAGCGTCCAATAATAAAGGCTCCGGAGCGGGTTTAGTACTCATCAGCCCGGAAAAAGAAGAACTGACCTACGCTCTGCGGCTCAACTTCCCAAGCACCAACAACGAGGCAGAGTACGAGGCCCTGCTGGCCGGCTTAAGGATCGCGAGAAAACTCAAAATCAGGGTCTTAAGTGTGCGAGTAGATTCAAAACTAGTAGCCAGTCAAATCAATGGAGAATTCACAGCTACTAAGGAAAGCATGCAGAAGTACTTGGCCCAAGCTAGAAAATACATATCTGATTTCCAGAGCTTTAAGATTTGCAACATTCCGAGGGCTGAAAATCAGAAGGCGGATATATTAAGCAAGCTAGCGTCGGTAGCCTTCGACCACCTGACCAAAAAAGTACTTGTGGAAGTCCTGGAAAAACCGTCAGGGGGTGAAGAAGTGGTTAACACCGTAGTAGAAGAAGAAACGGACAACTAGATGACGCCAATCATCAAGTGTTTAGAAGAAGGGGTGTGGCCGGAGGATCCCAATGAGGCTAGGATTTTAAGGATGAAGATTTCACAGTATGTCATGGAAGAAGGGGTCCTCTTCAAGAAAGGTTATCTAATCCCAATGATGAGATGTGTAGGTCCGTTCTGAGGCAAACTACATAATCCGGGAAGTGCACGAAGGGTGCTGTGGAATGCACGCCGGACCAAGGACCGTGGTGGCCAAGCTTATGAGGCAAGGGTACTACTGGCCTACCATGCACCGGGATACCCGAGAACAGATCCGGAAGTGTGATTCTTGCCAAATACACTCTCCAGTACCCAAACTCCCCAAGACATCATTGACGTCCATCATGGCCCCATGGCCTTTCTACCAATGGGGAATGGACATGTTGGGCCCCTTTCCGGAAGCACCAGGCCGCTTCAAGTATGTGATTGTGTCGATCGATTATTTCACCAAGTGGATAGAAGCTGGCCGTTGGTCAAAACAACAGGGAAAGATGTCATAAAATTTGTATATGAGAACATTGTATGCAGGTACGGTTTACCGGGAATCATAGTCACTGATAACGGAACTAATTTCGTCAATGACCCATTCAAAAAATGGTGCGAAGGGTTGAAAATCAAGCAAATAAATACGGCCGTGGCACATCCGCAAGCCAACGGACTCGTAGAACGGGCTAACCGGAGTTTGATGGACGGGATAAAAACGAGACTAGGCCGAGAGAGGACAGGATGGTTGGATGAGTTACCTAATGTTTTATGGGCACACCGGACAACTCTCAAGACGAGCAACGGAGAAACCCCCTTCAGCTTGACCTACGGTAGCGAGGCCGTAATTCCGGCCGAGATAGGGATGCCCACGCATCGAACAATGATGTTCCGAGAAGATCAGAACGAAGAAGAACAACGCCTGAATTTAGACCTCTTACAAGAAAGAAGGGAAAATGCTGCCATTCAAGAAGCTAAATACAAGACGCGGGTTGAACAGTACTACAACCGTAGAGTCAAACCAATGAATTTCAAGGTAGGAGATTTTGTATACCGGAAGAATGAGGCAAGCCGGGTGGAGAATCAAGGAAAGTTAGGACCAAATTGGGAAGGGCCATACCGTATAGTAGGAGCAAATCAGAATGGCTCTTATAAGTTGCAAACAATGGAAGAAAAGGAGGTCCCTCGGACCTTGCATGCTATGAACCTTAGAAATTGTTTCTTATAGTTGCTATTGTGATAAGAATCCTATTATCATTGTGTAATCTGAAACGACTATGTGATTATTTCAATGATGAAAGTTTCCCCGCAGTGGGGAGGCAATTTTCCGTAACAATTGATGTGATAATATAACAATTCTGACGGCTGGCCCCCGTCGAGTAGGAAAACGCAAGATGCCCGAAAACCTGTCGGATGCCCTTTAACTCTGAAAGGATGCCCGTAATACGGATGCCCAAGTGTAAAACACCTTTGGATGCCTGGTGGAATAACCACACAGATGCCTGGGCAACTGTAACAGATGCCCAAGTAATGGATGCCCCCTAACTTCACGAGGATGCCCGGAAACCGGATGCACGGCTCACGCGGTCGGATGCCCTTAGAATAACATAAGGAAGATATCAAGCACAAAACATAAAAATAAATAAATGAAAGGAACACATGTCGAGCAAAAAAGACATTTATTCACAAAGATGGCTAAAGAAGCATTGTCAATTATTACAACGATATTATCCAGATAATTGTTCACAAAAATACAAGTCCTAAGAAGGGCTGAACTCAAGCATTCTCTTCCACAATATCTGCCGGATTCTCAGCAGTATGAGGAGCATTGGATGGACCGGGTGTCTCCTTTCTAATAGGAATCTCCGGCTCCATGTTTAGTAGATCCCCCAAGGGCAGACGGTAGGAGTCTGCGAGCTTCTGAATGAAGGGATACTCAGCTTCAAAAAGCTTGTCGTATTCCGCTCTCCACAAGTTTGGAGCATCCCTGTTAACCTTCCGAATATTCTGTAAAGCAGCCTCCGTCTCCTCTTCGGTTCTGTTCACTTTAGCCCCGGTCACAAACCCCGCTTGGTAGGTCAAACTGTACACTTTAGCCATATTCTTTTTGTACTCAACACTTCCAAACAATCGACGAACCGCCGAAGGCAGAAGTGTCTTGACAACATTCTGTTTAACCACCTCGCTTTGAGCAACCTCGGCCACCAGTTTACCCTTTTCCGCTTGCAAAGCGACCATAGATTGATCTTTGACAGCCAGCTCACTCTCTAGCTTCCTGATTTTCTCGGCCTGAACACCGGAGGTCTCCCTCCACTCATTCCTGTCCCGAGTTACCCTCTCAACCTCCTCCTCCAGATCTCTCTCCCTGCTCGCACTGGTTCTCAAATCAGAGTCCAGTTTCCCCAACTCCTCGGCTAACCTTCCATTCTCACTCTCGACGGCAAAGAGTTTCTCAGCAAGCCCCTGGCAACCCTTATGACTTTCGTTCAGCTGCCAATATCCGTTCGAGAGATCCTTGAATCTCCTCAACAGTTCACCCTGGACAATCACACTCTTCCCGAAATCCTCATATGCCCGGCGGATGAGATCAATATTATTCACTTGCTCTAAGGCCCCTCTCTCAGCCGGAGTAGCAACATTGTCGATCATATCTCGGCAGGACCGGTATGAATTGATCCGGACTTCATCCCTAAGACCCCATTGGGGAATGAAGATGTTGGTGGCCTCATCTACAAGAAAAACCAAAAGGGGTAGTAAGAAAATATTTAACAAGCAGACAGGGATGGAGGTAAAATTGGAACATACCTGAGTCTAATAAAACCCTTTCAACATGATCGGGACCATGACTTCGAGGGGCAGATTGGGCTGAAAGACGACCAAAAAACAAAGTTAGTAACTAAAAGGCGATAAAACGAACGAAAGAGTTATGCGAGATTTGGCGCATACCTGCGGAGTTATGAAGTGGGGAGGGCACCGGAGGAGTTTGGCCACCTCCTTGTTGGGACAACGGCATCTGTTGCAGATGTTCACCGCCTCCTCCCCCGTTATCACCCATCCCCTCACGGGCTGAGCCCTCCTTATCACCCCCGGCAGCAACCACAGGAGTTTCTTGTTCGGCATTAAGGTTCAGGTTCGCCTCCTGATCGTCCGGATGGGCGTGATTCAACGGATCGGCATTCACCACGGGCGAACCCGAAGAAAAGTGTTCGACGAAACCTGTCCTTTTTTTCTTCTTTTTCTTGCTTTGGGCTTTAGATGTGCCCTCGCCACCCTTTCTCTTGGCCGCTTCCCTTTCTTTCCTCTCCCTGATCTCTCTCTCTTTCTTCTCCCTGGCCGCCACGACCTCTGGGTCAGCCTCCTCGGCCCTCCTGGTTATGGCGTCCTTTGCAGGAATAGCCGTGCCCACCGGAAGGGGATCTGTTGTCCTTTTAGGAATTTCCCGGTCGGGGTCCACAGCGGGGCCTTTGCTTACCACGGTATCGTCCCACTCGGGGAGTTCCAGATATTCAGACATGGTGACAACTGCAAGGAAAAAGAATTGTTAAAGAAAAACAAGGCAATAAACACAACAAAGCCCAGGGCACAAGACGAATAATTACCATGACCCCCGACATCCTTTAGAAGAGGCTCGAACCCTGGATTCTTGAAGACCGAGGAAAGATGACACATCCATAGTAAGCTTATGGTAGGTTTCCTTAGCAAAATCAGGGTGCTACTCAATCTCTCAGCGTCCCCCTCGGAAAAACCGTCCGGATAAGGATCTGTAATCTTGGAATCCTTGTGCCTCCATGCCATGGCATACGGAATTGCCCTACGGTCAATCAAGAAGAACTTTTCTTTCCAATGTTTAAGACCGGTGAGCACCTCTTTGAAGCACTTGTAGGCCTTCTTACCCGTCCTACTCTCGAAGGAAAACCAGTGCCCCTGCTTGTACACGCGGTAAAACGCCCGGAACAAGGATACCCTGGGCGAATACCCAAACTATAGCACCTAATCTCAAAAAGAGTCACCCGGTTAAAGCCTAGAGGAACCAGCTGGGAAAAGTGGACCCTAAAGTGTCTAATTACATTTAGTAGGAAGGAAGAAAAAGGAATCCTAACACCTCCAGTATCCAACTGCTGGGGGTATATGCCAATTTTATCGGCCGAGAGTTGGTCCATGGTCATATCGTCCGGAGGAAGGTGAGGACGGGGATCGTTGGGAATACCGTATTCTACGATTATGTTATCCAGCTCAGGTTGTGTTAGTTTAGATGTATATATATGCATATCGAACTTCGGAACTACCGAAGGTGGGATAGCTTCGGTTGAAATAGGATGGCTCTGTTCCTCGGTTGCTTGTTCGGCCATTACTAAAAGGATGCCGAAGGGGATGCACAAATAATTACAAGGAAGAACGAGACAAACCTTATAAAAGCGAAGAAGAAATCCGGCGAGCAGGAGCAATTCAGAATGTAAGAGAGATGTGTGAAAAAATAACTGTGGTAAAAAGTATATATATAGGCGGTGAAAAAACCCTAACAGACTGTCAAGCGTCCCATCAGTCAGTAACAGGCGACGTGGCTCAATCTCACCCGTCCACGTCTATCTTGGAAAACAAAGAGACGCAGATAAAAGCCCATTAGATAACCAGGCCCATCAGAATAGCCCAATACCACGGATGTTACTAAGGCCCGTGGTGGGTCGAAACAATCAAGTATTGCACCATCGGTCCTCACCCGATGACACAATACTGGGGGGGGGGGACATGTTGGCGTATATGGCCGAACGACCCAGTGTCCGGCGGGGTCGTTGGCCGGACAAGAAGCTCCACCGTCCGGACGACAAGTGAGAGTATCCAGCTTTTAAGGGATTCTCACCACGTGACCTATCAACTAGGGTGGCTATAGACCTACAGGCAGGTAATATAGGCCTGCGCAAATAGTGAATCTACAGTGACGCAGGTACATAGTTGGGGTAGTATAAATACCCCAACACATTTAATGTTTTGACATAAATACACACACACACCTACATTAATCACTACATTCATTACTATCTTTACCCTCTAGCTTACTTTCACGCCGGAGCTTGGTCCTGGATATCATCCAGGGCGAGGCTAACGCGTGTCGTACATTGTGCAGGAAGGAACGTTTATTTCCTCCGGCATTGTTGATTGAAGCCGAACTCTCGAGTCAAGCCGGACCGCGGGAATTTGCTTCAACACCCGGTTTTCTCTTTGATAAAAATGGCACCTCTCACTCGCCGGATGTCTATCCGTTGCTTATCAATTTTGCCGGAGCCACAAATCCAAACGACGACAGATCTTCAATAAATACCAAACAATGGCACTGACGTGGTTTCTGCTGTCCGGCTACATGATTCTCAATCTCAACCGGTGTTTGGCTTTGGACTACTATAAAGACGTCCACATTCTGTGTTGAAAACACTCTAGCCATCATTGTATTCAAAGCCAATCTATTTTTTATTTTTGGAACGCATTATTTATGCCTGATATATATGTACGGTAAACCAATATGGGCTCCACAAAAAATTATTTATGCCTGATATATATGTACGGTATCAATACTACTATATAAAGCATTTAAGTTGTGGGCTCCACAAAAATTAAGATAAGGAGTTCCAATCATTAAGTGACATGTGTCACTTCTCTAACTAAAAAATAACAAAAAGGGGGAGCTCTAACAAACTAAAATAAAGAGCTCCAATAATGGGGTTCTTAACTAATTAATCACCTTAATTTTAAATTTAAATATCTTTTAATTCGTTTAATTTTTTTATGATCTAATTTCACCATATTTTTTAAAATTTTGTGCTCTTTAATTCAACATCCATTTTAATATATTTTTATTAGTTTTTAGTTTTTACATTT
Organism: Chrysanthemum makinoi; assembly: GCA_910596185.1. Taxonomy (NCBI): domain Eukaryota; kingdom Viridiplantae; phylum Streptophyta; class Magnoliopsida; order Asterales; family Asteraceae; genus Chrysanthemum; species Chrysanthemum makinoi. Next base: position 31,132,469 of record OU343223.1, read on the forward strand.
TTAGTATGTTTATTTTATTTTGATTCAAATTTTTATAACTCTAACCTTTATTTCAATCAATACAAACTTTATTTATTAAAATCATTTACTTTTGGGAAAGTGTTTGACGGGAAAGAGATTGTGAAGGTCTTTTTATATGCGTGAATAATGATGTCACGGGAAAGATACAGAAAACTCAAACAAACACATACAACAAACACATATACATTTGGAGTGTTGTGAAATGAATTCACTAAGCGGGTAGGGAATTGCGAGGAGAGTTGGGTTAGCAATTCATTTACTATATTTATTATATAACTATATTTATCGTCGCCGCTGTGCGCGGGTATCCAACTAGTGAATTCAAATGGGTTTTGTTTTTGTTTTTTAGATTATGTAAAGAAGTGATGTGTATTAATAATTTATTATTATTTGAGTATTTTGTATGGTTGTAATTTAATATCAGTAGATACTAAGTACTAGATACTAGATAGTACAGATATCAACGAAATGTTCTTGATACATGTGCGTTCGTTTGTTTTTTGTTTGAGTTTTGTTATGGCTATAAATATTTATTTAGTATCACACTATAAATGTGTCAAAAAAAAGCCACTGTGTCATTATTTATGTATCAAGATAAATTGTGTCACAATATATGTGTCAAGAAAATTTGTGTGATAAACATAGTATGTCATTATAAATAGTACTAAAATTTAATGTGTCTTAAAGTTTGAGCGTGTCATTATATATGTGTTAAAAAATTTAGTATCACACTACAAATGTGATAAAAAAAAACTAGTGTGTAACTATATATGTATCAAAATATTTGTGTATATATGTATCAAAAAAATTGATGTGTCACTATATATATATGTGTAAAAAAATTCGTATAAATGCAATGTATTAAAAAAATCGTTTAAATGCAATGTGTTGGTCAGCTATTAAATTCAATGTATCAAAAATGCCATAGTGTTTCACTTATTTACATAATTGCCATTATTAGTTAATTATTTAATTAGCATTTAATCTTATCCATAATGGTTGATCCAACGGTCTACAACTGTTCCTATTGTTTTTCATTTTAAGGTGCATACCACAATAACGCCTCCATATATATATATATATATATATATATATATATATATATATATATATATATATATATATATATATATATATATATATATATATATATTGAGGATCGGTGTGGATTTTATAAATTCTTGCGGATGTGCGGATAGATCTGGATCGCCCATTCTAGATCTGATCTTAACTTTTTGTAAAAAAATTCAAGATTTGCATTAACCTTCACGGTACCAATTAACCAAGTAAACGATGTTTTTAATTTTTTCTTTTGAGCGATCTTTACTTTTGCTATCTTCTTTCATTTTTTTATTTTTTTCAGATTTTTATGAGCACTTTTTTGTTTTTTAATTATGAGACCTACGTGATATTAACAATATTATGAGACCTACTGTGATATTAGAAAAAAATTACTTTTATATTAGTAAAATTTCTAATATCACTGCTTTTTTTATTACGATATTAAGGAAAGTTACGATGATATTAAAAAAATTAACTTTGATATCAAGAAAACATGTAAAAAGTAACTGTGATATTAACAATTTTACTTAAAAAGTTACTTTGATATTAGAAAAAACTAAATATCACTGCTTTTTTTTATTACAATATTAAGAAAAGTTACGGTGATATTAAAAAAATTAACTTTGATATTAAGAAAACATGTAAAATTTAACTGTAATATTAACAATTTTACTTAAAAAGTTACTTTGATATTAGAAAAAGACTTAAGGGGTGTTTGAAAGCCTTTGAATGAGACAATTCAGTGAGTAAATCAAAATCGGTCAGAGGCAAATTTGTTTGGTAGCAACAAGTTAACACACTTAATGATTCGACTAGGTTCTGATTCATTATGGGTCCCTAGCTTGCAATATCATTCAGCACCCATTCTTTTCACAATATTACCCTTTTTTACATCAAATAAACATGAACCAAATTATTATGATTACGTATCATTGTTTTACAAAAAATTGAACTTTAGTGCTCTTTTCGGTTGATACACTTGTCCAACATGCCACAATAAATATGTAAATTTCACATCTTCGATTATTAAAAGATAATTACTTTTTTGAGTTTGTATAAATATCATTATACCTTTTAACCATGAAAATGATTTTTTTTTTCTAAATTTTTTTCAGCGATTCTTAATAAATTGTTGTTCTTTATTTTTTATTTCTTTTCAGATTTATTTGAATTATATTTTTTAATGTTACTGTGATATTATCCGCATTATCCCTACTTCAATATGTATATCTATACGTTTTTGTCATTTATTTTAAATTCGAAAAAAATTTTTTATTTTTTTTTGAATTTTTCAATATGTCGATACTTTTTTTTCATTTTTTTTTTCCAAAAATTCTTTTTCCAGAAAAAAAGTATTTCGAAAAAGAATTTTGGAAACAAATTTTGAAAAAAACCGACTTTTTTTTTTCTTTTTTTTTTGAAAAAAATTATTTCGACATATTGGAAAATTTGAAGAAAAAAGTAAGAAAAACGAAAAAAAAAAATGTAAGAAAAACAGATGAAATAGAAAAAAACGGATGAAAACAAACAAAAACATATTAAAACGGACGAAAATGGATGAAAACAGATTAAAATGCATAAAAACGGACGAAAATTTTAAATTATAAACGGCCGTTAGGTTAAAGGACTGGCATTGCAACGGTTAAAGGACGAGCGTAGTAACGGCCGTTACCCAAAAGAGCTAACGTGTAACTATTAACGGAACTCATTTAACGCAGTTAGTGATAAGGGACCAAAAGTACACATAACAGTGGAAAATGGGGACAATTTTTACACTTAATGAACTACAAAGACGAAATGTGCAATTTGACCAAAGCACAAGGACAAGTTTTGCAAGTTGCTCTAAATTCATTTAGTCATTGAGGTTGACCTAAACAGAGTAGGCTGTACTGTATATATTTAGTAGAATGCGCGTTCATATAATCACATCACATCTCAAGGCTTTTCAATCTACACTTGCTCACACATACACAATATATGGATGAAGTAAAGGTATTTCAGTTAATCTTCTGTTGAAATTGTTATCATGCTTTGAAACAATATATATTCAGTTTTAATCAATTTACATTTATGATGTATGTGGCTCTGCAGATGAAACAACCTGCAGGAGGAGTGCAATTAGGCACAATAGCAGAGGAGCAGCCCTTAACGAATCAGCAGCAGAGAATCCAAAACTTAGTTTCAACACAAACTAAGTCAGGGCCAAATCTAGCTAACAGATGTCTACTTGAAGGTATTTTCTGATATCCATTTTTACTAGCTGCTGTGTATTATACACCATTTAATATATAAAAGAAATGATTCCTAGTTATAAATCGGGGCTCCAGATTTACCACTGGACGCTCGCTGAGAGATGATTTTGTTTGGTTTTGACTTTCGACCAATCTTCTTCGGTGGTAGGCTTGTGAATCGAGAAAATTTAAAAACTTCAGTTTAGGAGTGTTCGGAAATTGCTTATTAAAGTGATAGTTTCTTGTTCTTTGAAAATTTAAAAACGCTCGAGTTTTTTTCTAAAATGTACCTAATTCATAGACCTAAAAACATGCCTAAACCGAGGTGTCATCCTCTTATTAGTGACATTAGGTGAACCCACTTCTTTACATTTTATCTTTTTTCATCTTCATCATCCATTTTTCCACTTGTCTTCATCCTCTTGTTAGACCTCTTTTTAAGCATACCAATTAGGCCTCTAAATCATTTTATCTTAAAAAGATTTTTTTTTCAAAAAAATTCTCGAAAAATTCTCAAAAAATTCCACAAGATCGAGTACGATGGTGCATGAAAAAGTTGTGAAGGAAAGTATATACTTTTTCCGAAAAAAATTATGAAAAAATACGTTTGTGCATTAAATCGTTTTTTTTGCGCATCAAAAATTGGTTTTTGCACCCAACTTCTTTTGACTTTTTTAATCAAAATAAAATTGCGCATCTAACTAAAACAAGTTGAAAATTTTGTGCATCAAAATTCGTTTTTTGTGCATTAAAAAAAACATATCAAAACTCAAAATTATAAAAACTGTTTTCACAAAAGTTTTATACACCAACATACCCGATCTTGTCGAATCTTTTTGGAATTTTTGGAGAAATTTTTTATAAAAAATATTTTTATTCTTTTTACGGATATTTGTCTTTTTATTTTAACTTTACCATATATATATATATATATATATATATATATATATATATATATATATATATATATATATATATATATATATGTGTGTGTGTGTGCTTGCGCAAGGCATCAGCGTCTTTGCGTGACACTTCACATTTTGAGTGACTTTCTAGCTTTTTTAATATCGCATCTCCACCGGGCAATGGTTAAGGCATATTAAATAACATATTTTTTTTTCCATATTTAAAATACTTATGTAATTAATGCACAATAAATAAACAAACAAATTGCCGTGAATATATGTGATTTTAAATATAATAAAGTCCAAAGTTTCCTTTTATATTTATCTTAACTATGACATTGTATAACAAATCACTTATTTAATTTGCAATTAATGTGCTTTAGAGCATTCACTATCATTAGGAAAATGATTCTAATGCCTAAGTCATATGCCTAAAAATATGACTAAACAACTCATTGTGTGACACATGGATTGCACTAAATCTTCTTTTTCATATCTACCATTGATCTAGCCAAGTGTCTCAATCTCTTTGTTAGGCATAAAATTAGTCCTATGAGTTAGTCATGCCAATCAAGACTCCTATCATTAATGTACTTTAGAGCATTCACTATCATTTGCAATTAACGAGTGTGGAAACTCGTGCGATGCAGCGGGATTGCTTTTGTACACGTGAATTTGGAACTGATGAATGACCGGAAAATTTTATATAGTTATTAATTCTACAGGACTTACTTTGCAGCGACACTTAAACCTTAGGGACTATTTTTGCCAACTTGTTAAAGGACTTACTTTGCAACGACACTTAAACCTCAGGGGTTATTTTTGCCAAGTTGCTAAACATAGCAATTAATGCATACCCACTTTGAGGGAAATGTACTCCCCATATTTAGTATATATACGAGTGTGGAAACCCGCGCGATGCAGCGGGATTGGCTTCAAAGGACTTACTTTGTAGCGACCCTTAAATCTTATGGACTAATTTCGCCAGGTTGCTATAGTTAGCAATTAATTTTACAGGACTTACCTTGCAACGACGCTTAAACCTCAGGGACTGTTTTTGCCAAGTTGTGAATCTTTGCATTTAATGTTTGGACTTACTTTGCAACGACACTTGAACCTCAGGGACTGTTTTTGCCAAGTTGGGAAAGTTTGCATTTAATGTTTGGTTTGCACACAAAAGTGTGTACGCTTTTTAGTATATTATACAAATACAAATGTATTTTAGAGCATTCACTATCATTAACAACTTACATATTAAAATACTTTAGAGCATTCACTATCATTTGCAATTAATGTACTTTAGACTTTAGAGCATCAACTATCATTAATAACTTACATATTAAAAGGTTTATAAAATTGTCACCTTATGTACTAACCTTTCATATTATAAACCAATTTCCATCAGAAATAAAACTATTAATAGTTAATTTATAAAATTTTCACATGCACTGTTATTAATTTATAAACATCTTCAAAATGTTAGGGGCGTTTGCTTAAACAAAGTAATGACTATGGGTATGGGTTTATAAATTCATCTTTGGGAAGGGGGGTTCTCTTGGATGTCTCGGGTTCGAGGCTTGCCAATGGGGTTTTCCTTCTAGGCGAAACGGAAAAAAAAGAGTGAGGTTTATTCCCCAAAGGCGAAGGTTCAAGGAAGGCATATTGCTCGCTTGTATGTCACTGCACGGCTCGAACCACTAACTACTAACTAGCCGTTCTTAAAAAATAAATAAATAAATAAATAAATAAAACTTGTTGGGATTAGTATGCAAACTTTTGAGGGATGGATAGCCATATTCAAGTACCAAACCCACTAGCCAAACAAGTATAACATTCATTGATATTTATACCCTCAAACCAAACACCCTCTTAGACTTTTTCATGCCACCTAGACTTGTAGTGGTTCCTCACTATGATACACAAATTTTTAAAGAGTTTTTTTCCAACTACCAGCTTCTTACAAAAATATTTACCATTGTGTAGTAAGTCTAAAAGTATTGCCTATTGTATTGTGTTTCTTTTATTTTCGTTTCAATTTTTTTGCGTTGCAACGTCAGCGAAGAAACAACACTTTTGTAACTTTGTGGTCTACTTCATGTTATACGATTTATTTTTCTTTTAGCTTATTATAAATCTAGTATTTGAAATTGTAGATATAAGGTAGTGTTTGTCTTATAAGCATTCAAAATTAACTAAAGTAATCAAATTATGTATTCTCATCTCTGATATTAGAACATCACGCTGCAAGTGAATCGATTAGATATTTTCAATATGAGTGAGTCAAATGCATAGACAGACCCACATGAGAGCCAAGTGTGACACGAGTCACACCCGATTTTAAGTTATGAAGTGTAAATTTTGTATAAAATATTTTATTTCAGGCATGTGCAACCCTTAATTTTATCTAATAAATTTTTTGTAAAGCAACTTGAATGCTCACAATCATTAAAAAATAAAAAATAAATTATACAACCCTCTAAAAGATTATGGATCCGTCTATGATCAAATGTAGTACTACAAATTTGTAGAAAGCCTACAAATAAAGTAAAATTGGCTCAAAATACAATAATTAACAAATCATGTAACGATGATAAACCAGCGCTTGACATGAAGTATGGTCATGTAGGGTTTTTCTTCTTTTCCTTTTTACACTTGGTCATTCAATTCGTTTTCATTTAAAAAAGGTTAGAAAATACGTTATGTTATTAAAATTGAAAACTAATGCCATACACTAGTCAATATTTATCAACATGCCATACAATGGTCAATATTTTTTTAATAAACAATTAGTTGGGCAAAAACTCAATTTTTAAACATCTTCCTAACTTTTTAGACAATCATAGCGGATGGTCTTATTAATTGATTTTCAGAATTGCTAAAACTAGCTAGTAACATGTGTAAATTTGGAAAGATTATGATCTATAATAGTAATAAACATTCTGCGTACTAGACATAGATACAAATACAGATATAGACAGGCAAAAACTGAAAATGTCAATCAATTCTCTATTGTTACTTAATTTCCTTTAAAAACTCCACACTGGAAGTGCATTATATATATCATTATATCCCACTGTCCTATAAAGCCTACTAAGAGATGGAATTCATTTTCAGCTCTCGTATACATATAGCGTTACTTTTGAATTTTTGATTATAGTCTGCTTGGTTTTTATGACCTAGAATTGTTGCTTATTATTTTTTTTAGATAACCCGAATACTAACCATTTGCTTCAAAACTATTCTAAAGGACCTAGAGAAGAATACCTTCAAATTTGTGTTCCACTATATGAAGCTTCCATTAAATGCGACTGGAAAGAGGCTGAAAAAATTCTTACCAATAGAGACTACATAGAGTTAGGGTTGGTAAGATGTAGTATTAGTGAAAATGGGGAAACCGCACTTCACGTTGCGGCGTCTGCAAAGGTTGCCGGAAAGGTGCTAAAGTTTGTGGAAAATCTGATGAAATTAATGACAAAGGAAGATTTGGAACTGGAAAATGCAAACTATAACACCGCCCTCTATTTAGCAGCTATGGCTGGAAACATTATGACGGTTAAAATTATGATGGAAAAGAACGACAAGTTGTTGTCGATCCCTGGTGGTGGTTCACAATATAGTAAGCCAGAAATGATGCCAATATCTATTGCTGTCTTATTTGGAGATCAAACATTGGCAATGTATATGTATGATAAATCCAACGATTTGACTGAAGGTGGTTGGACAGATGAAACTCGTGGTTGGCTTCTTGAGAAATGTGTCGATAATAATATGTTTGGTATGCATTCTAACTGCTCGTACATCTTGTCTTTAATTTACTCAGTTAGGGTGTGTTTGTTTCATTAAGATGTTTTGGGTCTGAATCTGACTACCACATCTTACTGGTAAGAGGTGGCTACAAAGTCTAAATCTGAACGAAATAATGTTGTTTGTTTTTATATAATTGTCCGAATGACTTTTAGTGCTCGTTTTTGCAATTTGTTTATTAAACCAACGCAAAGCAATAATAATTAACTTATGTAAATATAAAACAAGACTTTTATCATAAATATAACATAGTTAATAAACAATCAAATATATTATATAAAGTTTACAAAGCAGTAAGAAGGCAGATAAGACAAGTCCCCCTCTTCTGAGTAAGATGTTATATGTCTAACGGGTCTTACTCAAAAGAAAAAAACAAACAAGCAAAACGTCTGCCCTCCTCTTACTGGTAAGAGTAAGAGGGCTAGTAAGACTTTTTTTTAAAAAACAAACACACCCTAAGTGTTTACTAGACTATCTAAGTTGGTCCAAAACAAAATCAAGTACTCCAATTAAAATCATTAAAAGTATTTTAAAACAAAAGAAAATTTTCTCATTGGCTAATAGTCAAAATTTGCACATTTTATTTAAAATTTTGTACTACTACTAAGTTTGTGCATGGTGGTTCAATGACCACGTGGCAACAAAAATTTCACTCCACCATTGACCATGCGTGGTCGGCCAATTTGCGGATGGTTTGGTGATCGGCTTCACCGAGCCAAATTATGGTGATTTTGTGTGTGTGAGTGTGTTGTAAGTATGTTTATATTTAAGTAGGATATGTTTTTGTGGTGGGTTTCATGCTAATCTCTGCAGTGGTTTTGTAGTGGGAGTGTATGGTGATGCCAGCCTGATGTGACGGTGGATTTAGTTAATTACCGCTACTGGTTTAAAGTGAACAATTATTTGAAAACAAATAAGTTAGTATCATAATATGTCTCTTCCTCTCCATTGTCCTGTGTTTGTACTAAAATAGCACCCTAATAAACCTAATTCTAATATACGTCCAAAATAAGCAAGTGTATAACATACGCCTTACGGTTTATGCGGTCGGGTTTCACTTCTATCTACCGCAAAAAGTTTGGGACTAAAGGCTTTTGGTAGCTGTATCGTTTGAATCATGTATAGAAATCTTTTATAAGAATTGGAACACAGGACCAATCATATTGTTCCACTTTGTCGCATTGCAAGATTTAGCAATATATTTAGTTCTCATATTCCGATTCTTTACCCAATTGCCACCTATAATGTGTTTGGCAAAACTGAACTGATTGGCCGACTCGGCTTTATTGATTTAAGTGTAAAATTCTCATGGTCCATAATCTGTTGGGTGTTTTCAAAATTTTCACGTCCTCCTAAATTATCTATGTAAAATATTGTAATGCATTCTAACTTTTGCTTGAATTATTGATTTTTGTTGGTTTTGTCCCTCAAAGCAATTGTCAAATATTTTCAGATATGGCACTGAAGATACTGGAAAAGCACAAAAACCTTGCAAGTAATGGAAGCCTGCTAGGTGTGTTGGCTCGTAAGCCTGAAGCGTTTATGGTCAGAAAATATAGTTTCATCTGGAGATTCATTTTCTGGGGTACGCATCTCTGTAATTTAGTTACGTAACAACCCTAGTCATAATATATCACATTCATTAAATCATTAATACTGTAGCAACCTAGTTACCTAATTACCTTTATTTTTTGAACGGCATATCAGTCTAATTAAGATCCGACATCATACATATATATTCTGCTTGTAAATAATTGGTATTAACAATTTGTTATCTTTTCTGGTTGTTGATGTCAGTTTTTGCATTATGTGGTTGTAATTTGGAAGCTAATGAGAGAGAAAGTAATGCGTTGCAATTACTAAAAGTTATATGGAATGATATTGCGAAATATAAAAAGGAAGATATTGATCGTATATTGAGAGGCCCGCCTGATCCAATTAAGCAAGATGATAAGTCAGGTTTTGGAGAAGTCATTCAAGTTGTGCAATTGCAAAACCGTGTTTCTGAACATGTTTCAAATATGAAAGATGAAACTGAGAAGATAATGAGAGTGCTGCCTGCTTCGATTGACCAAGATATGAAGATGAGCAAGGTAGATCAATCAATGCAACTACAACAGCTCATTTCAAAACAACTAGAAAAAATACATGTTGAAACCCAGAGCATAATCAAGGAAGGCACCAAGCAAGTTATTGAGCTACAGAAGGTCATTTCTGAATATCTTCTAAACATGCATGTTGAAACCCATAATGTAATCAGAGGGACTTCAGCTTCTGGACAGGAAGATCAAGCTCTGCGCCTACAAAACCTCATTTCTACATATACTCATGTATTGCTTGTTAAGACACAAAGCATTATAAATAAAGGGCCTGCTGTACCAAGTTCAAAGTCAACATACTCTTCTGGAATGCTGTTTGTTGCTGCAGAGATGGGAAATACTATATTTTTAGTTGAGCTCATTCGCAAATATCCTGATCTCATATGGAAGGTAAATGATAATGGGTTAAGTATATTTCACATTGCTGTAAAACATCGGCACGAGGGTATCTATAACCTATTGTACGAGATAGGCGCAATGAAGAATTTGATATCTCTTCTCAGAGATGAGAATGAAAACAATATGCTGCATTTTGTTGGGATGAGGGCAAATAAAAAGCGACTCGAGGATGTGTCAGGTGTGGCTTTGCAAATGCAACGAGAGCTGTTGTGGTTCAAGGTACATATACTCCTCTCCAATCTTTCTATTATGTTTCAAGATGAGCAGACATTTGGAAATTTCGGTCTATTTACTTATGAATATACCATTTTGGGTTATTTTATCTCATATCTAAAATGGGTCAAATAAAAAGAATTAGCTCAACGAAACATTACCCGACTTTTCGATCTGGCTAATTTGAGGATGTGTATATAGTTTATAACTTTTATAGTTTTTTGCTGCAGGAAGTCGAGACTAAAATCCCTCGTTATTTTAGAGAACGAAAGAACAAAGAAGGTCTAACTCCGTATGAGTTATTCACCAAGGAACATGCAGAATTAGCTAAACTAGGTGAAATCTGGATGAAGGAAATAGCTAGTCAATGTATGGTGGTAGCCGCACTTATTGCCACCATGGTATTCGCTGCAGCTTTTACGGTTCCGGGAGGATATGACCAAAACAATGGTATCCCTATCTTCTATTCGAAAACAACCTTCAAAGTTTTCGTTGTGGCGGATGCCATTTCTCTGTTCTCAGCTTCAGCTTCAATCCTCTACATGTTCTTATCCGTATTCACATCTCGTTATACCGAACGTGATTTCTTGGAATCATTACCCAAAACGTTGATAGTCGGTCTATCATATCTTTTTCTATCCATGACAACCATGATAATCGCTTTTAGTATCAGTTTTTTTGTACTTTACCAGAAGGGTTTGCTATGGATACCTATCCTTATCAGCGGATTTGCTCTGATTCCATTCGGCATATATGTTAAGGCGCTATTCATTTTGTTACGTGATGTAATACAATCGACATATGATGCTAGGTACCTCTTTTGTCCCAAGAAACATGTACTTTACTATAAAAACCCCACGGTCTAAGTACTGTAATTTGTAATGGTTTTGTTTTGAGAGGTACTTGTAAAACGGCCGTAACTTGTATGCCGTTTAAGGGCTTGTTTAAATTTGTATTAAGTTGTGTTTAAATAATAGATTGAGTGAATTACATAAATAATTTTTGTGGTTTGTCGGGTTTTGCAGATATCGTCCATGTACTTTATTTTCAGCGAGTCATATCCTTATGCTTTTAGTATGTTATGGGTCCTGTCCCTCTTGACCAACTCCGTTAGTTTTCCCGTTAAATGTCCTAGCTCCGTTAGTTTTTTTCCTTTAAATGTATATTTAGACAAGTTCATCGTCGTCACACTACAAAATTAATGACATTTGCTTACTAAAGAAAAGTGTGCGCAAAAGATAATAAAAAGTCACTGAAAGCTAATTTATCTACTCCTACTAAAATAAAAAGAGTGAGTAATAAAGGGATCACTAAAATTCTATTATTATTAAAGTTTTAGTGAGCAAAAGTTCAAAAGATTTAGTGGCTAAATGTTTTAGTCACTAAAGGCCATCAGGTTTTCTACAAGATCACTGCAATGGCTAAACTTATTCAGCAAAGGCAAACAGGTAACTCAAAGTTGCTATACACTAATTGAAACTGCATTTTTTTAAACTAACCAATACATCTAAACCTTACACAAATACAAACAAAAAGAAATTGCATTAATAGGTTCAATTGTTCAAATACATCGTTTCTGGTTTGGCAGACGCATCACCATACAATCTCATATGTACCAAAATAGTCACAATCTCTAAAAATGTTAAGAAGGATTCCAATATTTATGTTTAAAACAGTCATGCTCGTAAATTATCTTCGTCAAACTCCATAACACCAACAACTGCAATGATATAACAATAATTAACATCTTTAGGTTATATCATACGAGGACTTTTAGTTAAATGCATTAAATAAAGCTAGTAATGATAAGTAATAGTAATTAATCTGAAAAAGAGATGCATTAAATAAAGCTAGTAATGCAGGCTTGCAGCCTTTCGGTGAATACTACTTGCTTGCATATGGGTTGATTAAGGTCTAAATGGGTACATGATGTTATATCGCTAATGGGTCAACCAGTATATTAGAAGAATATAAAATGGGTCAAAAGTTGCTATAATTTAAACAAAGTATTTCAGTACCAACCCGAACAGAAGCTTGTAAATCATATATGCCACCACATATAAAATGATAACTTCACTAAACCTAAAAGTGTTTCAGGTCAACCCGAACAAAAACTACCCATTTTGACCTGAACCACATACCTAACAAATACTCATTTTTAACCTCTTTCTTAAACGCTATTCAGATAATGGTTCTTACCTCATATGCTCCGCTGCAACTTTCTCACATTAGCTTTTCAAAACATTCCTCTCCATCAGCTCTTAAAACCATGGTGTGATACTTGGCTGCAGATACAAGGATAATTTTTTCACCTTTTAAGTATTCAGTTAGCCTTGGTGTGTAACTGGCTCCAAATACGTGACATCTCTGATAAGTAGTTGCACAATAAGAAGACAAAGTGAAACCTTTCTGTAGAGTACATGTTGCGTATAAAAAACTTATATGCATAGAATATAAGCACCTGTGTATCAATATAGTCACTAAGAATAATCCAAGAAGTAATCTCCTAATAGTCCTTATATCCGCTTCAATTTGTGTCTGGAAATTTGTTTCAGCCAAAAAGGCCCCAGCTAAAAAAGCCCCAAGCTGCATAACTACACCAAAATAGCAAAGACTTAAAGTATATATAGAGACTGGCAAATACAATACACAAAAAAATCAGACCGTATCATTGAAGCCTAATTTCTGAGTTATTAGTGAATGTTACTCGTAAGTTATGAGTCATGACCATGCAGCAGAGGTACGGCTGCTATATATATCCTGCAAATATTTAGCCATGTCGATCAATAAAGGTTCTTAGATTATCCTTGCTGTGAGTGTCACTCGTAAGTTGTGAGTCATGACCATGCAGCAGATTTAACCTATTTTAATTAAGAAAAACGAACCTGGAGTAGGAGTATCCCGAGAGTAGCTGAGCCGAACCACGTTGGTAGCTCACCTTTCTCTGCAAGAAGCTATATCTTACTACATACTAGGTAAGCAGACCGTAGTTGACCAAGTATCATGCTGAGAGCAGCAGGATATAAATTGAATATATCAATGTGTACTGAAAATGAGATTATCTATAGAACAAATGCAGAAGATGACAACGAGAGAGAAGCACCAATGACTATAGCCTTATCAATACTTCTGATGTTCACCTGCACTGCTTCTGTACGACAAGAAACAAGTAACCATGTCGAATTTCAATCATCATTCAAAGGAAACTTGGCCAAGAGGAACTCGTTTCCATCAGTGGCATCAGAGACAGGTTTCAAATCCCTGGGAAAGGCCAAGTACAAGTGGTTTGTTACCATACAAACCAAGAAGGAGGATTTCTTTCAAGACAAAAGAATTACTCAAGAAAAGATTGTTTGAAATTGAAGCACATAACGTGTTAGGATCCAGTATTTATGTTGTTTGATGATTCGGGTGGTCTAGGATTGTGATTAAATAAGAAAGCCATTTAGAGAGATGAAGAGAGTTGAGAGGAGGTTCTTGAAAGAGAGTTGCTTATCAAAAGTGAAAGGTTAGATTCAAACAAGCCACACCCCTTCCATGGATGGAAGGGGTATTTATACTTACAAATTACACGACCTCCTATCGGCCTGTGGATCAGGTATACAGTGGGTAAAGACCCGTCCTTCCTCTACGGTGTTGCACTAAACTAAGCTACGCTACACATTAAATAATAAACTGCTAAATAACGTAAATAACGACAAGTCTACGAGCTAACTTATGCTAGATAATATTTGGGGTGACCGACTCTTCACTATGGAATTTTCTAATTCCTAACAGTCTCCCCCTAAGGGAGGTCACCCCATGTTTTACATTTTGAATCCTAGCATTCTATTTTTGACTTTGTTCTTGAGCTCGTAGACTTCAATTCTTCATTTTCGCAATCTTTGTGCTTTTGTAGTGATTCTTCAAAGTCCGCATTGATTTGTACTTTAAGTGGAGGCCTTTGAACTGATCCACATCTTGATGATCTTTGAGCTTTCATTGAGATCATCAGCTACAGTAAATCTCTGGATCACCCTTTATTGTGTTGCCATCATGTGAAGTTGTGACTTTCGGACCGACATGCTCACACTTTTGAATCATGACATCTTTCCATTAGAGTAGCGGAAGCTTTCTCGGATCATGATATTTGCGGCGGCCGAAGCATAATATGAAATATCGAGCCAGTTTTGTAGATATGCACCAGTCATGATTTCTTCAATTAAGTGTGGATGCTGTGAGCATGCGGCTTTATATTGACTCCTCAATTACGATCAGTACCATCCAAATGTACCTGCAAACAAAAGTTAGCAATAAAACACACGAAAGTGTCTTTGATCACTTTCGTTGAATTGAGTACCGCGACCGGTTCCCGTTGATCGATTACAAAGAATGCTTTGTGATCGGGTAGGTTTCCAGAATGTGGAAAGGTTTCGGCGTGGCACCGGAACGGGATGGACGGGCGGGTTGAGATTCTGATTGATGAAAAATGATTTGAAAAACAATCGGATATTGCTTGAAGAAAGAGTTTTGCAATACGGCCGAAGGTTTTATGAAAAGATCAATTTTCAATCAAACATACTTTTGTATCTGTACACATTGGCGTGCTAGTGAAAAGAAGATTCGCACATCGAACGGTTTTTCCAAAAGCATTTTTTTCAATCAGAGATACCTTTTTGAATTTGAAAATGAATACACATTCAATGTGCTAGAGAAAATAAGTTTTATCGAGCGGTTTTTCCAAAAGTATTCGTCAATTCATTTTCTGGACCAAGGTTGATTCAAGAGTGAATCGCCCCATTGTTTCTATCCAGTTGTCACAAGCTTGATCTTTAGAAAAGATCTCACATGTCACCACCAAGAGCTTGTTTGATGTTGGCTCTAGAAGGATTTCCATCTTCATCGTGGATAATTTTACATATCACTTTCGGATGTTACGGCAATACCACAAGGATAATGCGTAGGACTCTTAATATATACTTACTTTCCACATTGTGTGAAACAGCAAGTCTTCATGAATTTAGTGTCCTAATGAGATATTGTGGATGATCTCTTGGCTCTAGACTCAATAGTGCACATTTGGTTCCTATGCCGGAGACTAGGGAGAGGGTCTCCTTCTTCAATATCAACAATCTCTAAGAGAAAGTCGATAGATTATGTAGGTTCCCTGTGAGAATGAAACAAGTCCTTTTAAGAGGAACTTAAGTAGTTTGGGAAGTTGTGGTGCAGTGCATCGCTGGGTCCATGATGTCATGTCTTCAATACCAGTGTTACCTTAGTAAACACCAGTAGCATATGTATTGAACCCGGTTTCTGCCCTAAGGTTGAATTATTGGAGGGCTATTTCTTTTTACCTTTTTCACATTCAATTCTTTTTCATTCTTCAACCCCTTCAGTGCTTATCGAGACTTCATTATTAGAACCTTGTTGGGTTTTATTCCATTACTAGCTCTCTCGATCCGCTCTTCCCATATTCTCATTTTTCTCCTTTTTTCATCATACCTAAGGACTTCTAAACTATCTAGTGGATTGTCCCTGGGTAGATCCCTCCGGTTCTGGCGGATTGTAGGAACGAATACCTAACCTAACCATCCTTATAACACCATGCATAAAGTAAAATGGTGGTCTTTTGTACAGTTCAATCTTCCTTGAAACCAATAGAAAAATCATTTGGAAAAACAATCAAGGTACTTGTGATACGAGATCAAAGAATTTTGTACCTTAATAGTATTGATCATTTAGAAAACCTCCCCTCAACATGTCGTCGATTTAGAAATTGTTTAGCACAAAGGCAAGAAGGACTTTGAAATATTTTCTTTGATCACAATTTTCATCACAGAAAATCCATTTGATTTTCTTGGTAAAATTCTCCCCATCAATATGTGCATAGGATAAGAGAAATCATTTTAACACATAGAGGCAAAACTTTGAAGCACATCCACGAATCACAAAAGCCATTT
>OU343223.1:31149241-31233321 GCA_910596185.1 Chrysanthemum makinoi
CTGCATATTAGAATTGTGGGTTGTATGTATTTGACACACCCTAATATCAAAGTTTTATAATCTAAAATGGTACGTGGTGTATGTATATAAATAATCAAAAACGTTCATTAAAGAAACTTGATGCACCAATTTGAACATGGGGATCTGAATCTCTATGCTAAATTACGTAAAATATTATTTCAACATAAAAAAGATAAAACGCATTTCAGTGACCTCTACACTTTAAAATTACTAATTTGCCTTAGGCTATTATTGAAATTGCCTGCTAATGTCTCCAATCTATCATAACTGTCAATATTTATATCTACACATTCCAAAAAGACAAAATTAAGGAATACAAAATTAGAAACATGTTGTACAAATCAAATGAACAAAACAACATTTCTTGTAGCATTCATAAGAGAAATTACAATTAAAGTTACATTTTTGGTGATAAGTTATACAAACTGTTACAACAAAAATCACAAATCTTTAACATTTATCGTGTTTTAAAAAACAAAGCACCCATAAAAGATAGATACCAAACTCTAGACATATTAACACAAAACCTACAAAGCACTCCTAAAAAAGAGTTATCGGAATTTATTGCGTCTAAAAGAAATGTATCGAAATCTTTAACGACATAAAAGGAAGATGATGTTTTTATGTGAAATATTATTATGATCAGATCCACGGTGTTTGCAAGTGAGTCGAAAGAGTTCAAGTAGTAGTGCCTTAAGATAAAAAAATGTAGGACAAAACCTGGACCGTTGGATGGTATCCTGAATATGAGATCAATGATTTAAAAGTGTTATGGCCTTTTTGTAATTTTGAAGTTAATAATTTGTCATGGAGGGGTAGCATTGTCATTGCACGATCACGTCTAGTAAATGATGTGACTTTTTTCCAACAAACTTTCAGTTTTTAGTAAAATGACGGTCCCAATTTGCAAATTCATGCACAAATCGATGTTAATGATATTCGATGTTGATGCATTCATGCACAAATCGATTATGATGCGTTCATGCACACGCACGATGATGATACGAAATCGGTGACGATGCATTCATGCACAAATTGTTGATGAAACATCGATGTAGATATAGATGATTATGATGATCTACGATGACATTTATGATGGATGGAGATGATGCTAATATTGATAAAGACGATGCAAAAAATCGGTGACGATATGATGCACAAATTGATGATGAACTATTATTCTAATGTTATGATGCAAAAATTGTTTATCATGCTGAAGTTGATGAAGATCGAGGCTACTACGATGGTCATGGTTATAAAGCATCATAATGAATGATGAACATGCATGGTGGACTAATTATACATACATGTTGTAAACTTCTAAAAAGAATTACTAGCAATTATGATGTCAATTTGTTTTTTAAATGTGAAAGAATGCAAAACAAAGTTACGAACATCTGATGCATTATTTTTATATCTGCTAAGATTACATATATTCGTTTTACAAATTAATGTGGTTGTTGCAATGGTTTAGAAACATATGATAAGAAATTAAGAATCCATAATTTGACCGTTTGCTAGAAATACGGTTGCATCAAGTTTGACTTTTTATGATAACTCTAATACCCATATTACCCTTGGAGCATGGTACAGGTGGCAAAATGTTATGGTATCTTACATTTTTTACGTTAAGGGGTATTTCACAAGAACTCAACCCTAATTGATAAGGCTTGTGACATGCAAATGTAATGGTTCCACACATATCATTTTTAGTGATAGCCCGACATATGTGACAGGATGCACATGACAAATCTTTGATGGTTGAAGGTAAAGGGATACGAGTGGTGGCGGTGAAGGGGTAGTCTAGGTAGTGGGTGTCGATTTTTTCGTGTGTTGGAGAAATAGTAAGGTTTGTTTCATAATAATTTTGCAAACAAATCTATATTTGGATGAGTTTAGATGGTGTAAAGTTTGAGGCCATTAATAATCTAAATGGTGAATGTATGGTTTTTTTCATTTATGTTTTGTTTTCTATTTTTAATCCAACTTATATATAAAAAGACGAAAATAATGGATACAATGCTTAGAGTCTTAAACGTCAAAATGACTTATTGATACGGTTAAAAGATAATTTTAGTATTTGGAAGTTTGAAAAGTGAAGAAGGAACAAAATAATATTTGGATTCGATATAATTAAACCTCCAGGTTTTTTTTTTTTTTTTTTGCTTGGCTTAGAGAAAAAGAAACATAATAAGATTAAAAAAACGTCGTAAACACACTCTTACACTTTCATACATAAACAAAATTTAAAGATGTGAATTGCTCTATGTTGACAAAATACGAAGCAAGGTGCAAAGCATTTTAGCCACTTAACATGTGAAGCATTTTTATCCTCTCAAAATGCGCCGGAGGTTGGCAAAGAATTTTGGAGTTAGACCTCATGACTTTCTTGTTGCGCTCGTGTTGCTCCATATACCTCTCGATTCTTGTCCCTATCATTATTGACGCACAACGCGGAAGCGTTTTGTTAACCCTAAACCAAAGTTGATAACTAGGTCAAAACCTTCAGGGAATAAAACCCTATAAACACAATTTTATTAAGAAATTCCAAGATTGAAAAACAACAAAAACAAGCCATGTATTTATAAGTGTAGATGGCTTGGAGGGAAAAAAACATTCTAAGCACACCCTTGCACTTTCTTAAGTAAACAAAACTTAAAAGTCTGAATTGCTCTTCGCTGACAAAATGCGACGGGATGAGCGCGAAGCATTTTGGAGTCAGACATCTTGACTTTCTTGTGGTGCTTTTGTTGCTCCGTATACTTCTCGGTCTTGTCCGCATCGTTCTTGATATTTTGTGTATTATTATCTCACATGTATTACTCTTACTCATCGCGTTTACATGATATTTGATACTGATTTGCTTTATATTTGCATTTTTATATGAAAAGGAGAAATTGACGAAAAGGTAAAAAAAATATGCAAGAATCATGTGAAGAAACAAAGCTGTTAAAATCAAGTTTACATGATGTTTTAGAAGTTAGTTGGTAATTGTGTGTTACAAATCTCGTCTGGATATGAAGACAAAACAAGCTCAAGGGCAAGGTTAATTAATATACCAAGACACAACACAACTTACATTGGTCGTTATATGTTTTGGTCGTAATTTTTTTTACGACAATTGATATGCCTTCTCTTTCATAATAATGGTCATCCACAATAACATCTAAAAATTTATACTTGTTCCTCGAATCAAGAATGAAAGCAAAGTACACCAACAGATTCATGTTTTCAACCTTACCATAATATTTTTCAAACTTTGGTTATATAGCCTTAGCAATGTCATAAATATGTTAATACGTAGGTCGTTCATCATGAATATCACAATCAAGTTGTGTTCTTAAAAGAGCACGATATGTGGCTAATTCATTTACTAGTTTATGTGATGTCACATACTTAGTCCTGGAAATTCTCAAAGTAAAATATCATAAAAAATTCGTATAAGATGACACAACCTTTAAGCGTTAACCCAATCTTCCGATGTTGGAACCGAATGACCTTTGTCCCTAATATGAAGCCCAAAATTCATATCTCCTAAGTCATACCTAGCAAAAACACCTTTACATTCATGATCTACTAAAATTGACCCATAAGAGCCATATGACTCTTTTTTTAATGGATGTCCAAGCATCTATAGTCAAACAAGTACCTACCAAAATTTTTCCTACGTGTTTCACGATTTTTTTTTTTTTTTTTTTTTTTTCCTTGTAAATACAACCTTAAACATTCTTTTGTTATTGTACCTTGACATGGAACATCAAACATAGGTTGGTTAATTCTTTGTATTAGATATGCAAAAACATGTAATAGCCTGTAGCTCATCACAAATTGTAATGAGATTGGAGATTTTATTTTCAAATACCATTTTGTTTCAAGAACACCACACGAAGTATGACATCGACCAACAAAATTTTATAATCATCACCGGGACAACTTCTAATAAATGGCTAGCCAAATTTTCTCCAAAGCACGCTACTAATTTAAACTACTCTCCCTGCTTGGGAAATTGGTAGCCGGTTTTACCGTTAGCCGGTCAAAAATTGACCATATTAGCATAAACTCAAAAATAAATGTATTATATTGTAACGAAAATTAATACACATACCATATCGGTATATTTCAGAAAACATGTGGTTATTTAATAGTAAAAGCCTAAAACCCTTTAATTTTTAGTCTTTCCTATACTTTCGTCAACCTCCCTTTAAAAATATTAAATTATCGAAATTAAACTTCGTATGACTTTCATTCTCAACTTGCATTTTTGTTCTTTGTTTACTGGGTACTGACAACGTCTTCATCAAGAAGAATAGACATGCCGACAGGTTAATAAAAACAACAAAGTTCACGTTTGTCTTAACGCAAACAAATTCTTTTAAAAGAATACTAAGGAAATATTATACTACGTAGAACGTAGTACGTTAAGTCTTTTTTTACTTCTTAAATTTCAGAGTTAGTCCGTGTCAGTCGTAGGGCTACTCTAGGCGATAACAACAAAGAAGCCCTATTGCACTTGTAAACTAAAGAGAAATTGCATATAAACTTGAATTATATGACTCATATATGTTTAATATTATATGTATTGATATGCAAAATTACTAAAAATGCTCTTTTTAATTGGAGCCACGTATGACGCAAGACTTCATGCATACCCTCCAGCCCTCTCCGAAGTTAGTCATTTCTTTGGTATAAAGGTCGCAAGTTAAAATCATATCATGCACTAACTTAAAAAGTATATAAATGGTCTGGAACAAGAAAATCCTATAAGATTGTCGAAAATGATTGTGATTTGCGAACCACCAAATATATGATCCTACGATTTGATTAAGAGATAAAATGACGTGACTTGAATACAATTTTGGCATAATAATAATCAATTGATGTGACCCTAAGCATTATTCTTTGTTAAAAGCCACTTAGGAATATTTACTTTATAATAAAAGTTAATAACAAGTTCATACTCTTTTAGTCTTAGATGCGTGTAAATTATAAATTAACTAAATTCCCAAGTTGTCATAATTTCGGAACATCATGATTGCCCCAAAATTTGGGAAAAAAAACCTAGCCACAAAGAAGATAAAGGATACCATATTTTGGGACATCAGTAACAAAATGAGAATAATTAAAAATACATCTAGTTTTATTTTACGTACTAGCTTATGTTAGTCTGTTTTGTTTCTATTGAACAATCAAGTAATAATAATAAGTTTATTTGATAAAACAATCGTTAGTTACAGACTTGGTTTACATGGTACTTATACTTTTCTAACCGACACAATGTTTCAAGATAACTGTCATAACCGTTTATAACTGTCATTCGGTTATAGACTTTACTTTTGACATACTAGGACCCTTTACTTTATACATATATACATAAACGCTAAATATTCTTGACTTACATGGATTAATAAGTTAGTATCCAATACTTCTCCCTAATTTATTAATCCATGCCTTCGATATCTTCAAGCTCCTTTATATTTATCTTTGAACTTTTGCTTGCTTCCACTTCCTTTGTCTTGCTCTTCAACTTGATCATCTTTGTCACCAACTTTCTTCACTTGTATTGTTTCGTACTCTTGAATATCCAACACTCTATTTCTAGTATCACGATCTTCTGATTCAGCTTTCTTGTTTCTTGACTTGATGTCTTTCTCAATCTGGCTTTCCTTCTGAAATCTTGATGGCGTCTCTCGATGTTTCTTGCTTTCGCCCTTGTCAACTCTCTCTTCTTCTAGGAGTTTCTTATATGAAATAACTCCATGGTTTTCTTTCTCAAACTGTTCTCTTACTATCTTTAACTCTTTCATCTCTTTGCTTGTGCAATCTCTCAACTTCTTGAGGTTCTCTGATTCTCTCTGCATTTGTTTCTCAAATGTCATTTCTCTATTTCTTATTTTCTTCTCAAACTCTTGTTTTTCAATCTCTAACTCTTGAAGCTTTTCGAACTTCCAAAACTCTAATTTACTCTTCAAATCAATTTCTATCTCTGACCGCATATCTTCTAATCTTCCTTTTGGAATTTCATCCTTCTCAATGAAAATTCCTTTCCTTCTCGGTTCTTCTTTTAAGGATGTTATCTCCTTTTCATCTTTACTAGTAACCATCAATAGTGTTGGTTCGTCATCTTCGAATACAAGGTTTGCTTTTTCTTCTCTACGGTTTGGTTTTGGACAATTTGCAGCATAGTGTTCAAACTTATGACAATTATAACATTCTATTTCTCTAGTGTCTCTTCTATGGTAGTTTTGATCTCCATGGTTTCTCACTCTTCTATCATAATTGATACGCGTACAACGCGCGTTCGGGGTCAAATGAACTTCCTTTTCGTCGAGCACGTTTTTCAACACCCTAGACAGTGAACCTAATCGTTGTAGTGTAGTATTAGGGTAAGCCTCGGAATTGATATCGTTCTCTAGGGGAATAGGAATGCTAGTGAGAAATTACTACGCTAAGGTTGGGGTTGAGGAATATTATTTTTTATCTTTTTTATGTTTTTAGAAAATGGAAAGGTACGAATCTCGGGGTTTGGATTTGGGGGTTGGTATTTCTACCGATTACTCTACTTATCTAATTATCTAATTATCTATACTAAGGTGAGTGTAGTCTATGTCTATTGTTGTGTGCTCTTATGATGATTTAAAAAAAGTGTTTACTTAGATGTTATTACTCCCTAGTTATCTCCTATTGATGGTTGAATTGCCACGTCCTTATTCTTAACGCGTTGTGTTTCTAAGGTCGTAGGGTATGCGTTTATCCCTAACTCTTTGAAGCTACCTAAGGTTAATGACTACGAAATCTCTAGGATTCATAAACTTAACACTAAGGTTATCTTTGGATATTTAGCCTACAATTCCACTAGTAACTATAAGCTAATGTTCAACAAAGACTAATCAAGCATTAATAACACAACGAATTACCTATCGCAATACTAGGTCAATCACAATTAAGATAAGAGACAACCAATCAATATTAAATAACTAGGTTTCATATTATCTAAGCAAACACACAAGTAAATTAACCGGACATGGAGAACATGCAAGAATACACACAAACAATTGAAGACATGATTGAATCAATGAAGTAAAACACTTATCTTGTTGTAAAATAGGGTATGGAACCCTAAGATACTGTTAGGTCACCATGTTTGTAACACAAGCATCAATATGAAGAAATAAGATAAGAAAGATCGGATGAACACTTAAACACAAACACACGAATGAATAGAAAAGGTTTAGGCGTAGGTTTTGTATAAAAGTGAATAACCAACTCTCAAATGAGAGTTACAAGACTATTTATAGGGAAGGAACTAGGGCAACACACTAGTTCCCTTCCTTTCCTTATTGGGCTTTTGCATAGGCTCATGGGCTTTCTACATGAGCCTTGCCTTAAATACTAACATAAAAGCCTTAATTAAGCTAACTATTACATATTGATTACTAACACTTGAGAAATGGTTTAGGAGTGATTCCAACAATCTCCCCCTAAGTGTTAGTAATTGATATCTTAAGTGATCTTAAACAGTTGTTAGCGCAAATGTAATAGTAGCTTTGACGTCTTCTGACATTCTTCTTTCTTGTGAGAAGAGGTGCCTTGATTCGAACAATCTCCCCAGTGTAGGGATCTTGTTTCTTTGAAGTATTCTGCTTTGACGTCTTTGATTTCTTTGTTCTTTAATTCTTTGTTCTTTGTGGTGGTTGTGATAGAATGTTGTTGTGAACTACAGGTCAGCTTCGTTGCTCCAGCGTCTCCACGTCTTTCTCCAACATGCTCACACACTCATTTGACAATGAATTCCAGATGTGAAGTAGTTCTCGAGTCTTTATAACTTTGTAGATTCTTTGATTTGATGAAGAATTATTGTGACTTTGTGTTGCCTTTGATATTGAGAGAACTTCTTTTGTGATGTAGTTGGTATGAGCATGTGAAGAATCTACATGATCTATTCCTCCCGCAAGCATCCATAAGAAGAAAACATAAAACATGGGTTAGAAATAATCCAGCGCTTATAAGTTTGAACTTCGAGTGTGTTAACAACATAGTGTGAAAACACGTCTCTAATTCTCACAAAGGTCGCTCTGAACTGGATTCCCACAAGTGAGATAACGCGATGTACCGAAGTACACCTACAATTCAGGTGAGTCGCAGAGGTACTCCGAAGCATCACCCCATTACTGTAGACCATTTGAAACACACTAAGCGTAACCCACAAGGAGTTACCGAAGTGGCCTGCTGTCAGGGCTGTTTGATGTTAACCCTAGCAGGAGTTTTCATTCAATCACTGAGGATCACAGTTGTGAACCCCTCATAAATGTTCTCGACAGATTGCTAAGATCTGTGAAGGACTCTTTAATGTATCACTTGCGTCCTTATTGTTGAACGACAAGTGATGAAATGTCAAGTGTACCTAAGAGATCTTTTGATGAATCTCGTGGCTCTAGACTCAATAGTGCGCTTTGGTTTCCCTGAGCGGAGACTAGGGAGAGGGTCTCCTTATTCAATACCAGGCAATCTCTAAGCCGATAGGTTTACATAGGGTTCCACATGTGAGAATGAAACAAGATTCTATTGAGAGAAACTTGAGTGGCTAAGAAGGTTTAGTGCATGCGTCACTGGGTCCATGACGACTTTGATCTTCAATACCGTGTCATCTAATGACAACCAGTGGCATGTGAGTTGAACCCGGTGTCTGCCCTAAGTTGAATAATTTGGAGGGCTATTTCTTTTCACCATTTTCTTTACATTTCTTTTTAATTCTTCAACTCCTTCTTTCTTCGATTATCATTTTCTCCTTTTAATTATCATACCTAAGGACTTCTAGATTCTAACTATTGGTGATGTCCTTGGGTAGATCCCTCCGGCTCTGGTGGATCATAGGATGGTTATTCCTAACCTTAGTCACCTTATAACTCCATGACTAACCTATATTGCCCTAAAACCATTTTCATGAAAAATCTCTCAAAGTGGTTATGATTAAAAACATTTTGTACCACTGAAAGAGTTTTATATTTTGCAGAAATACTCCCCTCCACACGTCTTTGAAGTATTTTGACAAAAATCGCACGGTGAGAGAAGATCACGCACTTTTGAATTGATCAACTCAAGATAGACAATTCCCTGCGAGACACGGTTACATCCCTGACTAGGTCAGCTTGAAGTTGTAAATACTCCTTGGAGAGGAGGTTTGACTCGTCAAGGTTCATGTCTACCAAGAGTTTCTCGAATGGTACATTCTGCTAGGACAAGTCCTTTGCGAGACACGTTTACATCACTAGCGAACTAGCTTGAAATTATTACCCGTCCCGGACAAGTCTTTTCGAGTTACTAACATTTAAGAACTCGTCAATTCATTGGTTAAGTCTTTAGCACGACGATTCAATAGCAATTCGAAACATATTTCTTATCACATAATTTTTCTCCCCCTCAAAAATGGCATATTAATGTTGTTTTTGATGAAATTTTGATGTCGGATATGTCCATTTCGAGCTTTGTGGGAAGAATTCCACGAAGAACAATTTGTGAACAAAGTTTAAATCAAATACTCTCCCTCAATAAGTGATATTAACGTTTGAGGTTTTGAAAATCATAAGGGGAAGTACTTGTTCTTTTGAGCAAAACTTTGAAAGTAAAAGTTTTGAGTAGTTTTACTCAAAAGTAAAAAGCTTTCGCTCCTTTTATAGGATTGTGGCACTGATGCGTACCACAGGGTCCTTTCATTACATGAACGGGTTGTACACTGTTATGTGTGCACAAACCATGGTAAAATGTAGATCACACATCCAAATATAATGAAAGAAAGAACAAATCAAGGAGTACCAGGAAGTCCGTCAATAACACCAGGAGTTATGTCTGGACGTTGGTAGCCTGTTAGAGATATGCTTTGACGTCCACCCACGAAACTCTCCCAAGTCCTTATCTGATCCCGACGAAACAACCTTTCATCAATCCTGGTAATGATCTTCTTCGCATCCCTCCTTTCCCTCGAATTCCACCTTTTTTTCGACCCTATGTGTAACACCCCCAATTTTGTGATACGCAGCGGAATTCAAACTGGGTGTTACTTCATGGCACAACAGTCATAACAATAGAAAATGAACTCTAATGGAGTCGTTTTAAAAGATTTATCATTCGATTTATATAAATATCAGAGTTTACAAAAATGAGGTCCCAGTTGGTTCCATTGTTTACAAAATACATTAAATTGATTTTCGAATGATAATAAAATTTATAGGCTTCTTGATCTTGTCCTTGCTCTTCCGTGCCGACAGACATTATGGACTGAAATACATGCTTAAAACTGTCAACACAAAGGTTGAGTAAAATTCATAGAGTTTTGGAAATCAGTTGAACACATAATGTTTGTGTGAGTTACGTTGTTATACACTCATAATGTTGAAAACAAAACATATATTATTGCACTAAGCTCATGATGAAACCAAATTATGTTGGGTGCCACTACCCAAAGTTATGTTGGGTGTCTATTCCCAAAGATATGCCGGGTGCGTATTCCCAAAGATATGTTGGGTGCCTATACCCAAAGATATGTTGGGTGCCTATACCCAAAGATATCTTTGGGTGCCTCAATACGTGATACTTGAGCCCGCTTTTGTTTGATACGGCTGCCTCAAGTATATGATACTCGAGCCCGCTTTTGTTTGATCTGGTGCCTCAAGTATATGATACTCGAGCCGCTTTTGTTTGATCTTCTGCCTCAAGTATATGATACTTGAGCCCGCTTTTGTTTGATACAATTATATATGCACATAATTATATAAATGCAATTCACGATATATCTTGTGACTTAGCATAAATAACCATTCAGTTCAGATAAACATATAGTTTCAAAGCAATGTGTTCGGTTTAAAAAAATAAAGCATGTATCTCCCCCAAGGGTTTGTAAAACAATTAAGTAATAGAAAGTGGGGCTATGAACTCACCTTAAAAGTGATATCACAACGTATAACGGGATCGATGGATAAGCCCGGAAGTCTCTACGTATAACCTAGAATATGATGTCAACTCTTAGGTTTAGAATAATGCCTAAGAGAACATGAACGAGCCTATATATGCATTTATATAGATTATGATGTAGTATTTGTATGTTTGTTTATAGAAATTGTTTTAGTTTGTATATCTCATACTACCGTTCGGGCCATCATAATTGAGAGGTCATGCGATAGCGCTTCGAGGAGCTAGGACACTTTAATTCGTAAATCCAGCAACTTGTCGATCCGTTTACCCAAATGAACCCCTCACATGAAGTTCCCTAGTGTTGTAGTGCTCAATACGTAAAACATGGATTTTGATTACTTGATTATTATATATTAAGAGTTTATAATTACAATAAATAAACTAACAAGTTTATAAGTATTTAAATAAGTTTGAGTCTTATAAATACTTACCTTAATATAGAACACTTGTGTATTATGGAAAAATAAAATATTAGCGGAGCTTCGATGTAGAATTTGCAATCTTCGAAAACCCAAGGCTATTAGAAGATTATAACGACTCTTTCTTGAAAACTTCCAAGAACGAAGATCAAACGCTAGTTTTCTTCAAGAACACATGAATGTTCTTACAAGATCTATAAGAAATGCCTTAGGTTTAGGACTTTAGATGTTAAGAAGGGGTGGTGCAAGAAAATATGAAGGTTTTCCTTGGTATTTATAGGCTAGAGATTTTGGTTAACTATATATTAGGTTAAATATTAACCATGGTTAAGTTAGGACACATGTAATGATCTAAAGGAAGCATGGTTAGGATTATGCCACCAAAATGATGAATCCCCCCCCTAGAGGCTGTCACAATTGGTGACAAGGCTTAGATGATAAGTCTTGATCTTATCTTGGTTACGGAGTGAGTTTTGGTTCCGTTAAATGCCAACCGTAAGTCGTTAAGCCATAAAACGTAAAGCCGGGTATCGTAAAAATATGAAACTTATATGAATGATTAAACTCATCATTATACTCCATCTAAAAATATAAAATGGGTGATAAGTCTCATTGGGTGCAAAAACGCTGCTTAAATATGGAAATACGGGTCAAAACACGTAATTCGCAGGTTTATCGAAAAGAAACGAAATTTCAGGGAAAAAAC
This sequence comes from Chrysanthemum makinoi, assembly GCA_910596185.1. Taxonomy (NCBI): domain Eukaryota; kingdom Viridiplantae; phylum Streptophyta; class Magnoliopsida; order Asterales; family Asteraceae; genus Chrysanthemum; species Chrysanthemum makinoi. Next base: position 31,161,353 of record OU343223.1, read on the forward strand.
CGTGAATTTATTTAGAGTAGACTAAAATTAGTCTAAAAGTGATATGAGATGTCAAAATGTGGTTTTAGTCATACGCGGGATAACTTAACAGTTATTTGTGAAGTTTAAAAGTTACGCGATTTAAGCAAAATGTAGAACGCATGCAAAGTTAATTCCTTTATGGTCAAAGGAGGAGGGGAATATGTTTGACTTTTCCAAAAATGTAAAAGTGTCAAAAACATATTAGAAACACAAAGGCAGAATCGTTAAGTCCGGATGTAAGTAGAATTGTTTAAAACGTAAGTTTAGTTTTGTTCTGCGCTGAGCTTATTTGGTAACATTAAAAATGAAATCCTAAAAATTCTCTAATTAATTATGAGAGATCTAAAAATTCATCTGATGCGAGGAAAATTGACATAGTTGATTTTCGTTAAGCGCTTGATGACAAAATGGTGTTCCGACCAAAATAAAACTTTAAGACGATGTTTTCTTTATAACTTTTGCGAAAATGATCTAATGATGGTCGAATTCTCAGGTTATTACTAAAATAATTTATCTTACGAGAATGTGGATTAAAAATTTTACGGGATAAATAGTAAAAGTGAATAGTAAAAATGAATTGTAAATTCTCGAAAATGAAAAGTAACCTAAAAATGCGGGTGGTTACAGTCTCACCACCTTAATGGGAATTCCGTCCCGGAATTCAGTGTGTGTTATCCGATGTTGAAGTGTCTAGGAACATGAGGGTGTATACGCCGAATCCTAACCTTTGCGTTTTCAAGTTTCTGGTCATAGAATGTATTATGTACCATGTGGCTTAAGTTGATAATCTAAAGGGTTTTGTTAAAATATTATAGAGTCCAATATACCTAAAGTTTGGCTTTTCCCGATTCTCAAAATGAATCATATCTTATTGTATCGAGGCTATCAATAAAACCTTAATTTCTAACATGGAGTTTTTGGTGATAGTGTGCGGTATGGAGCCTAATTTGTATTTGTATGGTTTCCTTAGTTGTTTCATGGGTGATCTCTAAACACCTTAGTTCAGCAAATGGTTAACTAACACATTCGTCTATATAGTGCCTCAAAATGAAATAGTTTTGTTGTTGTTAGGGTAACTGTTGTTAATCAAAGGTGTAAGATATTGTTGATGTGAAATAGTTTGTAATGATGTGATAGCTGTCGTTGTAGGGAAAGTCTTGCTAGTGGCAAGTGGTTATCCAAACCATTTCCAAAGTTGATCATGTCTTAGGTGGTTTCGAGATGAAGGCTATATCGTATAGTGTTTATGTCAACTAGTGTTTTGAAAGAAACGCGGCATAATCTTGTAAAGTTTTACATACTGACTTTCAATGGGGTTTACATAATGATGTGATATGTTGACGATTAGAAGAGTGTAGCGTACGCTTACCATTATTCTTAGGTAGAGATGTCAAGTTTAGTTTAAAATCAAAAGAGAATGACGGAATGATATCCTTGAAATCTAATCAGGCTAGTACTTCTAAGGAATGACAAGAAGATTTGATGACTATCCCAAGATAGTAGTTCGGATTATCTCATGTATGAAAATTTCAAGAATGAAATTAGGTAGCATAAATAAGATGTTAAGATTTTCTTTGAGTGGTAAGACACAATCGTGTCTCTAGATCTTTTTAATGAATTCTGGTGGTTTATCGAGTTTAAGTAGGAAATCAACATGAATATAACACTTGTATAACTATTCTCAGTGTTTGAAAAATTTAATTCGAACATAGTTAGTCAGACTATGTTCCACTATCCCTAGGTTAAATATAGGTGACTAGACTATATTTAGCCGAGGTTCGATAAAATTTTCAAATACCTAAATTCGGTATATTCGTGATATGTCCATAGCTTTTGAGAAATTGTCCACTAAGCAAAGGCGATATCAAACCATCCAGTTGCAAGTCCTGGCCATAAAAGACTTGTAACCTATGTTTTTACATTCCATTGCATAGAAGATAGTATGGGTAGATGCGTGTGGAAAGGAAAGGAAATATTAAGTAATACTAAAATAGTCTATACTTGACTAGAAACACGAACCTTTAACAATGAAGGTTTCAGAAGAGAATTTTGATGAATGTAGAGAAAGTTGCTGAACTTCAGCTTTTGTAGATGATGAGTTAGTTTATCTTTTTAGAAATCCCATTTCTTGTATTTCCATTAGGAAAATCGATAGATTGTGACGGGCTTCATGTAAAATAATATCATATAAGGTTTATAAGATAATTCCTAGAGACTTTGTATAACTTACAATGTCTGTGAAGTAAATTAGACCATTGTGTAACTCATAATGTCTTGAGAAATGATGGAGAGGTCATTGTGTAACCCACAATGTCTTGAGAAATTATAGAGAGATCATTGTGTACTCACAATGTCTTGAGAAATGATAGAGAGATCATTGTGTACTCACAATGTCTTGAAAAATATTTGAGACAACTGTTTCACTCACAGTGTCTGAGGATATAAGAGAGACCACTATAGGATTTCTGATTAATGCGAGAATGTAATAGAGACCATTGTAGGATTTACAAGTGTATGAGAATGTAATAGAGACTACTGTATCTCACAGTGTCTGAGGATATAAGAGTGACCACTGTAGGATTTACAGTGTCTGAGAATGTAATAGAGACCATTGTATCTCACAGTGTCTTGAAAAATGAATGAGACCATTGTATCTCACAATGTGTGGGAAGTAGGAAAGACCATTGTAGTCGATTACAATATCTTGGAGGAAGTTTAAATCCAAAAATGCATGAGTAGATGCATGATTGGGAGATTGGGAAAATATGATTGTGCCGTAATGCCTTAGAATAGGCATACCCAGATATGTTGAGTACTTTGTTTATGATTGAAATTATGTCGAGTGTATATATCAATATACTAGTATGTTTGTATAGCTTAAAAATGCCTAAAAGTCACATAATCGTCTGGAGGATGGAAGGCACAGAGAACGGAAGGCTATAAAATATTTTTGTTTGTAAAAGTAGTTATAGTTTAAGTCTCGATTAGACCCGTTTCTCTATAACTGTGGCTCTAATACCAATCTGTAACACCTCCAATTTCGTGATACGCAGCGGAATTCAAACTGGGTGTTACTTCAAGGCTCAACAGTCATAACAATAGAAACCGAACTCTAATGGAGTCATTTTAAAATATTTATTATTCGATTTATATAAATATCAGAGTTTACAAAAATGAGGTCCCAGTTGGTTCCATTTTTTACAAAATACATTAAATTGATTTTCAAATGATAATAAAATTTATAGCCTTCTTGATCGAGTCCTTGCTCTTCCATGCCAGCTTCAGACATTATGGACCTGAAATACATGCTTAAAACTGTCAACACAAAGGTTGAGTGAAATTCATAGAGTTTTGGAAATCAGGTGAACACATAATGTTTGTGTGAGTTACGTTGTTATACACTCATAATGTTGAAAAAAAGTATATTATTACACTAAGCTCATGATGAAACCAAATTATGTTGGGTGCCACTACCCAAAGTTATGTTGGGTGTCTATTCCCAAAGATATGTTGGGTGCCTATTCCCAAAGATATCTTGGGTTCCTATACCCAAAGATATCTTTGGGTGCCTATACCCAAAGATATGTTGGGTGCCTCAATACGTTGTGATACTTGAGCCCGCTTTTGTTTGATACGGCAGCCTCAAGTATATGATACTCGAGCCCGCTTTTGTTTGATACGACTGCCTCAAGTATATGATACTCGAGCCCGCTTTTTATCACAATTTGCCTCAAGTATATGATACTCGAGACCGCTTTTGTTTGATACGGTACGCCTCAAGTATATGATACTCGAGCCCGCTTTTTATCTGGTGCCTCAAGTATATGATACTCGAGCCCGCTTTTGTTTGATATGGCTGCCTCAAGTATATGATATTTGAGCCTACTTTTGTTTGATACAATTATATATGCACATAATTATATAAATGCAATTCACGTATAGCAATACTGTGACTTAGCATAAATAAACATTGATTCGGATAAACATATAGTTTCAAAGCAATGTGTTCGGTTTAAAAAAATAAAGCATGTATCTCCCCCAAGGGTTGTTAAAACAATTAAGTAATAGAAAGTGGGGCTATGAACTCACCTTAAAAATGATATCACAACGTATAACGGGATCGATGGATAAGCACGGAAGTCTCTACACATAACCTAGAATATGATGTCAACTCTTAGGTTCAGAATAATGCCTAAGAGAACATGAATGAGCCTATATATGCATTTATATAGATTATGATGTAGTATTTGTATGTTTGTTTATAGAAATTGTTTTAGTTTGTATATCTCATTACTACGTTTGGGCCATCATAATTGAGAGGTCATGCAGTAAACATTGAGGAGCTAGGACACTTTAATTAGTAAATCCAAAGAACTCGTCGATCCGTTTACCCAAATGAACCCCTCACATGAAGTTCCCTAGGGTTGTAGTGCTCAATACGTAAAACATGGATTTTGATTACTTGATTATTATATATTAAGAGTTTATAATTACAATAAATAAACTAACAAGTTTATAAGTATTTAAATAAGTTTGAGTCTTATAAATACTTACCTTAATATAGAACACTTGTGTATTATGGAAAAATAAAATATTAGCGGAGCTTCGACGGAGAATTTGCAATCTTCGAAAACCCAAGGCAATTAGAAGATTATAACAACGCCTTCTTGAGAACCCGAAGAATAAATGAAGATTATAACAACGTCTTTTTTGAGACTTGAAGTTATTTGAAGATTATAACGACTCTTTCTTGAAAACTTCCAAGAACGAAGATCAAACGCTAGTTTTCTTCAAGAACACATGAATGTTCTTACAAGATCTATAAGAAATGCCTTAGGTTTAGGACTTTAGATGTTAAGAAGGGGTGGTGCAAGAAAATATGAAGGTTTTGCTTGGTATTTATAGGCTAGAGATTTTGGTTAACTATATATTAGGTTAAATATTAACCATGGTTAAGTTAGGACACATGTAATGATCTAAAGGAATCATGGTTAGGATTATGCTACCAAAATAATAACTCCCCCCCCCCTAGAGGCTGTCACAATTGGTGACAAGGCTTATATGATAAGTCTTGATCTTATCTTGGTTACGGAGTGAGTTTTGGTTCCGTTAAATGCCAACCGTAAGTCGTTAAACAATAAAACGTAAAACCGGGTATCGTAAAATATGAAACTTATAGGAATGATTAAACTCATCATTATACTCCATCTAAAAATATAAAATGGGTGATAAGTCTCATTGGGTGCAAAAACGCTGCTTAAATATGGAAATACGGGTCAAAAAAAGCGTAATTCGCAGTTTATCAGAAAAGAACAAAATTTTTGGGAAACGATCGTGAATTTATTTAGAGTAGACTAAAATTAGTCTAAAAGTGATATGAGATGTTAAAATGTGTTTTCGTATATGGGATAACTTAATTATTCGTGAAATTTAAAAGTTCTGATTTAAGCAAAAATCTAGAGCATACAAAGTTAATTCCTTTATGGTCAAAGGAGGAGGGAAATATGTTTGACTTTTCCAAAAATGTAAAAGTGGCAAAAACATATCGAAATACAAATCGTTAAGTCCGGATGTAAGTAGAATTGTTTAAAACGTAAGTTTAGTTTTGTTCTGCGCTGGGCTTATTTGGTAACATTAAAAATGAAATCCTAAAAATTCTCTAATTAATTATGAGAGATCTAAAAATTCATCTGATGCGAGGAAAATTGACATAGTTGATTTTCGTTAAGCGCGTGATGACTAAATGGTGTTGATAACGCTACACGCGTCGTTCGGGGTCAAAGGAACTTCCTTTTCTTCGAGCAAGTTTTATAACACCCTAGGCAGTGAACCTAATCGTTATAGTGTAGTATTAGGGTAAACCACAGGTATTGATATCGTTCTCTAGGGGAATAGGAATGCTAGTGAGAAGTTACTACGCTAAGGTTGGGGTTGAGGAAGATTATTGTTTTTATCTTTTTTTATGTTTTTTTTGGGAATGGAAAGGTACGAATCTCGGGGTTTGAATTTGGGGGTTTGGTATTTCTACCGATTACTCTACTTATCTAATTATCTAATCTAAGGTAATGGTAGTCTATGTCTAATTATTGTGTGCTCGTATGATAGTTTAAAAATGTGTTTACTTAGGTTTTATTACTCCTTAATTATCTCCTATTGATGGTTGAATTGTCACGTCCTTATTCTTAATCGCCTTGTGTGTCTATAGTCGTAGGGTATGCATTTATCCCTAACTCTTTGAACTTACCAAAGGGTCTCGTCTACAAAATCTCTAGGATTTATACACTCTAACTCTAAGGCACTCTTTGTATGATTTAGCCTACAACTACTCTAGGTGTCATAGTCTAAGGTTCACAAAGATTAATCAAGCATTAACTACATAACGAATGACCTATCGCATTACTAGATCATTAACAATTAAGATAAGAGACAACCAATCAATATTCAATAATTAAGTTTCATAATTCCTAAGCAAACACACAAGTAAATTAGCCGGACATGGAGAACATGCAAGTATAAACACAAATAATCAAAGACATAATTGAATTAATGAAGTAAAACACTTATCTTGATGTAAGATAGGGTTTGGAACACTAAAATACTGTACAAGACAGCCTTGGTTCGGTTTAAGTTTTTACTCCAAAAAGACTACCCTCTAATACTGAAAAATTCGGATTCTATATATAAAATTACATATGCGACGGCGTCACCTTATGATTTGTGACGCCATTGGGTCGCCGTCATTAGGGTTTCGTCTTGGCCACGTTAGTCTTGCGACGGCGTCACCTTGTTCTTGTGACGCCGTCCTCTTCACCTTATGACGCCGTCTGGATCAAATCTAGGCCGCCTGAGTTGCGACGGCCTACTCTTTTAAAGCTTGACACCGTCACTTGAAAATAAGAAATTTGACTTCTGTCCCATCACAAAATGCTCCGACGGCGTCATGGGTTAAGCGATGGCGCCACCTTGTGTTTCGGCAGACTTGAGTGTCTCGATTTCTTGACGTTGGCCATTTTCTTCGTATATCCGCGCCTTTTCATCCAAATAAGTGCCATTACAGCAATTTGCCTTCAAGAGACCTAAAAAGTGAAAAGGAACGATATTAAGTAATAACGGATACAAAAGTGATCAAATAAAGGCTTAAATGACCCCTCAAAAAGGTACATTTTTAAACCTTATCAAATATCCCTACACTTGGTATTTGCTTGTCCTCAAGCAAATGTGCTTTTGGCCAATTAATTTATAAGTTAGGGGTCATGAAGGATTGGCTTAAAACAGTCCACAACACATATAAGCCCCGCAAAAGTCATAACAAGCACGGAAATTACATACTAGCACCTCACAAGGGGTGTTTGGATACTCACATCTCTCGGGTGTATATGAAATATAACAAGTTGGAAATGGAAGATAAACACTCATTAACCGGTCCTAGTACATAGATTACCATAGGCTTGAGACTAGATCAAACCTCCATCGCTTTGGCGTAAGCACCTAGGAAAGACTATCAAAGAGGTCTTTAAAGGGTTGTAATGTTAGGCTTACGGTAGGGAAACAAAGGGTTTGGTGGGATAGGCTATTTAGTGGTGGCATGTAAAAAATCTTTATGTTACAAGCATACGAAGAATGGCATTGCTAAGCCAAGACTCGACACCCTAAACTCTAGATAACTGAAACAAACAAATATAAATTTAAAGATAAATGTAGGATGGTAGCCCGTATGTTTTTTTTTTCATACACTTTTACTCTACCATCCTCTATGGTAACATCAAAATGATAGGGATTTATAGACACATCCCTACACTTGAGTTTTTATTACTCTAACACTAATTTGACCCAATTTGAAAAGATCAAAACACTTGGGGTATGTTATTACGCAAATAAGGGAATTTAACGTTCCCTTCTAATCATTTAAACTTTAACTTTTTCCCATGAGTCCCAATCGTCCCAAACTGTGTACAAAGGATATGACTTGACTTAGCAACTCATGCAAGCAACTAGATAATTGAACTAAGGGTTTGGGGTGATAACAATAATGCACTAAAAGTGAGTGCATACATGGTAGGCTAAGGCGATTTGGGTGTATATTTGGGGGTGGGGTGTAAACAATGCTCTTCATTGATATTCCGGAAACCGAAAAATCAAGAGAACCGCGAAAAGGATAGGCTCTGAGGGGTTAACTAGGGGTATCGTGTACTAAAGATGAGTACAACGCAAAGGTGTGGGGGAATTACTCAACCGATATGGAAGAAGTAATTATATTACGGGTATCAAACAAGGGTTATCCTAATGCCTCTTATCATTTAGTTATTCCTAACTACACAAGTGTAGTCTTACTAGCGATCTCGGGATGCATCACAAAACAAGTTCTAGAATCTAATATACTACCGGTTCACACTCTAAGCATTAAAGATGAATGATTTAATTCCTACTAATCTAAGGGTGATCCTCACATTTTGGGTGGAATTTAGGTGGTAAAGGGTTTTTGTGCTAGTCATATAACTTCCTATGCATGAGACGCTTTTGTTAAGACTAATGGCCCACTCCTATATGTCATGAAAAATTAAAAATTTGGTGCCAAAATTACCCTAACCGACATTTTCTCATGGTTTATTACACAATTGCAATTGGACAAAGCAAATAATCAAGGATAATCATAGTTTCAAAGTTCCCGTTTTATTTTCCCTCCCTACACTTAAACTGAACATTGTCCCCAATGTTCCCGAAAATATCAAAGTTATGATAATGGAAGGTAATTAAAAGCGAAAGAAACTAGTACTCCCCTGATTAGCTCGGTAGGATCCGTGTAAAGTGGTGGTTAAATACTTTCCAAGAAAAATGTATGCGTGAAGAGCTCCTTCCAATATTTTGTTTCTTCTTCTTGATAAATAAAACCTGCACATTCCAAGAAAACAAACGAAACCTTCACGTAAAATCGGCGGTAATAATATATATAAGACTCTACTAAACTAGGATATAATGCTTGTGGAATGGATGTTTACTGAATTTTTGGAAAATTAAGACACGGAAAATTCTAAAAATTTATAAGTAGTTCGAAAACGAGAAAAAAGTAATCTGTTGTTTTAATCCTTCCCGATGCCGTCAAGTTGACCACTGGCGCCAGTTATCGACAAAAAGCGGTCTGCGTTTTTCGGAAAAAATTACGGAAAATTTACATCTTTAGAATTTAGAAAAATTTCTGCAAAACATCCATTATGACTCGATACAAGCATTTGACTCGAACAAACACACATATATATCTTTTAATGAATTGCCATTCTCATGTTTACGTTTCTTTTGAAAACGTGTGTAATCCTCCCTACACTTATCCTTTATGTAAAATACCTTTATATGCAATTAAGACGAGGTTAAAACAAAATAAAGCATTTTTACAAATTTAAACATGAGAATAAACAATTACTAAAAGATATATGACACTAACAAGCAAACAATTAAGCATGGGTTGCCTCCCACAAAGCGCTTTTCTTTATTTAAGAGTCTTGTAGCTAGACTCGTAGTCGTGCCCTACGTGACTTCAGTTCAGTCACCTTCTTCCTCATGACGGTCTCTATCGGGGGATTCCATGTTGTAGAAGTGCCCTATGATACACTTCTCTAAGAGTTCGTCCTCTCCCCACTCGGTTCTATATTCTGGTCCTAGGTTCAAGCAATCCTTATAGAATCCAAAAATCTTAGCCATAACATAATCTACTCCTTTTTCTTTATCCTCCTCATTCCTATAATAGACCGATAGTTTAAGTTCCTTCTCATCATTAAAGAGTGATGAAAACTTCTCAATCTTAAACGGCATTTGGTAAGCTATGTTATCGGTCTCATCTTTGAATTTCACTATTCCTAATGAGGGGTTATAGGTCATCCCGGTGCTTTCTATGAAAGGTTTTCCTAGAATAACGTGGGACAAGCTAGGATCTATGGCGGTACTAATATCATCCACAATTATGAAGTCCGTAGGAAACGTGAAACTACCTACATAAACCAGCAATCCTTTAACTCTACCAAGAAAATTGCACCTAGCCCTATGATTATCGGGGTCTTGCCTAGTTGGAATAGGCCTCTTCATTACCCAATTGTAGTAGGTGCTAGTCATTATGTTGATTGGGGACTTGCGATCAATGTAGGCCTTTGCCACGAAAAGGTGTCCTATGCAACATGGTATGTTAAGATTCCAAGGGTTCCCAAACTTGATTCTAGGGCTTTTCCTAACATACATGTGACGGAGGTCACGAACTAAGTGAGGGTGGCGAGATAGTTCTTCTTCCGTAGGAAACTTATTGAAATAATCATTATCTACTTCATCTATTTCCTCGGTTGTTTCATTCGTCGGTGGTTCACTAACCTCAAGTGTATGGTCCTCTTCGTCATTTGTTCCATTGGGTTCTACTAAGGTGATGGTGTTGACGAATTGAACGTGCTTAGCTAACTTACTTGGGTCCTTAATCTCTACACTGGAAGGCTCGGGGGTTGAGATAGCATTAACCTTCCTATCACTATTGGTCATGGCTTTCAAAAGGTTATCTATCTTCCTATCCATTTCGACTTGTTGTTGGTTAAAGCGGTCCGAGAGCTTAGCTATTTGGGCTTCTTGGGATGCGACTAGGTGTTGCAACATCCCCTCAATGTTTTGCTGGGAAGGGCCGTGAGATGGGGGCAATGAGAAATCATTGGAAGTGAATTCTTTGGTTTGTCCCCAATAGAAGCCGGGCTTGCCCTTCCATGCTTCTCGGGTTTCATTGAAATTCCTAGGTCCGGGTATTGTAGGGAATCTTTCTCCCGTTCCATTAATGCGCGAGGATGCGTAGTTAACGGAAGCATGTTTAGGGGATCAGGTGCAAGTGCGCGTGTTATGAGGATCACTACACGGCTCACACGAGGAAGGAACTTTGTTCACATGGCGTGAAGACTTAGGATTTTCGTAGGAACTCATTAGGAATTTAACTTGATCTTCAAGTTCGATCATCCTACGGTCGGAAGATTGTGAGTCAATAAGAGGCAAAGAGATTGCCTTAACGGTTTTGGGCAACTCACGGGGATCATATTAACTTTCGTTGTCATAGAGGGCAAGGTCCTCTATTATGCCCCATGATTCTTCCACGGTGAGATCACTAAGTTTTCCACCGGCCGCTTGGTCAATGGATCGCTTTGTGGGGAAATTGATATGATCATAAAATATTTGGACTTGGAGCCAATGATCAATGCCATGATGAGGGACTTTATGAAGTAAGTCCTTGAATCGGGACCATGCTTCGTAAAGAGATTCACCTTGATGTTGTTGGAACATCAAGATGTCATTCCTAAGTTTAGTGGTTCTCCCCGGTGGAAAAAATTGAGCAAGGAAGCGAGAGGTGAGATCATCCCAACTTGAGATGGAGCCGGCGGGAAGTCGCTCAAGCCAATTACTAGCTTGGTCCCGTAGAGAAAATTGGAAGAGACGCAGGCGCGTGGTCTCCCGAGTAGTAGCATCAAGGTCAATGGAATCGACAATTTTAAGGAAATCCCTTAGATGCTGATTTGGATCTTGGGCTGAAGTCCATGGAATGCACATCCGTTTTGCACCAACCGGATGGTGTCGGATCGCAGGCCGTAGTTTGGGCTTGGTCGGGAAGCTCAATGGTGTTCCTATATGCTAGGTGGCTTGGTCTCGAGTATTCACCAAGAGTACGGGCTCTTGGCGGGTCAATTGATGGTGGGTTGATGAATGGTGGTTGGTTATCACCTTCCATGATGAAAAGTGATGGGGTTACGAACAAAGGTCACGAAGAAGGGGGATAGACTACGAGAAAGCTAAAAATGAGAAAATTTTACTTGATATGAATCAAGCAAAGAAACCTAAACGAGGTGGACTACTAACTAGCTATTCTATTCCCCGGCAGCGGCGCCAAAAACTTGATAACGCTACACGCGTCGTTCGGGGTCAAAGGAACTTCCTTTTCATCGAGCAAGTTTTATAACACCCTAGGCAGTGAACCTAATCATTTTAGTGTAGTATTAGGGTAAGCCACGTGTATTGATATCGTTCTCTAGGGGAATAGGAATGCTAGTTAGAAGTTACTACGCTAAGGTTGGGGTTGAGGAAGATTATTTTTTTTACCTTTTTTTATGTTTTTTTTTTTGGAATGGAAAGGTATGAATCTCAGGGTTTGAATTTGGGGGTTTGGTATTTCTACCAATTACTCTACTTATCTAATTATCTAATCTAAGGTAATGGTAGTCTATGTCTAATTATTGTGTCCTCGTATGATAGTTTAAAAATGTGTTTACTTAGGTGTTATTACTCCTTAATTATCTCCTATTGATGGTTGAATTGTCACGTCCTTATTTTTAATCGCGTTGTGTGTCTAAAGTCGTAGGGTATGCGTTTATCCCTAACTCTTTGAACTTACCAAAGGGTCTCATCTACAAAATCTCTAGGATTTATACACTCTAACTCTAAGGCACTCTTTGTATGATTTAGCCTACAACTACTCTAGGTGTCATAGTCTAAGGTTCACAAAGATTAATCAAGCATTAACTACACAACGAATGACCTATCGCATTACTAGATCATTAACAATTAAGATAAGAGACAACCAATCAATATTCAATAATTAAGTTTCATAATTCCTAAGCAAACACACAAGTAAATTAGCTGGACATGGAGAACATGCAAGCATAAACACAAATAATCAAAGACATAATTGAATTAATGAAGTAAAACACTTATCTTGATGTAAGATAGGGTTTGGAACCCTAAAATACTGTACAAGATAGTCTTGGTTCGGTTTAGGTTTTTACTCCAAAAATCCTACCCTCTAATACTGAAAAATTCGGATTCTATATATAAGATTACATATGCGACGCGTCCACCTTATGATTTGTGGCAGGTCGCCGTCATTAGGGTTTCGCTCTTGGCCACGTTAGTCTTGCGGCGGCGTCACCTTGTTCTTGTGACGCCGTCCTCTTGAGCTTATGGCCGTCCTGGATCAAATCTACGCCCGTCGAGTTGCGACGCCTACTCTTTTAAAGCTTGACACCGTCACTTGAAAATAAGAAATTTGACTTTTGTCCCGTCACAAAATGCTCCGACGGCGTCGCAGTTAGCGATGGCGCCCGTCACCTTGTGTTTCAAAGCAAGTGTCTCGATTTCTTGACTTTGGCCATTTTCTTCGTATATCCGCCTTTTCGTCCAAATAAGTGCCATTACAGCAATTTGCCTTCAAGAGACCTAAAAAGTGAAAAGGAACGATATTAAGTAATAACGGATACAAAAGTGATCAAATAAGGGCTTAAATGACCCCTCAAAAAGGTACATTTTAAAACCTTATCAGGTGTTCCGACCAAAATTGTAGGATCGTGAATATTATTGTGTTTGATGATTCGGGTGGTCTTGGGAGATCAAAATACATGTTAGCCATTAGAGAGAGAAAGTTAGAGAGTTGGGTGTTTTCTTGGTAGAGAGTAACTTCACAAATGTTGAATATTAGATTGAAAAGCACCACCCCTTCCATGGATGGAAGGGGTATTTATAGTTACAAGAAATACGACCTCCTATCGGCTGTGGATCGGTATACAGGTGGGTAAAGACCCGTCATTCCTCCACGGAGTTGCACTAAACTAATCTACGCTACAAACTAACTAATAAATCGCTAAATAGCGTAAACAACGACAAATCTACGAGCTAACATATGCTAGACAATTATTGGGGTGACCGACTCTTTAACATGAAATTTCCAATTCCTAACAATCTCCCCCTAAGGGAGGTCACCCCATGGAATATATTTTGCTTCCTAGCATTCTATCTTTGACTTCGTTCTTGAGCTCGTAGACTTGAATTCTTCATTTCGCAATCTTTGTGCTAAAGTAGCGATTCTTCAAAGTCCGCATAGATTAGTACTTTTAGTGGAGGTCTTTGGTGCGATCCACATCTTTGATGATCTTCGAGCTTTCATTGAGATCATCACCACGATAAATCTCTGGATCACCCTTTAATGTGTTGCCATCATGTGAAGTTGTGACTTTCGGACCGACATGCTCACACTTTTGAATCATGACATCTTTCCATCAGTGTAGCGGAAGCCTTACTGGTTCATGATATTTGCGGCGTAGCGAAGCATAGTATAAAAATATCGAACGGGTTATGTAGATATGCACCGGTCATGATTTCTTCAATTAAGTGTGGTTCTTTGTGAACATGCGGCTTTGGATTGACTCCTCAATCGATCATTTGTCGTCGGGTGTACCATCTGACGATTAGCAATAATGCGCACGAAAGTGTCTTTGATCACTTCGTTGAATTGAGGTACCACGGCCCGGTTCCCGTTGATCGATACAAGTACTCGTGATCGTAGGATTCCTAAGAATCTCCTTGACGAGGTTTGCACTGTTCTAGCGTTCTCAAACCGGAGCGTCTCAAAGAAGACAACACGGTGAGTGAACCCGACAAATTGAGATTCACTAATTGATGAAAAATGATTTGAAAAACAATTGCGTATTGCTTGAAGAAAGAGTTTTGCAATACAACGAAGGTTTTATGAGAAAGATCAATTTTCAAACAAAATACTTTTTGTATTAGAGAATGAGTACACATTCGACGTGCTAGCGAAAAGAAGAGATTCGCACATCGAACGGTTTTTCTAAAAGTATTTTTCAATCAGATATACCTTTTGAATTTGAAATGAATACACATTCGACCTGCTAGAGAAAAGAAGGTTTGCACATCGAACGGTTTTTCCAAAAGTATTCGTCAATTCCATTCCTGGACCAAGGTTGATTCAAGAATGAATCTCCCCATTGTTTCTATCCAGTTGTCACATGGTTGATCTATAGAATAGATCTCACATGCCACCTACCAGGAGCTTGTTTGATGTTGGCTCGAGAAGGCTTTCCATCTTCATTGTGAATATGTTAGCATATCACTCAGATGTTCTGGCAATACCACAAGGATAATGCGTAGGACTCTTAATATATACTTACTTTCCACATTGTGTGAAAAAGCAAGTCTTCAAGAATTTAGTGTCCTAACGAGATATTGTGGATGATCTCTTGGCTCTAGACTCAATAGTGCATTTTTTGGTTCCTGTGCCGGAGACTAGGGAGAGGGTCTCCTTCTTCAATATCAACAATCTCTAAGAGAAAGTCGATAGATTATGTAGGTTCCCCGTGAGAATGAAACAAGCCCTTTTAAGAGGAACTTGAGTGGTTTGGGAAGTTTTAGTGCGGTGCATCACCGGGTCCATGATGTCTTGTCTTCAATACCGCTGTTACCTTAGTAACCACCGGTAGCATATGAATTGAACCCGGTTTTACGCCTAAGGTTGAATTGATGGAGGGCTATTTCTTTTCACCCTTTTATCATTCTTTTCTTTTTCATTCTTCAACCCCTTCAGTGCTTACCGAGACTTCATAACTAGAACCTTGTTGGGTTTATTCCATTACTAGCTCAGGTCTCATCACGCACTCTTCCCATTCCTCATTTTTCTCCTTTTTTCAATATTCCAAAGGACTCTACACTATCTAGTGGATTGTCCACTGGAAGATCCCTCCGGTTCCGGCGGATCGTGGGAACGAATACCTAACCTAACCATCCTTATAACTCCATGCATAAAGTAAATTGGTCGGTCTTTTGGTATTGTTCTTTCCTTCATGAAACCAATTGAAAAATCATTTGGAAAAACAATCAAGGTACTTGTGATACGAGATCAAAGCATTTTGTACCTTAATAGTTTTGATCATTTAGAAAACCTCCCCTCAACATGTGCTTGTGATTTTAGAAATTGTTTAGCACAAGGAGGCAAGAGAACTTTGAAATATTTCTTTGATCAAAATTTTCATACGAAAAAGCCATTTGATTTTCATTGGTAAATTCTCCCCCTCAATATGTGCATAGGATATTTGAAAACATTTTTATCACATAGAGGCAAGAGTTCTTTTGAAGCACATCCACAATCACAAAATCCATTAAGAAAACCATTTGAAAACACAATCAAGGTACTTTATAATCTCTTTTAAAAAAACTTTTGTACCTCGATGGTTTTGCTCCCCTCAATATGTGCTTGAGATACGGCGTTTAGCACATACGAGAGCAAAGAGCTGCACAATTGAATCAAAACGATCACCATTTATCAAATTTCATTATTAAATCACAAATTCTCCAAAAATATCAAACCCTTTGAGATTTTGGATCCCAAGTGATTTAATAAAGTTTAGAAAACATGGGAGAAAATGTGGCCTAGTTTAAATACTCATCCGGTTTTGGATAAATCCTCCTCCTCAACATGTGCATTATTTATTTGAAATCGTTTGGCACATAGAGGCAGGAGTGCCTTTAAAGGACTAAAACCAATTCCATTTAAAACGGATTTGAGATTTAAAACACGATCTTTACCCGATCGAAATATCAAACATTTGAGATTTGTGATCCCAACTTATTTAAATCATTTAGAAAAATTTGGGGAAAGACGTGGAAAGATTCAATTTTGAAAGATGACAGATAAGGACCATTTTAAGACATTAAAGATTGTTAGTGTCGGGTATGATAGTTTTAAGAGATCTTTAAGTAAAATAAAACAATTTCACAATCAAACAAGAACGAAAAAAATTTCATTTTGAAAGACCTTGATTCTAAAGAAAAAATCATGCCATGACATAACATTAAATCTTTAGATCACCACTTATATTGTACAATCCGGACTTTTATGAAGCAATATTGATTGAAAATAATTTATTTTAAATCACTCTCCCCCTCAATCGATGACATAAGTCAATAATTGAGTGACTTAGGTTTTGTTAAAAAGAAGTCCGGTGATTTTCAAATTTTTTTAGTCCAATTTATTTTCAAAACAATATTTTACCATTTTCAAAACAATTTTAATCAAAGTTTATTCAAAATTGTTTAAAAATGGTATCCTGCACAAAGATACGTTAGTGGTTGAGAAGCTTCGTTGTTGTTGCTTTGTAGGGTTGGAAGAAAAACCGTCTGCAAATGCAGTGAGACTTCTTCTTACGTTGCATTTTGAATGCCAACCGAGGTCAAATTAAGCTCCGTTTCTTCACTTGTGAAGAAAACCATCTGTGATGAAGACCTCTTACGTTTCATTTCATGCCAACTCTCCATTGAAGTCCAGTTAAGCTCCGTTTCTTCATTTGTCAACCCAAGATATAGTTACCCTTTCCTTTCGGCATCCAATCATCTTCAATTGTGGGATCCGGATCGGGAACATTCTTATAACCAATATACCTGCATAAGTTAGTGAACACACATACAAATATATGGTGGTCGACAACACCTAAACAACAATCGACTAATAAAATTCAATGTAACATATCAATCAGATCATATAAATGTATGGGAATAATGTGTTCATCAAACTCTAATCATCTAATCCTAGCAATCATATCCTAGGCACCTAGTCCTTCAACATAGGTTAACATCATTTTAATTAAGCATATTAGGATAATTAAGAAAGCCCGTTAGATGATGTAGATTTGAAAAACATTATCCCCTCAATCCATGACTCATTTTATGAAAATTCTAAAAGCGCTGAAGTCATTGATTGAGTTTTCAATTTTACAAAAACTCGAATCGATTGTTTTAAAGCAACTCATTTACCACCATTATTGAAAATGACAAATATTTTTCTCAAGAATTTTAGGCGGAAAAACATTTGTGTAGGAACAACAGTCCTTCGACATACTTTCCTTGTTATGTTTTTAGGATAAGTGCACGAAATATTTTGAGAATAGGTAGCCTTGACACTTTCCTTCCTTTAAAAGAACGGGTTGCTATCTGAAATAATAGCAAACTGTTAGGAATTAGAAAATTCCATGTTAAAGAGTCGGTCACCCCAATAATGGTCTAGCATATGTTAGCTCGTAGATTTGTCGTTGTTTACGTTATTTATCAGTTTATTAGTTAGTTATTAGTTTAGTTTAGCGTAGTGTTTCATCGTGGAGGAAGGACGGGTCTTTACCCACTGTATCCCTGATCCACAGGCCGATAGGAGGTCGTATTTCTTGTAACTATAAATACCCCTTCCATCCATGGAAGGGGTGGTGCTTCTCATAATCTAACATTCAACATTTGAGTAAACCTCTAGCAAGAACACCCTCTCTCTCTACTTTCTCTCTCTAAAATGGAAAGCATGTATTTTGATCTCCCAAGACCACCCGAATCATCAAACACATAAAAATAATGATCCTACAATTGGTATCAGAGCCAAGGTTATTGTGTTGTGTTGATTTTTTGTGGTTTTTGGATCTTGTTGTTAACTGTTTTTGTATTTTTTATGGTCAATATGCTTTACCTTGTTTTTCGGTTCTGAATGTTTTTATCTTTTGGGTAAACTGTTTTTACATGGTTTGTGTATCTTATTTTTGGTCAAAAATGTCCTGGTCATTCATGTTTATATCTGTCCTTGTGTCTCTTTTGGGTCCAAACAAGTTATAACATCTTATTAGACAATTTTTGTTACCAATCCGTGATGAAATATGTGGTCAAACTGTTATCTTTGTGGTCAAACGGGTCTAAAGTAGCAGTTTTTATGATAGTTTTTCTGGGTTTAGTATGAAGGTGGTGGGAAAAGTAGCCGGAAAACTCATCGGATCTTCTTTGGCGATTTGACACAAAATTGACCAGATGCATTGCACCTCATATAGCGACTTGTCTTTACAAGTCGCTACGACTTAGCCTAGCGACTTGGTCGTGGCGAGTTAGCCTAGCGACTTGGTCATGGCGAGTTAGCCTAGCGACTTGGTCATGGCGAGTTAGCCTAGCGACTTGTCGTGGCGACTTGGTGCATTATATTGGTAGCGACTTGGGCTTTTGACATAGTTAAGACAGAAAGGAAGAAGGAGAATCGACCACAAGACCACAACCATTATATCACAATATACCAATTACCTAAAAGACTCGACCACAACCATACACCAAAATACCATCATCGACCTCAGCTTAAGCCATCACTGGTCCATGAAATATTAAACAATCGAGATGTACTCAAGTAGTAACAACAGATCCGTGACACTAACAACAACAACTTCAAATCCCAAACTATCCTAAACCATCTCAGAAAAGGTTCATGTTTATTTCAATCTTTCAATAGACTTTTGGTGAACCCTCAACTCATCACAGATCTAAATCAAATTGCAAACATCTCTGAAAGATCTCAGTCCATTTTTCGTGTCGTGTGATACTTATAAATATCAAGACCAATGGCCAAATACACGAAAAGAATGACTCATCATCGATCTATGAGAAGTATTACTCCTTCATTTATACGACCCAAGGTTTAGAGTGATAACAATTTTCATTATCCTCTCATTCCTTTTGTTTCATCTATGTTCACAAATGGGTGATAATATTCGAAGTCAAAGTAAGAGTATAACAACAATGTTATCTCTTTTCTTTAGTTCGATTAATGACTTAAAGGGAAAGTTAATCATGAGTATTACAAGATCTCTGTTCTTATTTGTTTGTTCACTCGATTCGAATCATTTCAAATCTCTAGTGTGAACAAGAACTCATCACAGATCTTTGTTCAATGACCAAGCTTCATGTTAATATCCGAAATCAAAAGTAAGAAACAATAACAACAGTTATCATATCCTTCTTCACTTCGTTCAAAACCAAAACACAAAACAAAAACATGTAACAAAAACCTACCCGAGACCCTTTATCAAAAGATCTTGAAGACATGTTTATTACTCTTGTGTTCTTCGAAGCAGGTACAAGTAATGGTAGTTCGGTTTATCTTGAATGAATCATAAGATGATTCTTGTGAATTATACTTGTGGGATATTTAAGGTGAGAAGCGTTTGAATCTGATAGAAATGAGAGTTGAGTTTGAGATGCGCTTTATCCTTTCCCAGATTGGTTTGGTGAGAGAAAAATGTGTGGGAGGCATTTTATTATCACAAGTAGGTGATTTAGGTTTAGGTTAAGTAAAATGTAACATCGTTTTATATCTAAACAGATATGGGGAAGTGTTTGATGGGCCGAAATATCGAAAGACATTGGCCAGATATGGATAATTATTTGATTTGGATATTGGGCTTTGAATTTTAATCGTGGGTGGGCTATCTTTGGACTGGTGTCACACTTAGATGATGGTTTGACATACGAGATGATATGATGGGCCATGACATAACAGCATATAACCAAACGTTTGAAAATGTTTTTAGAAGTGTTGATTGAAATATGATAAAAGCTTAGGATACTTCTATAATTAAACGTTTATTGAAGGGTTTATCTTGATTGAAGCATTGTTGAAAACATTTGATTTTCAAACGTTTATATAATCATGGATGTGTGTGGATAAAGTGAGAAAATTGTCTGTTATTATTCCACGATTACGGTGAGATTGTATCCGAATTTGAGTGTATAAATGACTTTTGATATGGGTCGACGTATTATTGTTTCCTTCATCTTGGGTTGTTAGCATATAGCACTGAAACAATGAAAGAATTGTTATGTGTTGAATCGGTCTTCATGTTGAGCTGTAAATTCATGCTTTAAAGTGCTATCAAAGTGGGCATATGTTTCAGTCTTACATAAAGTTGGAATTAATTGGATCGGGTTCCAGGTTGCAGTTGGGCTTCTCAAAATTGGATAATATGAGGTTTGACTTTGAGATCAATTTAATGATTTGATGACAATTAGAATTGATGGTATGAAGATGAGATTTGATGGGTTGTGCAGATTGATACATCGGTTTATACATTTTCACGAAGAATATTTTGTCACAGCTTGAGATGATAATTGAACCAAAGTTGACTTCGGGGTTGTTTGTATTTGGTATTTCTTATTTGGATTTGAAGTGAGGTTTTTCCGGGCACGTTTACTTATTTCGTCTTCCGCGAAGACTACTTGTTTGGGCGTTTATAGAGTGTGATAAAGACTTGGCTATTTAGTTACATTTGTGATTCCTTCTCATTTAACCCACAACGCAACTATCACTTTGGTGTCTCACGCAATTGAGGAATCGTCAAGAGGTTTTGTACATTGGGTACACCGTTTCTTCTTCACAAGGATTAGTACAAGTTTAAGTAACAAATCTGGGAAGTTCACTTCATGATCAAGTTTGGCATATCGGGTTTACTTCTCCATGTTGTCACTACAATAGCCGATAGAATAATGTGAATGATGTGTTTACCAAAGTGTTGATTGGATGGTTGATGATGTTGATAATGCTGGATAATGAACCGTTGATGAACCACGCACGTTCCCTAAAGCAGATATTCACCAAACCAAAGTCGTCATAACACATTCAAGCCGACATTGTTTACGGTTTTGTCTTGATTTTGTAAAATCCCGCGAAAGAACCTATTTCTCGGTTTAAATCATAGACTTGTAAAATCCGTGACAATGGAAACATCCTGGTATTAGTAAAGTGCATTTCCGGATCTATCTTACGGTTTATTCTTGGTTTTGTAAAATCCCGAAAAGAATCTATTTTTCGGTTTAAACCATAGAGTTGTAAAATCCCGTTATGATGGAACCATCTTGGAGAAAGGAAAGCGTATTTCGGGGTCTTGATCTTTGGTGTTACGGTTCGTTTGAAGAAGGGATAAAATGATGTACTTCATGAATTGGGTGTGTGTTTGGGTTGTCTTCATGGCAGTTTGGTTATTACAAGGTTTTACGGGAGTATGCTCACTAAACCATGGTCGGGATGAAACCATTATCAAAGTTCATTTAAATGTCAAAGAAGGCTAGATTTGAGCGAGAGAAGATGTGACATCGGCGTTAATTCGGTATTATTTATTTGAGGTTGAAGTGAAATATCACGGGCGAGTGTACTTAGTATCTGAAGGTATCAGGGGATGGTTGGATGAAGATTCTTCATGATCCTTGTTCAAGCTTATTATTTAAAACGAAGACTTTGAAATCTAGTTATTGTTGAGTGACTTTTACCTTTTCTTTTACTGCTTGGGGGAATTGGGCTCTTATCATCTCAAAATAACTATCACTTTAAGGAGTTACGTTGTAGTGCTCAGTGTCACATTCAATTGTGGATTTTCAAGAGGTGATGTACGTCTTATACTTGATGGTTGGTTGGTTGAAGAGTATAGAGTACTTAGAGATTCAATGGAGGATGAAGTCTCGGCACCGCTCTTTGTTACATATGTGCAAGTATAAGTCACGAGTCGGGATAGTTTACTTCGGGTCAAATTCATCATATTGGGTTTTCTTCATCAATGTCACATGACAAAGAGCCTCTTGAATGATAATGGGGTTGATTACATGTTTTGCTATGAGGCTGAAGAGAGAGATAATGACGTCTGTTCACATCGGTTAGGCCTCGTACTCTAAAGAAAAGAAAAGTGTACGTTCGATGCGCTTTATCTTTGAAAGAAGAGAAATCTTCTTATGGCGTCTGTTCACATCGGGGCCTCGTACTCTAAAGAAAAGAAAAGTGTGCGTTTCAAAGTGCGCTTTATCTTACAAAGAAGAGAAATCTTCTTATGATATGAACACAAATAGGTTCATGCCTCGTTCTCTATAGAAAAGAAAAGTGCGTGTCGGTCGCTTTATCTTAAGAAGAGAAATCTTCTCTATTTATGACCATTCTCATCAACATGCTTCATGCTTTTTCCATGCGCTTGGTCACCAAAGTGAACCGGGCTACCACTGATTGTTTTCTCATTCCACTTGCTCGATTACAATGAAGATGGCGACATCATGTGCTTATTTTGCGGGAGAGAAGTGTGAATAGAACATTCGGATGATTTTCACTTATTTAGTCAAGAATGGCATCTCCGTATGCAATTCTTGAGGGAGAGAAGAAGTGTGAATTTTTTACATTGTTGATTGATATTTGAGAATATAAATGGTCATACGGCTCTAAACTCATGTAAGAACCAAGCTTCTTGTTATCGGGTCATCTTCACATGGAGTTTTTCTCTTTTAAGAGCCGTTGGTTGACATCTTCACTCGGATTGATGAGTTTATCGACAAAGTGCTTTCGGTTAATGCTTCACGTACACATCAACATGATGATTCGAACAATCTCTGTTCTTGTTTGATGTAATGGTAGTTTGGTTACCATCTTGTGTGTTCGTTCGCGGCACGATTGTGATTTCCTTGATGAACATTTTCTGTTCTTGTTTGATTGGGAGGGATTTTAGTTAAGGGGATTTGCAAGATGTAAGTTAATTGGGATGCTTTTGGTGGGATGCTTTTTGGTGTGAGTTGAAGATGTTAACTATCTATTCCCCAACGGCACAATCTTGAAGAAGGTCGAGTCTACAAGTTGTTCTACATTTTCTGATGAATGTTAGAAGACTAAAGACGAGTTGCATTTAACGATCTAAAGACTTCTTCTTTATCGGGCATTTATAATGTGATTGTCGGTCTAGGGTAGAGCACTAGTTGGGAGAGTTTGAAATGCCAAATTTAATCCCCAATTAGATTTGCTCACATTATTCAGCAAGTTGATTCTCACAAGAGTTCAAATGTTCTTCTCAAAATTTCTAGTATACGGGCTTATAATGATTTCTTTGACTCGGTAGTGTCAAAACCAGCAAAGGGGGAAGGAGACACACATCTATACGCGAGTAATCTTGACGAGCTTAATACTTCTAAGTGATTGAAGATATCCTGGGAAGACTATTGTCATTACCGCAGAGAAACTCAAGATTTGACTCATGGCGTTGGTGTTTTTATTCCAACTACGTAGGGGAAGAGATGGAAGAGTTAGTTTCTGAAGATGAAAGAGGTACACAAGTGTGTGATGATTTTGATTTTATCACAATCATCAGGGGATAGAGATTGTGTACATTGGGGATGCTCAATTGTTTTACACGAGGGCTTAATCGTGATTGAGATATAATCACTTATTCCGGTGTTGACATCCGCAGAGATTGTCACCCGCAAAGATAATCGGTGATTCGGCCTGCTTCTTCAATGTTATCGGTTATTCTCTCTTTGGGCATTCGGTACTTGGGTTCGGAGCTTCATACACTTTCTTGAGAGGGAGAAAAGTATACATAGGGGTTATTCTTTGGCTATTGAACTTAATCTGCTACTTCGATGGTATAAGTTTCTTTGTCTTCGGGTATATGTGTATTCGGGTTCGTGAGCTCTAGTCTAAGAGACCGACCGCATCAATTCTACTACTAGGGGAATTGTTCTCTTGACACCTTTTGGAATGGATTGCTTAGACTTGGGTAATGAAATTTGAGAAGATTGTTTTATGTGTGGGATGATACGGTCTTTGTTCTTCTTGTTGATGATATAACCTCGAATGAAGAATCATGGTGATTATTCTTGAAAGGAGCAGCGAGATTTATGATAATGGTGTGCTTCTTTGTGCACCTGGCTAAGGCAAGCTTGAAATAGAGCTTGAATCCGCTATAAAGGATTTTTGGTTTGGGGAAGTGCCAAAGTCTCACTTCGATGGCTCAATTTCTTTCTTCAATGCAAGAGCCTCGGAAGCTTTGGTGGTGGAAGTTTAAGAGATGGCGATGAATTCTATCTTCTGACGTCTTTGTTCGATATCC
Organism: Chrysanthemum makinoi; assembly: GCA_910596185.1. Taxonomy (NCBI): domain Eukaryota; kingdom Viridiplantae; phylum Streptophyta; class Magnoliopsida; order Asterales; family Asteraceae; genus Chrysanthemum; species Chrysanthemum makinoi. The sequence continues at coordinate 31,185,862 of OU343223.1, forward strand.
TTATCTCGGTACTCGTATCATCATCCTCTTTAACTATATCATCTATTCTATCCTTGTAAATATTTATTCGAAAAACAAAATACAAAAATATAAAACCAACAAAAAGAAAATAGAAAAATACAAAACCTGCAAAAACCCATAAAAATCAGAAAATTGAAAAATACCAAAAATATGTTTTCTAAAGACATGTCTTCTGGTATCGATAACATCTACGGTCTTAGAAATGTCATTCAATAATAGCACGGGACTTTAGATGAAGTTCGAGCAGGAGGTGTAAATATTTCTTTCTAAACATGTCATAAAACTATGGCTTACAGTTATTTCAAACTGTAACCCGGGCTTCAAATGATGGCTTGCGCTTATTTGATCAGTAACCGTGCTTAAACCATGGCTTGCTATTATTTCTGATAGCAACCCGCTCTTCAAGAAAGGAAAGTCTTTGCGCTAAACCATTTTTTAAATTTCGTGCACTTATCCTAAAACAAAATGAGGAAAGTATGTTGAAAGACTGTTGTTCCTACACAAATATTTTCCGTCTAAAATTCTTGAGAAAAATATTTGGTGTTTTCAAAATGGTGGAAAATGAGTTGCTTAAAAACAATCAGATTCAAAGTTTTTATGAAATTTGGAAACTCAATCAATGACTTGACTTTTAAAATCTTTTATAAAATGAGTTATTGGTTGATGGGGAAAATGTTTTCAAATCTATATCTTCTAACGAGCTTTCTTAATTATCCTAATATGCTTGATTAAAAATGATGTTAACTTATGTTGAAGGACTAGGTGCGAAGGATATGATTGCTAGGTTTAGATAATTAGAGTTTGATGAACACATTTTTCCCATACATTTATATGAACTGATTGATATGTTGAATTGACTTGAATTAGTCGATTGTTGTTTGGGTGATGTCGACCACCATATATCGGTATGTGTGTTCACTAACGTATGCAGGTATATTGGTATAAAAGAATGTTCGCGATCCGGATCCCACAATTGAAGATGATTGGATGCCGAAAGGAAAGGGTAACTATATCTTGGGTTGACAAATGAAGAAGCGGAGCTTAATTGGACTTCTATGGAGAGTTGGCATAAATGCAACATAAGAGGTCTCACGCATCGCGATGGTTTTCTTCTAAGTGACTGAAGAAACGGAGCTTAATTTGACCTAAGTTGGCATTCAAAATGCAACGTAAGAAGAAGTCTCATTGCATCAGCAGACGGTTTTTCTTCCAAGCCCTACAACAACAACCAAAAGCTTCTCAACCACCTAACATATCTTTGTGCAGGATAATCATGATGATACCATTTTTCTAAAACTTTGAAAAATATTGTTTTGAAAATGGAAAAATATTGTTTTGAAAATAAGTTGAACTAAATTTTGAAAATCACCGGACTTCATTTTATCAAAATTTAAGTCACTCAATTATCGACTTCGGTCATCGATTGAGGGGAGAGTGATTTAATTTAAAATATTTTCAAACAATATATCTTCAAAAGAGTCCGTTTGTACAAAATTATGTGGTGATCTAAAGATTTAATGTTATGTCATGGTATGATTTTTCTTTTGAATCAAGGTCTTTCAAAATGAAATTTTTACTGTTCTTGTTTGATTGTGAAATTGTTTTATTTTACTTAAAGATCTCATAAAACAAATCATACATGACACTAACAATCTTTAATGTCTAAATCTGTTCCTATCTGTCATCTTTCAAAATTAAATCTTGCCACGTCTTTCCCCTAAAATTTTCTAAATAATTTAAATCTCTTGGGATTACAAATCTCAAATGGTTTGAAATTTTTGATCGGGGAGAGATCGTGATTTAAATCTCAAATCTGTTTTAATGGAATTGGTTTTAGTCCTTCAAAGGCACTCCGGCCTCCATGTGCCAAACGATTTCAAATACACAATGCACATGTTGAGGAGGAGGATTTATCCAAAACCAGATGAGTATTTAAACAAGGCCACATTTTCTCCCATGTTTTCTAAACCTAATTAAATCACTTGGGATCCAAAATCTCAAAGGGTTTGATATTTTTGATCGGGGAGAATTTGTGATTTAATAATGAAATTTGATAAAAGGTGATCGATTTGATGAAATTGTGCAGTCGCTCTCTCATATGTGCTAGCGCTTTCGAATCTAGAAGCACATATTGAGGGGGAGCAAAACCATCGAGGTACAAAAGTTTTTAAAAGAGATTTTAAAGTACCTTGATTGTGTTTTCAAATGGTTTTCTTAATGGATTTTGTGATTGTGGATGTGCTTCAAAAGAACTCTTGCCTCTATGTGATAAAATGTTTTAAAATATCCTATGCACATATTGAGGGGGAGAATTTACCAAAGAAATTCAAATGGCTTTTTCTAAGGAAAATGTGATCAAGAAATTATTTCAAAGAAATTATTTCAAAGAACTCTTGCCTCCATGTGCCAAACAAGTTCAATATCATATGCACATGTTGAGGGGGAGGTTTTCTAAATGATCAAAACTATTAAGGTACAAAATGCTTTGATCTCGTATCACAAGTACCTTGATTGTTTTTCCAAATGATTTTTCAATTGGTTTTAAGGAAGAATGAACTGTACCAAAAGACCGACCAATTTACTTTATGCATGGTGTTACAAGGATGGTTAGGTTAGGTATTTGTTCCCACGATCCGCCAGAACCAGAGGGATCTACCCAGGGACAATCCACTAGTTAGTGTAGAGTCCTTAGGTATATTGAAAAAAAAGGAGAAAAGTGAGATATGGGAAGAGTGCCGGTGAGATAGAGCTAGAACTGGAATAAATCCAACAAGGTTTTAGTTATGAAGTCTCGGTAAGCAATGAAGGGGTTGAAGAATGAAAAAGAAATGAAACGAGAAAAAGGTGAAAAGAAATAGCCCTCCAATAATTCAACCTTAGGGCAGAAACCGGGTTCAATACATATGCTACTGGTGGTTACTAAGGTAACACTGGTATTGAAGACAAGACGTCATGGACCCAGTGACGCACTGCACTAAACTTCCCAAACTACTCAAGTTCCTCTTAAAAGGGCTTGTTTCATTCTCACGGGGAACCGACATAATCTATCGACTTTCTCTTAGAGATTGTTGATATTGAAGAAGGAGACCCTCTCCTAGTCTCCGGCACAGGAACCAAATATGCACAATTGAGTCTAGAGCCAAGAGATCATCCACAATATCTCGTTAGGACACTAAATTCTTGAAGACTTGCTTTTTTACACAATGTGGAAAGTAAGTGTATATTAAGAGTCCTACGCATTATCCTTGTGGTATTGCGAACATCAGTGATATGAAAAATATTAACGATGAAGATGGAAATCCTTCTAGAGCCAACATCAAACAAGCTCTTGGTGGGTGACATGTGAGATCTTCTCGTAAGATCAAGCTTGTGACAAGCGGATAGAAACGATGGGGAGATTCATTCTTGAATCAACCTTGGTCCAGGATTGGAATTGACGAATACTTTTGGAAAAACCATTCGATGTGCAAACCTTCTTTTCTCTAGCACGTCGAATGTGTACTTATGTTATCAAAATTCAAAAGTATCTCGATTGAAAAATACTTTTAGAAAAACCGTCGATGTCGCGAATCTCTTCTTTTCACTAGCATGTCGATTGTGTACTATTTTCAAATACAAAAAGTGTTTTGATTGAAAATTGATCTTTCTCATAAAACCTTCGTCGTATTGCAAAACTCTTTATTCTAAGCAATACACGATTGTTTTCAAATCATTTTTCATCAATCATGAATCTCAATTATTTGGTTCACTCACTCGTGTTGTCTTCTTTGAGGCGTTCGGTTTGAGAACAGCTAGAACACTGTGAAACCACTGTCAAGGAGATTCTTGAATCCTACGATCCGGACACAAAAGACTTGTATCAGCGGGAACCGTGGGCGTGTACCTCAATTCAACGAAAGTGATCAAAGACACTTTCGTGTGTTTTAATACTGCTAACTGTTGTTTGCGGTACATTTGGACGGTTGCGGTGATCGAATTGAGGAGTCATTCCAAAGCCGCATGCTCACGATCCACACTTAATTTGAAGAAATCATGATGGTGCATATCTACATAACGGCTCGGATATTTCTATACTTGTTAGTCTTCGCTGCTGCAAATATAATGAACCAGTAAGGCTTCCGCTACTCTGATGGAAAGATGTCATGATTCAAAAGTGTGAGCATGTCGGTCCGAAAGTCACAACTTCACATGATGGCAACACAATAAAGGGTGATCTAGAGATTTACTGTGGCTGATGATCTCAAAGAAAGCTCAAAGATCATCAAAGATGTGGATCAGTTCAAAGACCTCCACTCAAAGTACAAATCAATGCGGACTTTGATGAATCGCTACAAAAGCACAAAGATTGCAGAAATTGAAGAATTCAAGTCTACGAGCTCCAGAACGAAGTCAAAGATAGAATGCTAGGAAGCAAAATGTATTTCATGGGGTGACCTCCCTTAGGGGGAGATTGTTAGGAATTAGAAAATTCCATGTTAAAGAGTCGGTCACCCCAATAATGGTCTAGCATATGTTAGCTCGTAGATTTGTCGTTGTTTACGTTATTTATCAGTTTATTAGTTAGTTATTAGTTTAGTTTAGCGTAGTGTTTCATCGTGGAGGAAGGACGGGTCTTTACCCACTGTATCCCTGATCCACAGGCCGATAGGAGGTCGTATTTCTTGTAACTATAAATACCCCTTCCATCCATGGAAGGGGTGGTGCTTCTCATAATCTAACATTCAACATTTGAGTAAACCTCTAGCAAGAACACCCTCTCTCTCTACTTTCTCTCTCTAAAATGGAAAACATGTATTTTGATCTCCCAAGACCACCCGAATCATCAAACACATAAAAATAATGATCCTACACAAACCATAGTTTTAAGCACCGGTTACAGTCAGAAGTAACTGCAAGCCATTATTTGAAGCCCGGGTTACATGCAATTAACGTAAGCCATTTTTGAAGCTTAGGGTTACAGTCACGAAATAGCGTAAGCCATATTTTTTTACATGTATTGGAAAAGAATATTTACACCTCCTGCTCGAACTTCATCTATGGTCCCGTGCCATTATTGAATGACATTTCTAAGACCGCAGATGTTATCGATACCGAAGACATGTCTAGAAAACATATTTTTGGAATTTTTCAAATTTTCTGATTTTTATGGGTTTTTGATGGTTTTGTATTTTTGTATTTTGTTTTGATGGTTTTATATTTTTCTATTTTTCTTTTGGTTGGTTTTATATTTTTGTATTTTGTTTTCTGAAAAATATATACAAGGATAGAATAGATGATATAGTTAAAGAAGATGATGATCGAAGTACCGAGATAAGGATATCGAGCAACCCCGTTGTAGAAGATAGAAGTCATCATCCCTTAAACATTCACCACCAAAGCTTCCAGGGCTCTTGAATCGAAGAAAGAAATTGAACCAACTGAAAGTGAGACTCTGGCAGCTTCCCCCCAAACCGAAAATCCTTAAGATGAGCAGATTCGAAGCTCTATTTCAAGCTTGCATTAGCCAGGTGCACAAGAAAGCACACCATTACCATTGATCCAGCTGCTCCTTTTAAGACCGATAATCGAGAATCTCCGTTCGGGGTTATATCATCCATAAGAACAACAACGTATCATCCCACACATAAATAATCTTCTCAAATTTCATAACCACTGAAGTGCAGGCGATCCATTCCAAAAGGTGTCAAGAGAGCAATTCTCCCAAGTAGTTGAATTGTTGCAGTCAGCCTCTTTGTATAATGCTCTAGAACTCTCCCAAATACACTTCATGAGGGGAATGAAGAACACCTTCCCATGTTTACATTTTTCTTCCACGATGAACGTGTATGAAGCTCAAGAACCCGAAGTACACCAATATCCAAGAACTCCCGAATACACATCAAGAGGGTAATGTAGAACACCTCCCCTATGTTCACATCTTTCGTCCCCGATGAATTTGTATGAAGCTCAAGTATCCGAAGTATACCAATACACAAGGAATGAATAAGTGATAACATTGAAGAAGCGAGGCCAAGTCACCGATTATCTCTGTAGGTGACAATCTCTGCGGATGTCAACACCGGAATAAGTGATTATATCTCTGAATCACGGATTAAGCCCTCAAGTGAAACAGTTGAGCATCCCCAATGTACACAATCTCTCTCCCACGATCATTGCGACACCATCGAAATCACCACATACTAGTGTACCTCTGTTATCTTGAAACTTTTCTAACATCACTTCCACCACGTAGTTGGAATAATAACACTAAAAGCCTTGATGAGTAAAACCTTGAGTTTCTCTGCGGTCATGACAATTGTTTTCCAGGGATATCTTCAATCACTTAGAAGTATTAAGCTCATCAAGTTTACTCGCCATGAGTCAAACCTTGAGTTTCTCTGCGGTACTAACATTTGTCTTCCGGGATGTCTTCATTACTTAGAAGAGTTAAGTTCATCAAGTTTACTCGCTTTATGTTTATATGTGAGTCTCCTTACGCCTTTTGGTTTTTGACACTTGTAATTAGCAACTCTTTGTAAGCCCAAATACTTGAAATTTGTTGAGAAGATTGCTTGAAGTCTTTGTGAGAATCAACATCTGAAGACTCTCTCGACTATTTATATCAACCCTTCGTAGACAATTTGAAGTGACCATGAAGAAAACCGCTATACCATACTTGAAACTGAAGTCAACTTCCCCACATTTGTATCTTAAGCTTGCACCTAATGATGGAAGAACGATTGTAGAAATTTATGCTTCAAGAAAAACTCTAAGTACTCACTACCCAAACAAAGTATGAGACATTAACACCTCTTGCGATTATCCACACCGTCATATGCGTGTGACGCTGAGTAAAACAAAGTAACTCCTAGTTGTGATAGTTAACCGGTCTTCAACCATCCACTTCGATTGGCGGTAACTAGATAAACCAAGTCTTCAACTCAAATTCTTAAGCCCGAGCAAGTTATCGAATAAGAACACGCCTTTGTGAAAGTCAACTTCAATCTCAAATAAGTGATAAATGATTAACTCGAAGTAATCAACTTGAGTCAAATGTCCAAACGAAATAGTCAATAACAGCGTCTCGAGAGTCGCTTAACGAATATGAGCAATTCTAATTGGGGATTGAATCAGACATATAACACACTCCCAATTAGTGCTCCCCCTAAACCGACAATCTGTTTGATAAATGCCTGCATAAAGAAGAAGTCTTTATATCGTTAAATGCAACTCGTCTTTAGTCTTCTAACATGTAGCAGAAAATGTAGAACCGATGAGACTTCGACCTTCTTCAAGATTGTCCGGTTGGGGAATAGATAGTTAACATCTTCATTTCACCAAAAACACAAGAACATCACCAAAAGCATCCCAATTAACTTACATCTTGCAAATCCCCTTAATTAAGATCCTCCCAATCAAACAAGAACAGAAAGATGTTCATCAAGGAAATCACAATCAGCCCTTGAACACACAAAATGGTAATACCAAGCAAACAATCACATCAAACAAGAATAGAAGGTTGTTCGGAATCATCATGTTAATGTGCACGTGAAGCATTAACCGAAAGCACTTTGTCAATAAACTCATATCAGCTTGTGAAGATGTCAACCAACGGCTCTTAGAAGAGAAAACCTCCATGTGAAGATGACCCGATAAGAAGAAGCTCGGTTCTTACATGAGTTTAGAGCCGTATGACCATTTATATTCTCTAATATCAATCAACAATGCAAAAATTCACACTTCTTCTCCCCCTCAAGAATTGCATACGGAGATGCCATTCTTGATTAAACAAGTGAACATTATCCAAATGTAGTCTATTCACACTTCTCCCGCAAAATCAGCAGGATGTCGCCATCGTCATTATAGTTGAAAGTGGAATCGAAAACAATCAACAGAGCCGGTTCACTTGATGACTGAAGCGCATGAAAAAGTATGAAGCATGTTGATGAGAATGGTCATAATAAGAAGATTTCTCTTCTTGAGAAGATAAAGCGCGACCGACACGCACTTTTCTTTTCTTTGAGTACGAGGCCTGAACGATGTGTTCATACGACATAAGAAGATTTCTTTCTTTCAAGATAAAGCGCATCAAACGTACACTTTTCTGTTCTTTAGAGTACGAGGCATGAACTGTTGTGTTCATACGTCATAAGAAGATTTCTTTTCTTTGGAAGATAATGCTTGAGACGCATACACATTTCTTTTCTTTATAGTACGAGGCTTGAACTGAAGTATTCAAACGTCATAAGAAGATTTCTCTTCTTTGGAAGATAAAGCGCCTGAAACGCATAACTTTTCTTTTCTTTAGAGTACGAGGCTTGAACTGTTGTGTTCAAACATCATAATGTTGAAGTACGAGGCCGAACCGATGTGAACAGGCGTCATAATCTCTCTCTTTTCAGCTCTCTTTGCAGAACATGTAATCAACCCCATTATCATTCTGTAGGCTCTTTGTTGTGACAACTGATGGAGAAAACCCAATATGATGAATTTGACCCTGAATTTAACTAACCCGAACTCGTGACTTAAACTTGCACATATGTAACAAAGAGCGGTGCCGAGAATTCATGCTCCATTGAATCTCTTAAGTACTCTATACTCTTCAACCAACCAACCATCAAGTAATAGACGTACTTTACCTCTTGGAAATCCACAATTGAATGTGACACTAAGCACTACAACGTAACTCCTTTAAGTGATAGTTATTTTGAGGTGATAAGAGCCCAATTCCCCCAAGTGGTAAAAGAAAAGGTAAAATACACCCAACAATAACTAGATTTCCAAGTCTTCATTTTTGATAATAAGCTCGAACAAGGATCTCGAAGAATCTTCATCCATCCATCCCCGATACCTTCAGATACTAAATACACTCGCCCGTGATAATTCACTTCAACCTCAAATAAATAATAGTGAATTAACTCCGTTGTCACATCTTCTGGTTAACTGCTCAAATCTAGCCTTCTTTGACATTTAAATGAACTATGATAATGGTTTCATCCCGACCATGGTTAAAAGCATGTAACCCCGTAAAACCATGTAATAGCCAAACTGCCATGACGAATATCCAAACACACATCCAATTCATGAAGTACACCATTTTATCCTTTCTTCGAAACAGAACCCGTAACACCAGCATCAGAAGACCCCGAGATACGCTTTCCTTTCTCCAAGATGGTTCCATCATCACAGGATTTTACAATTCTATAGTTTAAACCGAGAAATAGTTTCTTTCGCGGGATTTTACAAAACCAAGAATAAACCGTATGATAGTTCCGGATATGCACTTTACAATTATCAGGATATTTCCATTGTTACGGGATTTTACAAGTCTATGATTTAAACCGAGAAATAGGTTCTTTCGCGGGATTTTACAAAAATCAAGACAAAACCGTAAACAATGTCAGCTTGACTGAGTTATGACAACTTTGGTTTTGGTGAATATCTGTTTTAGGGGAACATGCAGCGGTTCATCAACGGTTCATCATCCGACATCATCAACTTCATCAATCATCCAATCAACACCTTGGTACACACATCATTCACGCATTCTGTCGGCTATTGTAGTGACCACATTGAGAAGTAAACCCGATATGCCAAACTTGATCATGAAGTGAAAATCTCCTGATTTGTTACTTAAACTTGTACTAATCCTTGTGAAGAAGAAACGGTGTACCCAATGTACAAAACCTCTTGACATTCTCAACTGAGTGAGACACCGAAGTGATAATTATGTTGTGGGTTAGGCGAGAAAGAATCACAACCGTAATTAACTGCCCAAGTCTTTATCACACTCTATAAATGCCCAGACAAGTCATCTTCGCGGAAGGGTAGAAAGAAAGAAGACGAAATAAGTAAATGTGCCCGGAAAACCTCACTTCAAATCCAAATACGAAATATCGTCCAAAACCCCGTAGTCAGTTTTGTTCAGTCATCAATTCAAGCCGTAACATAGTATCAAGTGATAAACCAAAGTATCAAAGTATCAAGCCGAACCACACACCGACTCTCATCAAATCTCAATGACAAAACTCATGATTAAATTGCATTAGCACAAATCTCAAAGCCAACACTCATCATCAAGTATGTTCAACAAATCTCATAATCAAATCTCATCAAATCCATAAAGTCCAATATCCATATGCAATTCTTGATAAACAGACTCCACCCAGACCATATACGATCCTCTTAACTCCATTAAAACCATTAAATCACATAAGGCCTATGACACTTCAAAGTACATAAAGCCCATCACATATTTGGATCAAGAATATATTAAACATACCCATACAACCAGTAGATCCAAATAATCACAACAGTGAATATCAAAACTACAAGTAATATACTTGACACAAACAAACATGATGTCTCGAAATCGAGTAGCACTATATCCCAATCTATTCGAATCATAGTAATATCACATACACCATGAATGTACAGGCCCAATATACCATATTAGAATGACACCACGTATGTCATACTCAAACCAAATCGGCTCATCAAAAATTATTCAGCATGGCCCATCAATTCAACGTTCAATGAGGCCCATTAATCCAATAAGGTCCAGAAGTAGTAAAGCCCTTGATCATCGGGTATAAAACATCACACAACTTATTATTACCCTAAACTTTCGAAACCCTAATCCTCATCAAAATCCGCCCCACACTCTGTAATACAACTTTCACCAAACCCTAATATTTCATAAAAAAAATAATCCGCCTCTTATCTCCAAAGTTACAGACATCAAACAATCTCAATTTGATCTTCCTCCCATTCGAATACTTCACTTCAAATCATCTTTAAACCATGAAGACTAATCAACCTATGATTAAGTCGAATCTGTTTTCACCATTTGTTGTGTGAAACAAATATCTCCTCTCAAGTCGTTTGATGACTTTGAGTGTGCCACAGAGATGGCTTGAGCTCCTTAAGAAATGTAATTAACGAGGCCACAGGGATGGCATGTACCATTGAATCGGTTTCAACATGTTAGATTCGACCTCAATATGCCTTAACAAACAAAGGTTCACGGGTAGGTATCATTATCTTTAGTTTTTGTTTTGCTATTGGTCCTTCAAACGAAATAAAAGAAAGAAGATAACTTTGTAGTTATGATTCTTCACTTTTAGATTCGGAAAGTAATAATGAAGAGACATCAAAAAATTTGATCGATGAGGATTTCATATATTCGTGCATTTAGACTCTTGGTCTTGAGAAATCATTTGAGTACCACGAATCTTGAAAGCTGAGATTCATTTAAATTGTTGGTTTTGAAGACCATGATGTTTATTTTTTTTTTCATAATAAACGAATCAAAGAGAACCGAGGATAGCACAAATGTTATCACTCGACTTGAGATTCGGATATTAAATCAAGATCTATGACGAGTTATTAATCCGAGTCTTCGATCTTTATGGTCTAGATTTGACTTGTGACACATGATTATAATGACTGAGATCTTACTACTTTTGAGATAATCATTTAGCTTTGAGATCTGTAAAAGTAGATCAGATTTGTTAATGCGGCAGTTGATATGATTGTAGAAGTTGTATGATTGTTGAAGAGTCTTGAGTAGATTGTTGATGAAACGTGATGAGTGCGTATTCACTCATCATTTTTGGTCAAATCTGAGCTGCAAAACATTTAAAAACACTCCGAAATGCATCAAAATACTAAAAATATCTCAAAATTATGTTTTATATGTTTCAGATGCAAAATGTTTAAAATCGATGAAAAATTTAACAAAGTTTGCATAATTGGCAGTTTCAGCCCCTGCTTTCAAAAATTGACGAAATAGTCCTGAGCACGTAATTTAAAAGTCACCAAAGGTCCTTTTGAAATCATAAGTTGTCATAATTAGTCCTTTGGTGAAAAATTTCAAAAGTTTGAGAAATTACAGTTTTGATCCTTGGAATTTTCAGAATTGTCTTGATTAGTCCTTGGGATTTCAGTTTTGGCAAATTTGATCCTTACACTTTTAAAGATTGTCAAGATTGGCCCTTGGAAAAACATTTTCAGAATTTCATGAGTGGTCCTTGGATTTTCAGATTTTACATCTTTAGTCCTTAAAGTATTGTTTGGATCAAATGTTTAATCCTAAGTCCAAGTAATTATTTAGGCCCAAATAATAACAAAACATACCCAATCCAGGTCCAAATCGTGACCCGGCCCTAACCCCTAACCCGACCCGTCATGAATAAACAAAACCAACCCACCGCCTCCCTTGTCCCCAATTTCCTTGAGGAAACCCACAAACCCAGAACCCTAGAAACCACAGTCCCCCAAACTCCCTTTTCTCTCCTCCCCAAGAACACTCAACCCTCCTTCTCTCTATTACCCAGCTACACCTTTACCCAAACCACCCTTTATCTCTTTTACCCAGTTTCCCACAAATCCCAAACCCACTTTCATTTTTTCCAGCTCATTCAAATAGCCATGTCACCAATCCTTGCTTCAAAAGTACCCATGGATGGCTCAGATTGTTCACAAAATGTACCTAATTGATCAAAGGTCGAGATTGAAGGAAAGAAGCACAAGCTCAAGACCTAGTTATTCCAGTAGTATAAATAGAAGCTTGTAAGCCTTTCAAAGGCATGAGGATTCAGTAGAAAATTTAGTTTTAAAATTAGTTTTTAGTTTGAATTTCAGTTGTAATGTTTTTTTAAATTAATGCAATAGTTTTTTTTTCTGTCTCATCTTTGTTCATCGAGCAATAAGCATTCAAGTGCTTATTTGCTATTTAATACTATTTTCTAGTTCTAAAAGTATATTTTGGTTCTGCAAGTTGCTTTTGTACAAGAAATCCTAGTTAAAAGTCTTAAGAAAATCAGTTTTAAATGCTTTTATGCCCATTCAGGGGTGTTTGGTTTAAGCTTATTTGAGGTCGAAAAACCCAATGCTTACCCACTTTGACTCTCAAAGTCAAAGTGGTCTTAGGTCTAAGTAAGTTTCTTAAAGGTGTGTTTAGCTTAGATCACAAGTTTGCAAGTTTTGAAAACAAAAAAAAAAGTCACTTCTTTGCCGCTCGCAGCTGCCTGCTGTTTGCACCCTTTTTTTCACAGCTTATTGATCATCAAAAACTTTTCTAAAGTGCTTTTCTCACATCTCCACATACCCACCTAGATATGTATTTAGCTTATTTGCACTTAGGATGTATCTAGCTTGGCTTAAATAGCACTTAAAATCTGTCCCAAACTCACATCATGTTTGCAGCCCTGAGGATCCCAATAGCGCCCTTGTTTTAGCTTATTTACATTTCCCATTAGCTTATTGTAGGTATCCTTAGTGCTTATTAAGTCCCATAGGTTAGGTTAGTTCATATTTTTGCTTATAAGTGCTTATTTAGCTTGTTAGTATAGCTTATCTTCTCATTGTAATGCTCATGTCTCATGATAAATTAGGATTCTCATAATCGCTATTCCCTTTTTTGACCCTTTGATTCTTGCACATCTAGCTTATTCTAGTTTCTTATTATACCTAGTAGCTTATTCCATGTTCCTTGTGCTTATTCCTAGTTCATTTTGCTTGAAAATCTGCAAAAGGGTGTTTGGTTTTCTTAACTGCCACAACTGTTGTGAATAAGCAGTTGAGAAACTGCTTATTCCAAGTTTTTATAAAAAAGTTTTTCACAAAAAAGTCTTGATTTGGTCTTATTTATAAGTTGCAAAAAGAAAAATTTTAAAAAAAAAAAAAAAAAAAAAAAAAAAAAAAAAAAAAAAATAAAAAAAAAAAAAAGGTGCCACAGGAATCGAACCTGTGACCTTTAGCTCGCACACCCAACACACAACACCTCAAACCATCACGCTTCTAGGGTCTTTTCGCTCATAAACTTGCACCTTCTTTTATTTAAATACCAAAAACAGTCTTTAGCCTTATAGCTTATTTAGGCTTTTTAGTTGCTTATTTCGTATAGTAGTGTACCATTTTTTTATTTTTCTCAAGATCAGTTAGGTTCATAGTATTTTTAGTGAAAATTTTAGATTTTTCTAAAATAGTTTAGTATTTTTTATAATTAAATTAGATTAAATTAGATTTAAATTCATAATAAATAATTTAAAAGTCGAAAAAATACCCGGCTTTTTCCTAAAATTATTTTTAGTCGTTTAGAATGTAGGAAAACGATTTCACACCTCAGTAGCCCTTAAATTGCAAAAGTTTTACGCTTTTGGCTCTGGTGGTTGCCGCTTTTTTTATGCGTTTTAGCACCTTAGGATGTAATTTAGCGTTGTTTTATTGTTTCTTAGGCTTAGTCGTAGTTTATTTAGTGTTTTCTTAGTTTTACATGCTTTATTTTCATTTCCGTTCTTTAATTTGTAGTGTAATCAAAATCCAAAATTCGTTTAACCATTCAAGTCCTTATCACAAAACTCAACGATCCCGTCAATTTCACACCTCGTTGGGACACGACCCGGGGAAATCACTTCCCGGTATCACTTTTATCACTCCCGTGAGGTTTGGCACGTTAACCCTTTTCCTAAAAGGTTGATTTGCCGGATTTTACGGTTATTTTGATATACGTTGATATTGTGTTTTTCACCACTCACTTCACAACGAATCAAATTTTGGCGCCACGCCGGGGTAAGGTGCCGCGACAATATCGTGAAGTATTTGCGATTAGTGACTTGAAGAACCTTCCTCGTGAAGTTACCGTTTTCATAAAATCCAAAAATCCAAAAAATATTTTTCTCGTTCCTCTTATCCATATAATTCTATTTCTCTTACCCTCTTTTGCCGTTTAATTCTATCCTTCGTATCTTCTCTACCATTTGATTCTATTTCTTTAACCCTCTACATGTTTAATTCTCATGGCAACGATCGACATCGCGTTGTTTTCATTGCAAAGGACGTATGGAAGAGGATCAAGTTTATTGTCTCAATCATGAATGTTTATGTAAGCGATGTGGTAGGGCTGGTGCAAGCAAATATTGCTATTGGTGCTAATTATCCTGATAAAAACTCTCTTGATGATTCTCCAAGTTTTTCCGACCACCCTCCACAACCCGAGATTTGTTCTATTGTTTCTAAACCTAAACCGTCTAGATTTGATCAAAATCTTTCGCGATTTACGGTTAAGGTTAAGAGAAAAGAGCAAGAACCGAGACCAAAACGAAGTGGTGGAAATTGCTAGCTCTGAGCACACCACTTGTCCCACCTCCGTCTCAAAACCTTTTTCGGATGATTTCATGAACATTGTTCAAAATTGCTTAAATGAATTTCGTCAAATTTCAACTTCGGAAATATCGCTTTTACCTAACATTTGTGATGTTTTTGAGCCCTCGATTCCTACTCCCGTACCCGAGATATCTTCTTTCGATCAAGATTATTGCTACGGTTGTGGAGACATGTTACCTAAAGGTTTTCGTTGTTTCAAATGTATGTGTGAGTGGTGTGGAAATTATCTCACTAATGGATTTTGTTCGATTTGTGCCGAGAATTCATTCGCTTATGATTCTAATCCAAATTCCTTCAATTATCCACAAAACGATTTCAACTACCCTCGTAATGTATACGAACCACAACCGTACTATCATCATTTAAGTGATTCATCGTTTCAAAGTTTCTCTCCTCAATACCCTCATTGTGCTAAGTGCGGGGGTCCTCATGATGATTATCAATGTCAATCGTGGAATCAAAATTACTATGGACCTGATCCTTGTTATAACACTTCCGGATTTGACCACATCCAACCCCCACAACTTCCCGTCATTGATCAATTTCCTCGTATAATTCTTGAAGAACTTTCTGAGGAACAAGCAGCTCGCAACGAAAGATATTTAGCCGATGAACGAGCAGCTCAAAAGCTTATCCTATTTAACGAAGCTTGCCGTCTCGATGACGAGGATGAGGAAGATTGGGAGATGACAAAGGACAAGGTGCATATCTCAAGCCCACAAAGTACCGCACATGTCCACTCTCCACCCTCATATTGCCTATCTACCATGGAACCTTCGGATAACCTTTTAATGGGGGACGAGCATCATAGCACTATTCCGGAAACGGAACCGTCTTGTGTTGAGAGCCTTGTCCCAAACCCAAGTGAATCCGAGGTTATTTCTGGTGATATGTGTGATGACCTTCTCGATGATGATTCTTCTCCCACCCCGAAAGAACCTGTTGAGGTGACCTCCGAGTCTGAAAATGATTATACGTCGTTTGATGATTCTTTATCGTGTGGAGACATCGAGTATGTGGAGGAGATACCTTCTGAGCTCGTCAGCTTGGAGGAAGTGAGAGATGTTGATCCCGAAGATCTTGATATGGACACTGATTTTGAAATGGATGATGAAGATATTCTCGTTGTGTCCGAGAAACCTTTTGCTATGGCGTTCACTAATCCTCTGTTTGACTTTGATTCTGAATTCACTTTAATTTCGGATAATCCCATCTTTGACATTCAGAATGAGGATAGTGACTCTTACATGGAGAACCTCGTTACGTCTCCATCTTTACCCGAAGATAAGAATAGTGGCAATCCCACTTTGACGTTAGACCTTCTCGAGGAGTTCTCCGATGAACTCGCTCTCGTTGATCATTCTCCACGGGGAGATGATGATGCTCACTTCGACTTTGAAGCTGACCTTACCGAATTGGAAAATCTTCTTTACAATTGGCCTTCTGATAATTCGTCAAGTGACACTCTTATAGAAGAGGTCGACTTTCTTTCTCCGGATGACTCGATACCTTCGGGTTTTCAGAGCGACGATTATGGCTTAGGTCCATCACCCACTCGTCCGCCTGCTAAACCGCCGGATGATGGAACCTCTTCTAAGCCCAACATGGATGTTTTCATTGCTTTAGTGGTGGATAAGATTTCCGAACATTCCGTTAATGTTCCTCAATCTAATCTTTTACCCACCCATTCCACCCGTTGTCATGAGATTGACACTTTGCCTTCTCCTCCCATTTCTTCTCCTTTCCTTCACTCTTACTGGAGTGAAGATACCATCTTTGACCCCGGCATATCTTCTTCTCTTGAGCCGGGAATATATCTCATCGGTGTGGAATTTTCACGTGCTTCAAATGTTTGTCCAAACATCTTGAACGAAAGTCCGATGGAGATTTTCTCTTCCACTTGCTTCCCCAAGGACAAATAAATTCGGGGTCGAGTCAAGCTAGCGACTCGAATCAAAAACAAAAGAGCACGCTATATGGGTTTTCACCCGTATTTCGACTTCTTCTACTTTCTACCACCCTAGTGGGGAGTTGCCCCCTGTTGTACATAAGTTTTCTAAAAAAAAAAATTCAAATAATGGCCGTAGTATTTCCCTTTTACGTTCTTTGTTTCGGCATATCCGCCGGTACTTTGAATATTGAGGGCAATATTCATTTCTAAGTGTGGGGGGGAATTCTCACGAATTTTATCATATAATTAAATCAATTCCCCCGTTTTTGGCCAAAATTTTTTTTTGGAATAAGTGTTTTGCACTTATTTCGGTTATCAACCGCCATGTCTGTAAACAAAAGGATTGGCTAATCCAGGAGCAAACGGCTCTTGGTAAAGATTTCTCAAACCCGTTTATATGGCTTGCAATTTGCCCAAAATTGTATGGTTCTCAACTCACCATATCCTTAAAAGTGAAGAGTTGGCTAGCCCGCAAGGTTATGGCTTGTGGTAAAGGCATTGGAAAATCCATAATTGGTAATCAGCTCACCAAAGATAATATTGATAATTTATCTAAGAGTTGGCTAGTCCGTATGGTACGGCTTCTGGTATAGACAAAATCAAATCCGTTGAAAGCTGGTGGTTTGCTCAAAATCACATGGTTATCGGTGTACCATGGTTCTTACTTGAACTGAACATTTGGCTACTCCGTAAGTAATGGCTTTTGGTAAAGAGATTCAAATCCATTAAATTTTCTCAAAAGATTGCTAGGGACTAGCAATGCTTTAGTGTGTGGGATTTGATGAGTGCGTATTCACTCATCATTTTAGGTCAAATCTGAGCTGCAAAAACATTTAAAACACCAAATGCATCAAAATACTAAAAATATCTCAAAATTGTGTTTTATATGTTTCAGATGCAAAATGTTTAAAATCAGATGAAAAACGAACAAAGTTTGCATAATTGGCAGTTTCAGTCCCCCGTCTTTCAAAAATTGACAGAAATAGTCCCTGAGCACGTAATTTAAAAAGAAAAGTCACCAAAGGTCCTTTTGAAATCATAAGTTGTCATAATTAGTCCTTTGGTGAAAAATTTCAAAAGTTTGAGAAATTACAGTTTTGATCCTTGGAATTTTCAGAATTGTCTTGATTAGTCCTTGGGATTTCAGTTTTGGCAAATTTGATCCTTACACTTTTAAAGATTGTCAAGATTGGCCCTTGGAAAAACATTTTCAGAATTTCATGAGTGGTCCTTGGATTTTCAGATTTTACATCTTTAGTCCTTAAAGTATTGTTTGGATCAAATGTTTAATCCTAAGTCCAAGTAATTATTTAGGCCCAAATAATAACAAAACATACCCAATCCAGTCCAAATCTGTGACCCAGCCTAACCCCTAACCCGACCCGGTCATGAATAAACAAAACCAACCCCTGCTCCTGTCTTCCCCAATTTCCCGCCCAAGGAAACCCACAAACCCAGAACCCTAGAAACCACAGTCCCCCAAACTCCCTTTTCTCTCCTCCCCAAGAACACTCAACCCTCCTTCTCTCTATTACCCAGCTACACCTTTACCCAAACCACCCTTTATCTCTTTTACCCAGTTTCCCACAAATCCCAAACCCACTTTCATTTTTTCCAGCTCATTCAAATAGCCATGTCACCAATCCTTGCTTCAAAAGTACCCATGGATGGCTCAGATTGTTCACAAAATGTACCTAATTGATCAAAGGTCGAGATTGAAGGAAAGAAGCACAAGCTCAAGACCTAGTTATTCCAGTAGTATAAATAGAAGCTTGTAAGCCTTTCAAAGGCATGAGGATTCAGTAGAAAATTTAGTTTTAAAATTAGTTTTTAGTTTGAATTTCAGTTGTAATGTTTTTTTAAATTAATGCAATAGTTTTTTTTTCTGTCTCATACTGTTCACTGAGCAATAAGCATTCAAGTGCTTATTTGCTATTTAATACTATTTTCTAGTTCTAAAAGTATATTTTGGTTCTGCAAGTTGCTTTTGTACAAGAAATCCTAGTTAAAAGTCTTAAGAAAATCAGTTTTAAATGCTTTTATGCCCATTCAGGGGTGTTTGGTTTAAGCTTATTTGAGGTCGAAAAACCCAATGCTTACCCACTTTGACTCTCAAAGTCAAAGTGGTCTTAGGTCTAAGTAAGTTTCTTAAAGGTGTGTTTAGCTTAGATCACAAGTTTGCAAGTTTTGAAAACAAAAAAAAAAATCACTTCTGTTTCGCCCTGCTCACGAAAAACAGCAGCTGCTGCCGCTGCTTGCACCCTTTTTTTCACGTACTTATTGATCATCAAAAACTTTTCTAAAGTGCTTTTCTCACATCTCCACATACCCACCTAGATATGTATTTAGCTTATTTGCACTTAGGATGTATCTAGCTTGGCTTAAATAGCACTTAAAATCTGTCCCAAACTCACATCAAGTAGTGTTTGCACCATACTCAGTCCCAATAGCAGCCCCTTGTTTTAGCTTATTTACATTTCCCATTAGCTTATTGTAGGTATCCTTAGTGCTTATTAAGTCCCATAGGTTAGGTTAGTTCATATTTTTGCTTATAAGTGCTTATTTAGCTTGTTAGTATAGCTTATCTTCTCATTGTAATGCTCATGTCTCATGATAAATTAGGATTCTCATAACTGCTTATTCCCTTTTTTGACCCTTTGATTCTTGCACATCTAGCTTATTCTAGTTTCTTATTATACCTAGTAGCTTATTCCATGTTCCTTGTGCTTATTCCTAGTTCATTTTGCTTGAAAATCTGCAAAAGGGTGTTTGGTTTTCTTAACTGCCACAATCATAGAATAAGCAGTTGAGAAACTGCTTATTCCAAGTTTTTATAAAAAAGTTTTTCACAAAAAAGTCTTGATTTGGTCTTATTTATAAGTTGCAAAAAGAAAAATTTGAAAAAAAAAAATAGTTTGAAAAAAAAAAAAAGGTGCCACAGGAATCGAACCTGTGACCTTTAGCTCGCACACCCAACACACAACACCTCAAACCATCACGCCCTAGGGTCTTTTCGTTCATAAACTTGCACCTTCTTTTATTTAAATACCAAAACAACTTTTAGCCTTATAGCTTATTTAGGCTTTTTAGTTGCTTATTTCGTATAGTAGTGTACCATTTTTTTATTTTTCTCAAGATCAGTTAGGTTCATAGTATTTTTAGTGAAAATTTTAGATTTTTCTAAAATAGTTTAGTATTTTTTATAATTAAATTAGATTAAATTAGATTTAAATTCATAATAAATAATTTAAAAGTCGAAAAAATACCCGGCTTTTTCCTAAAATTATTTTAGTCGTTAGAATGTAGGAAAATCGGCCACACCGTAGCCCTTAAATTGCAAAAGTTTTACGTTTTTGGCTCGGGTGGTTGCCGTTTTTACGTTTTTGCGTTTTAGCACCTTAGGATGTAATTTAGCGTTGTTTTATTGTTTCTTAGGCTTAGTCGTAGTTTATTTAGTGTTTTCTTAGTTTTACATGCTTTATTTTCATTTCCGTTCTTTAATTTGTAGTGTAATCAAAATCCAAAATTCGTTTAACCATTCAAGTCCTTATCACAAAACTCAACGATCCCGTCAATTTCACACCTCGTTGGGACACGACCCGGGGAAATCACTTCCCGGTATCACTTTTATCACTCCCGTGAGGTTTGGCACGTTAACCCTTTTCCTAAAAGGTTGATTTGCCGGATTTTACGGTTATTTTGATATACGTTGATATTGTGTTTTTCACCACTCACTTCACAACGAATCAAAACGTGTTGGTATATGGTTTTGAAGTCATGTGGTCAATTCATCTTCTTCATTTCTGTCTTGTTCAAAGTGTTGAGTCAAGTGCTAAGCCAAGTGCTGAGCCAAGTCACTAAGCAAGTCGCTAAGCAACTCGCTAAGCAAGTCGCTAAGCAACTCGCTAAGCAACTCGCTAAGCAAGTCGCTAAGCAACTCGCTACGACTTGTTAAATAACAAGTCGCTAGATAAATAAGGTCATTTTTTTAAGTCGCTATGCTCAAAAGCAAGTCGCTATGTTTAAGCACAAGTCGCTACTGCAATACAGTGAATCTGGACATCTTTAAAGGACAGCTTGCTAGATTTTCCGGCGAGTTTTCCGACCATTTTTCCGACCATATTCATACAAACCCAGGAAAATTACTAAAAAAGTCATCATTTTGCCTTGTATGACCACGAGAACAGATGTATGACCACATTTTGACCAAAAATAATACACGGTTTGGATCAAAAGTCATATAAAAATATTTATTAACTCGACTTAGGACAAAAAAGGACAGGATAGATATGAACTTTGAACCAAGACATTTAATTTATTGACCAAAAAAAATACAGACTTGTCAAAACTGATATACCACAATACTCGAAAAGATATTTTCCGACCATACAAATACATAAAACAGTTTCGAACAAGTATCAAAACCACAAATAATCATCAAAACACAAAAACCTGTCTCTGATACCAATTGTAGGATCGTGAATATTATTGTGTTTGATGATTCGGGTGGTCTTGGGAGATCAAAATACATGTTAGCCATTAGAGAGAGAAAGTTAGAGAGTTGGGTGTTTTCTTGGTAGAGAGTAACTTCACAAATGTTGAATATTAGATTGAAAAGCACCACCCCTTCCATGGATGGAAAGGGTATTTATAGTTACAAATACACGACCTCCTATCGGCCTGTGGATCAGGTATACAGTGGGTAAAGACCCGTCCTTCCTCCACGGTGTTGCACTAAACTAATCTACGCTACAAACTAACTAATAAACTGCTAAATAACGTAAACAATGACAAATCTACGAGCTAACATATGCTAGACCATTATTGGGGTGACCGACTCTTTAACATGAAATTTCCAATTCCTAACAAAAATGAAACTTTAAGACGATGTTTTCTTAATAACTTTTGCGAAAATGATCTAACGATGGTCGAATTCTCAGGTTATTACTAAAATAATTTATCTTACGAGAATGTGGATTAAAAATTTTACGGGATGAATAGTAAATGTGAATAGTAAAAGTGAATAGTAAATTCTCAAAAATGAAAAGTAACCTAAAAATGCGGGTGGTTACACTATGCCTTCATGAATCTCCTTTAACCGATAAGCTAATCCGTCCCGAACCTTCTTTAAAGTGTGATCACAAAAGTTGTGAAGCTCCTTGCACCCCATGAAGCAATTGCGGTGAAGTTCACTGTGGTAAACTACCCTAAATGGTTTCTTAATGATGGTGTACTGAGCAAGATGGTTGATATCGGGAAGGTCCAGTTGTGGTTTGGTGAGATTAACACGTTTCTGGTATGATTCCACGGCAAGTTGAATATCTTCGACACGTTCTTGGATAACGATGCTTCTGATGAATATTAGCAATGACTTGATGTACTGGAGTGGATGTTTGTGGAGAAATGTTGTATTCGTCCTTGTACCTTGGCAAGGTGCATATCTTCAATGTCATTGAGTGACAATCTCGAGAAATCCGCCGAAAATTCATATTCCTGTTCGCCTTGGCGCTTTGACTACTATTTTCTTCAGGAATGAGTAGTCCCACTTGGACGACAAGGTAACATGCATTATAGCAACGATCCGTTCATCACCTGTACACTCTTTCTTTGATTTGAGTACTGGCAGCTTGTAGTAGATTCTTCGTTCGCGGCCAATGATGAATCCCATATAGTGCATCGATGTCATACTTAACCACATTGTCAACAAACATGTGTGTGGCTTCTTCCTCGATGGCTATATTGTTTGAGTAGATTGCTACCGGGAAATGGAAGGTGAGTAAAGTAGCATATTTCTTGCTCACATCGCTACCGTGCTGAAGAAATTCCAGGTCGTTGTTGAAGAAATATTGGTAAGGAATCTTCGGTTGATCAGGTCGGCCAATGGTGGGTAGAGGTTTTGTCTAGTCGGTGTAGTAGTGAGCCTTGTCAGGTCTGGTGAAGTTGATATTGGATTCAGGGTTGAGCCAATCAATGTTGTTGGACATGGCTCGTGCTATGTTTTCGAGATGATATTCGACTTCAATTGCACCTTAGCTCCAGTTTTAGCAGTTGAAAAGCTTTGTTCTTGATTCGTTTCAACTCTGCTTTAGTCATCTTCTTCACCTTGAACTTTTCCTAAATAATCTTGACATGCTCCATAGTTCACCATCTACCTTCTTGACCTTCGGTAACTGAGGGGTTGCATCAACAAGCTTTGAAAACCATTCATACTCTTCAGATTCGTCGTCATCTAGCCATGACACAACCGAAGTTGACTTTTCTTCTTTGGCTTTGATGATGATGATCGTTGCTTTGTTGATGTAGAAGAAGGTGGTTGTTGTTACTCGTGGATCTCTTCGTCGTCACCACCAGTGTATTCAAAATAATCACTAGTTTTCTCCTTTGGTGGTGAAGATTCAGAGTCCCGAGGTTTGTCCGTAGTAGGAGGACGTTGTGGAGATCTTCTGGAGGTGGTTTTCCTTTAGGGTGGTGGAGGCATAGTTGATGAATCGTCATTTTTCTTCTTTCGTTTCGACTCAGAATCTTTATCCGCATCATCATTGTCTCTTGGACGCTTAGCCCTTTCACCAAGCCGCTTTGCATGAAGTTTTGAGTTGATATTCCAGCAATGCCTCAAATAGTTTAGCTTCGTCAAAAGTAAACGTTGCAGATCGTTTAGACATTTGTAGAACAAGTCTGGAAATCAATTCTCGCATCGAGAGACAACCGCAGGCTCGATTGGATTGATTTGCATTGCTACAGGAGTAGATTGCATTGTTTGCTTGACCAATTGCATGAGATTCGGATAGAGTTGTCTAGTGAACATCTCTCTTGTCACTTCAGTGCGGATGTCGAAGAAACTTGTGAGTAAATTCTCTGATCGTCTTGACCATTTCCCCTTGAATATCTCTATCGAGAAACTGTTGAATCTGTTCCCTTTCATCCAAAAACTCATTTATCACCTTCTGAAGAAGATTGATTTTGTCCGTAATTTGATTCAGTTTCTTATTGACCACGTTTTTCTTCCTAACTTGTCTGACAGCTTTGACAATCTTTGTCTTTGCACGTGATGCCCCAAGTATCGGTTGGTTTCTTTACAGATCTGGATGCGGATCTGGTGGTGGTATCTTTGGATGGTGGTGGTGAAGAGTGAGATGATGAATCAGACGAAGATGAGTCATGAGAAGGCTCAGAGTCATTTGGTGGCTCAGAAGTTTGTTCCTTGCTACGGACAGGACTATCTAGAAGATAATCATTAGCTTCTTCTTTAGCTTTAGCCTGTTCTTCAGCTTTAAACCTAGCCTCTTCTTCTGCCTTAGCTTGTGCTTCCTCTTCAGCTTTTTCTTTAGCAGCTTCCTCAATATCTTTATCTGCGATTCTCTCATCCTTTTCCTTTTCTTCTTCTTCCTCAAAAGTGAATGGGACTTCATAAGATTGCTGATGTTGCTCGGTGGATTCCGTAGCGGTGGCACCAGTTCGCTTATCGGGTCGATTAACCGCATCACGAATTGATATTGTTAGTCCACCACTACTTGAATCACCAGGGCCTCTTGTTTGTTCACGATTAAATTCCTTAGCAACATGTTGTAATCTTAGATTCTTCAGTGTTTTTCTGTAGTCCTTGTCTTCATCCTTTGGCTCTTCTTCTGAACTTTCTTCCTCTTCCTGTTCTTCCACTGGAGTTTTACCCTTGTCAGTTTTAGGACTTAGAGGTTTGTCAGCTGTTGTAGTATCATCTGTAACAGTTTCCGAGTAGTGAACCTCTTCATCCGTGTCAGTATCCTCGAAGTCCTCATCCTTTAATTTAAGTGCTGTTTGAGGATTAGGAACTGCAACCTTTGAAGGAACTTTCCTTTTGAGAGTATGATTTCTCTTTGGATACTTTCGGGTACTTCCAGTGCTTGTTGCACTTCCAGCACTGCCTCTCCTGGTCTTCTTGACTGGTATAGCGGAAGACTTTTCATCAATGAAGCCAAATTTGCCTGATGCTACAGCTTCTTGATATCTTTTGTATGATTGAAGATTCTTTATATCGTCAGTGAGAAGGTAGTCTGGCAATACAACACCTTGTTTCTTTGTTGTTGAGTCTTTGAATCTGACAATATTTAGTGTAGGCTCAAACAACTCGGAGTGATGGTTGGGGTCATCAAGTCTCAAGGGAATGTCCAGATTATTCCCGAGTATCCTTTGGATCAATAATTTAGTGTACCTGATGTAGGGGATCTTGGTGCCAGGTTTCTTGAGATATGACATCATGTCATCCCAAATCAGACTTGCGAAGTCGATGTGCATCATGTTGACCATGCCCCAAAATATCTGTAGTTCCATGAGCTTAGGATGCTCATAACCACTATCACGTCCAGAAACTGATTTGGCAATCATGATGTAAAGAGTTCTCCATGGTTGAGGAATGTTCTTAAGATCCACAGAAGAATGTTTAGTTATGATCCCAGCAGCTTCATCATAGCCAATATTGACCATGAATTGGAGAGTAGTCTCTTCAGAAGGAGTAGCAACATAAGTAGCAGGCTGGATGGCAGGAAGACGGAGAATTGCTCTTAAGTCTGCTGCAGTGATAGTGACTTGTTTGTTGTTAAGTGTCACTGTCACAGCATATTGACCATCGATCTTCTGCATGGTGTGCCAGAATTGGTGAATATAAATCTCCGGTACTGTTGCAGAGTTTGTGAGCATGTTCTTGTATGGATGAGCCTTCAGAATATCCACAGCAATATGACAAGAAGACTCAGAGTACGTGAAGTTATCGAAGGCGACTTTGAGATTGTTCTTCCCAATCTTCATCTTGTAACTATCAGGGAAAATGGCTTCCATCGTGAGAACATTTGGTGCATCAACGTTTTCCATTGTGACGTCCATGTTGTGATCTAAAAGATATTGAGCCAAAAGAACCAACATATCGAAAGACATTACGTTAGTCAAAAGTTGATTTTATTGTCCAATTATTGAATATGTTATGTTGATGAATGTTACGAGTCTAACGTCACTTGTTTGTCCAATAGTCCAAAGTGGTCGTGATAAGTTTCTTGAGTTTATTAGTTTTGAATTTTAAAGTCCAAATTTTCACTCATTTTCATAACATATTAACCATTATAGCTTATTAGTGACATTTTGGTTTTATGACGTTATGATTTATTTATTTACAAGTTTGTACGCGTAACAATTCATAATTATGGTTAAAAGTAAGGCTTAAGCATAGAAATTGCAAGCTTATGCGTAAACAGTTGACCATACGCGTAAGCATAAGCTTATGCGTAGGAACTCTTCTTACGCGTAGGAAAAGAGCCCTTGGCATAAGACTTACGCGTAAGCGTATGTTGGAGCTTATGCGTAAGGTTTACTCGTAAGAGTGACCCTTATGCGTAAGACTCAAGTTTACGCATATCCTTCACAGGATACGCGCAATCCCTTTGTAGAACCTTACGCGTAAGGTTTAACCTTGATTCTGAATTTTGCACGCGTATAACCTGAAATAAATTCATCATAACGTGTCCATTAACATATTATTCCATTCCTTTCATTTTCACATGTTATCACAATCATACACAGTTACGCGTAAGATTTTCTTTTGCGTAAACCTTAAACCCTAATGATTTGAATTTTACGACTAAGAAATCTAGCCATAGGTTTTGCACCAAATTCATTCTGAGATGTCTTAGAGGCCATGAGATAGTATTGCAACAAGTTTTAACATTTAAAACCACAAGAATCAAAAATACCCAATTCATACGAGGCTAAAACCCTAATTCTCATTTTCACAAAATTCATGTTTCTGGGAACGATTCAAGTGTGGTTTAGGTCAATTAAGCATGTAACAAACATTATTCAACCATCTAATTATCCAGAAATACTCACACAAGAAAACCCCTAAATCCACGCATAAACCCTAATTATGAATAAGTGATTAAAAACAGTTTCTGGGTAGGTTTTTATGATGAAAATGATTTAAATACTTGATATAAACGTTGAAAACACAACCCATATCATCAAAATCAACCAAACGTGATCATGTGTTCATAAGCTTATGCGTAGACCACATAATCACGCCTAGAGTAAAATCAAACCGTTAGATTTGTGAAACATTAAATACCAATGTTTAAAAACACTCAAAGAATCATAAACCATGTTGGAATCACTCCTAAACCTTATTCAAGTGTTAGTTACTCATATGTAATAGTTAGCTTATTATGGCCTTTATGTTTGTTATTAGCCTTAAGCTTATGTAGAAGGCCCATGAGCTTAGGCCCAAGACTATAAGAGAAAGGGAGGAGTAGGAGTGTTGCCCTAGCTCCTTGCCTATAAATACCTTATGTAAACCTTCATTTGAAGGTTGGTTGTTCAAGTTATTCCTTTCACATATCACCTACGCATAACCGTCTATAGTATATCGTGTATGTGTGTTTGTTTACTTGTTCAATCGCCTTATCTCTTTCTTATAAGCTTGTGTGGTAAACCTTGTGACCTAACAGTGGTATCAATTGCCAAATAGTTGGGTGAACAAGTTTGTTTTTGAAGGTATTTTTCTTGGTCTTACGCGTAAAGTTAACGTATTCTTTGGTTAGCTTAAAAACTTGTTTTTTACACTTTTTAATCCAAGATTCTTGTACTTTCAACGTTTTAAGGTGTTAAAATACTTGTTTTTGGCAAAAAGTTTCAAACTTTATGCGTGGATCATTGTTTTTGAGCTAGTTTTTATTCGTGGGTGTAGTTCTACGCATAACTGTTTTAAGGGCTTTGGATCATCAAGTTTCACACTTTTGTGTATTTTGTTATGAAGCTATTTTATCACACAAAAACTGGTTTAGAAACACTTTTGGACAAAATCGGTTACGAGTAATCCTACGCGTAGTAAAAACCCTAAAACTACGCGTAAGTGCCTCCTTGGTTTGATCTTCATTTTCGTGGTTTATTCCGTGTTTTCTTACTTGGATAAGTCTGAAAATACGTCGACTTTGGATATCTTTGCACTGTGATAGTGTAAAAGATCATTTGGGCAAAACCCTAAAATTACGCATAAGCATAAGCTTACGCGTAGAAATCCTACGCCTAAGCCTAGTCTTACGCATAAGAAAATCCTACCCTAACTTTCTACTAACTTTTGTCTACGCCTAACTTTAGTACTTTTCCCTACTTACGCGTAAGCTAAATCCTACGCGTAACTCCTTATTGTTACGCGTAACTTTGGTGTTTTTACGCATAAGTGCTACTTGGTTCTTGTCTCTTTCTACGCCTAAGGACTCTTCATCAACAAAGGTTCATTCGACTACAAAGATCCATTTTACCAACACAAGTTTATCAACATGTCACAACCACCATACTCTAACTATTTCCCTTACACTTATCCTCATCCTCAACGCCAACAACAACTAACTCCACAACATCAACAATGGAATCAACAACAAGCAATTTATCAACAACAATTTAACCAACAACATACTCCACAACTTGCTGCAAATCCACAACCTCAAATGGTTCAACCACCACCAAGTCTTCAAGCTCAACCGTACACAAATGACTTTAATCAACATCCATCAAGGATCACTATGAGGGAACCCACTTGGTTTGCAAAGATGTTTGAAACTTTAAGCTGCCAACAATCAATTCATGAGGCTGGATCACTTGATAGACCTCCAATGCTCACTCCAGAAACTACGATCAATGGGTGATAAGGTTCTTTAGGTTTTGTGATCTAAAGAAGCCACATGGAAAGTTCTTAAAGAAGGTTATCTTGGAAGGTCCATTTGAGATGCCTACTGTCATTGTACCCGGAGATCCAAATGCCATTCCACCAAGAGATGAACAAACGAACATTGCTACTCAAGCAGACTTGAATCCTAAAGAACTTCTACACTATGAAGCAGATGAGCTTGCAATGGAATATATCCTCCTAGGATTACCAAACCAAATTCTTCGTAGTGTTGATGCTCAAAAGACTGCAAAGAAAATGTGGGATCATATTCGTCTTCTTATGGAAGGATCTGTACTCAATCGGGAAGATTTGGAATCCAAAATTTACTTGGCTTATGAACACTTCATGATTGAACCACGAGAGACACTCAGAGTCCTATCATCACCGATTTTTAGACATCATAATGATTTGGATAAACACAACATCCACATGCCAAGAATTGCAGTGAATACTAAGTTCCTAAGTAGTCTTGGTCCCGAATGGGAGAAGTATGTCATTTTTCTCCGCCGTTTAAAAACATGCATCAGTCGACCTACGGATTGTTGTACGATTACTTGAAGCCTCATGAAAAGGAAGTTGATAGGAAAGGATTCTCCGTGCTCAAATTGCTCCACCGACACATCCGAAAAATCAACAACTTGCCTTATATGCTCAAAACAATTATTCTCCTCAACCAACAACTCAACCAACTGCTACAATCACACCACATGATCCGTCACAACCTCCATCTCAACAAACTCAATTGGTTCCATACAACAACAACAATGCTCAAGCCCTGAAGCTAATGAGGAATCTGATCCATTCGAAGCATTTCAACAAGGATTTGCTATGATTGCTAATGCCTTTAGCCGTTATACCAACAAATCCAACAACCGTATTTGTTCCTCATCTAATACAAGGAATCAAGCCTTTGTGAACAATGGACGAGTTGAAGTTCGAATCGTGGTTATGGTCGCCGATGGGCGGTGGTCAAGGGTTTAATGCCGTGGGTAGGAATAACAATCGAGCTCCAATGGTGGAACAGGGAAATGCTCAGAATGGGTTGAATGGTCTTCGATGCTACAACCGCAATGAGAAGGGACACCTGGCTAATGCATGCCCAAAGCCAAGGACTAGGCACAGTGCTTATTTCAAAGAGGCTCTTCTTTTGGCTCTTAAGGATGAAGCTGGTGGATCTCTCACGCACAAAGAACGAGTTTTATGGCAAATGCAGACTGATGATGATATGGAGGACTTGCGTGCCAATGCAAAGTTATGTTGATGGCCAATATGCATGAGTTACACATGAGTGACACAGGCCCAGTGTATGACACTCATGGCTTGTCTCAGGTACCAACAAACCATTTTCATCTCGATCTACTATCTCCGCCAACATCTGAATCCGCAAGGCTCGATGTTCAAAATGAGTCGTCCATCATCTCATTCCGATTTTCAACTAGATCCCGTAGTTATATTTGACGATCAAGATGACCAAACGGTCTCCCTTGATAATCAAATTGACTCCGTGGTTATACTTGAGGATCTCAGTAATGATCATGTTGAGACTCACGTTGAACACGCCAACTTTGCCTCATCCATATTTTGCTCGATTAATACAAGACCAACAGACCATAGTGGAAAAATGTCATGCCATTAATCGGGACTTAAAATGCAAAATGCATGTTAACCAAGGATTTTGAATGTTTACAAAAGCAACTCAACTTTTTCAAAACTCAAGAAAAAGGTGAAAAAGGTTTTGAAGCGACCTTTGCCAAATCTCATCAAAATGAAAAATATTTAGAGCGACAGATGCATGATCTAGCCGCTTCGAAGAATGCTTTGTTGTCTGAAATAGAACAACTGAAACATGAACATAAAAAGCAAATTAACGCTCTCACCTTGGAAAATCAAAAAGCTAAGGCTGAGTTGTTAACTTGTCAGAAACAGTTCTCTGCATACAAAAAGCATTCAACGAAACGAATAGATGATCATCTTGAAGAAATCATCGGCTTGCAAAACAAACTTAAAGAGTTTAAAACTGTTGTTTACAAACATGGCGAGTCGGTCACACCATTGAAAAGTTTACTTTAAAACCCAATCCAAATGGATATGGACCGAATCTTGCCGATTACAAACCTAAGCTTTCAACAAAAGCATTCAAACCAAATCCCAAGTTTCCAGTGTAGAATATAAAGTTGATAATTCTCATATGAAGTGTTGTTGAATACAATCGTCAAGAGGAATTAGATGCAGAAGACGAGAGTCGATCAAAATTAGAAAAAGTTGTTTACAACAAACCTTTTAACTATTCAAAAGCGGTCACTTTCGTCACACCAACGGATTCTTCTAACACACCAAGGGTTATCATCAAAACACCGGAGTCTTCTAATGTTAATCCCAAACCGCATTATGCACAAATTTTGGTCCTTTACCTTCCATCAGTGAAGTAAATTCAAAACCTGAAAATCGAAAAATTCTTAGATATTTTGACATTTTCATGGTTGACCTCAAAATTTTACAACATGAGATAGAATATCGCTCTGAAATCAAAATTGATCATTTTCAATCGCCTCGGCGAGAACAAAGAGACATTTTTCGGAAAAATCTTTTACCTAATGTTAAAATTTGAAAAATTGTGCATTAGCCTAGGAAAAGGATTTTCATAAGGAACTTGGAGTGATGAAGGTCGTTTCGAGAAAAACGAAACATCTATTTCTATAACTAAACGTAAAAAGAAAATGTTGAGAAAAGATGTTGATCGACTCTTGGAAGATGTCATATGTGCTGATGTCCATAATGTTGTGTTATTGAATTCTTTGTCATATGCATTTGATCATACCTCTGCCGATATCGTTGATTCGTGGATAAATGTTGAGAACACTAATAATGTGCTTCAATCGAGTCCTTAACAGTTGAAAACAAACGATTGTCAAACGAACTTTCAAATGCTATACGTCGTCTTAATTGGTGTCAAAAAGATATTCACGATCAACAAATTGCTTTTCAACACAAAATCGCCTTGCACACAAAATCTTCGAATCCTAAAATTGAGCAATTGGATGATCAAAACGTGTCTTTTAAGTGTCAAATCTCAAAATATGAACAAGAACTTGTAAAAGTTAAAAGGAATATGGTGTCATATTTGATTTACTCAAAAGACTCGTGATGAAGCATCAAATGAACTTGATCATTATCTTGCACACACTAAAGAAGTTATGCATTTTGCCGAAATGTTCGGCTCAAAATCAAGATCTGATTCACACTATCATCAAGTTAAGAGAAATGTTAGGAAAGTATGAACAACTCCCGCCAACCATCATTAAGAGATTAGCCCAAGTAACACTTAGTACTCATGAACCTAGAATCTCTACTGCCAAATCACAAGTAGTTAACGTGCTTCCTTCTACTGAAACAGGAATAGTTGAGCCTTTTCCAAACGTCCGCACTTCACGACCTAGGAGCACTCAATCGAAGAATAGGAAGTTGCGTCCTAAGAAAAGATCAATCAAGAATGCTAAAGTAGAAGAACACCCTAGGACTATGAATAAGACTCACGTTGCCTCCACTATAGATATTGCGTCGGACAAATGTAATAGAAATAGTGATGTAACGAATGCTAAACCGTTAAGTACTTTTGATATTCAGTCGGATGCACCTTGTGTTATTTGTGGTAAAAGTATGAATTCTGATTGTCATGATAAATGTGTTGCTAAAGCTATCATCTCGTTTAAGGAATCCTAAGAACCGGAATACCTCTAGGCCCACTAATCTTTCTAAGTCTTGCATGGCTTGGTAGACCGCCATCTTTAGATTCTAAGAAACGCATTCTTGTCCCTCTGTAGCTCCAGTATCACCTCCTAGGAATGTAGTACCACCTAGTGCATTCACTAAGACTAAAGCACATACTAGTTGAGATGGCGAAATGGATATATAACACGCTAGGATTTAAGTGGATACCTAAAGCTATTGATGTGTGTATATCCTACAATAACTCTGCTCGGAACCCTCTAACTCATCGGGTTCCACGTCTACTTCTATTCCATCTATGTCGCCTGTGTGTAATGCGGTGATACGATCATTCTCTGGATTGTTGATAGCGGATGTTCCCGACACATGACAGCAATCTTAAACTGTTATCAAACTTTATTGCAAAGTTCATTGGCAATGTCAGGTTCGGGAATGATCACTTCGCAGCTATCATGGGCTACGGAGACTATGTCAATGGGAACATCGAAATAAGCATGGTTTACTATGTGGAAGGCCTCGGTCATAATCTGCTTTCAGTAGGTCAGTTTTGTGATGGAGATTTGGAGGTTGCTTTCCAGGAGAAAACTTGTTTCATTCGTGATCTACAAGGAAATGACCTTATGTTTGGATCGCGTAATTCTAGTCTCTACACTATCTCTATGAAAGACATGGTTGCTTCATCTCCCATTTGTTTACTTTCAAAGGCAACATCAACAAAATCCTGGCTATGGCACCGTCGTCTCTCACATCTAAACTTTCAAACCATCACCAACCTTGCTCGACACAAACTAGTTGAAGGACTCCCACGGTTCCGATATTCTAAAGATCACCTTTGCTCAGCTTGTGAACAAGGCAAAAGCACTCGTGCTCATTTTCCTTCAAAGGTGGAACACAGCTCTCAACATGTGCTTCATCTTCTTCACATGGATTTGTGTGGCCCGATGCGCGTGCAAACGATCAATGGCAAACGCTACATCTTAGTAATCGTTGATGACTATTCACACTGGACTTGGGTCTACTTTCTTCGAAGCAAAGATCAAGCTCCACAGATGATCATCACCTTTCTCACGAAAATACAAGTTCGCCTACTAAAACACCGTTCGACTAATCGAAACAGATAGAGGCACAGAATTTGTTAATCAAACTCTTCGTGAATTTTATGAGAAAGTGGGAATTCAAAGACGACATCTATTGCACGACACCCGAACAAAACGGAGTTGTCGAAAGATCTAAACCGAACGTTAGTGGAAGCCGCAAGAACAATGTTAATCAATGCTAAACTTCCGATTACTTATGGGCGTAAGTCTGATCTACTACATGCTATACTCAAAATCGTTCTATGATTACAAAACGCCACAACAAAACACCTTTCGAGCTCGTCCATAACAGAAAACCGAATCTAAAACACTTTCATGTATTTGGATCTCTTTGCTATCCGAATAATGATCGTGATGACTTTGTGTAGGATCGATTAAAACTAGTGATTTATGTGGTTCGGGGGGTCGGGGAAGCTCAAAGAATGAATAAGACATGGTATTATTTAGATTAAAGTAAGGGAAGATGCGTGTGTTTCTGAGAGAGAACTTAAGAAAACACACACACTTTTACAATAAATTCCTTTACCCCTAGTCGGGACTAGAGGGGTATTTATACTTCAACAAGCCTAACTTAGCACTATTGACAAAACTAGTCCTCAGGAATGAGTAAAGAAGAAACTATCGCATTCCCCGTGAATGCATTTCACTGAAGCACAATCTCTCCCCAAGTGATGTCATACGCGAGTTAAGCCACAATGTTCCCTACAAGCAAAATTAAACACAATGTGATAAGCCAGTAGCCTCCAAGAGTGTCTTCACAAATATCAAACTTCATGAATCTTCTCACCGCCATCTCTTTACTTGCGAAGAACAATGCGAAAATCTAATTGGGATAAAAATATGACCTGCTTCCCTAATTAGTGCTCTCCCCCAAACCATTCAAATTTTCCGATGAAATTTCAATTCGAAGAAGTCTTTGATAATTAAATTAGAATCGCTTTTAGTCTTCTAACACGCGAAAGCGGAAAAATGTATAAAAGACCTGCCGACTAATTCTTTCAAGATTGTCCATTCGGGGAATAAGATATCAACATCTTCATCTCACCAAATGCATTCCGCTTATCTTTCATATATCAATCAAAATTTCATAATGTACACATTTCTCTCCCCTCAAGGTTACGATTTATCTGGACCAAGATATAATTATGTATATGAAGCATTAATCGAAGCATTCTATCACAAAAGAAATCACCACAGGAGAAGATGTCGATGAACAATACCATTTAAAGTTGTCTAACTCATCTCAACCCCCTCAGAAAAATTCAACGCAAAACTGTAGTAACTACATGTGAAGATAACCAATAGGACTTAACTTGAGAAAGAAGTAAAATCTCCTGCATGAAGTTACTTAAGCCACTATCCTTTAAAAAGAACTGTACCCATTGTAAAACCCTTGACGGTCCTCAAATCACGTGAGACAATCAAGTGATAGCCACTTTGTATGGGCAGATAGATAACCCGCCGCAAAACTGATAGCAAGTCTTCATCACACTCAACATATTTGCCCTGACAAGTCATCTTCGCTAGTGGAAGAAAGAAAGAAGATTTTAAGTAGCAAAATTCATCCACAAACTTCACGTCAAACCCAAATAAATACAATAGTCATCCTGGTCACACTTCAAATTCATCAAACCTTGCCGTCAGAACATGTATCCTCCTGTGAATAATATACCATACCAAAAAATTTGATCCTCAAATTTCAAGAAAAAATTCTATAGCATTTGATTTGTTCAATATCACCGTACAAGGATATCACTCCATCATAGTGTTTCAACAATTGAGATCCACATTAATTGCCAAGCCAAGTCCAAATACTTCTAAGTATGACTCAAAGCCCAATTCCAATGGGAGTAAGCCCACGCTTAGCAAAATGATACACGCATCCAATCAGCCAAGTATCCGCTAATATAAAACGTATCTCATTTCATTTCACCAAACCTAAACCCAAAGCATTTCATCGATATCATCCGCTTGAACCAACCAAACTCAATATCACTCATTCACGCCTACCAACATAAACTTCCAATAAGATATGAAGATAAAACGACGCTTCATCAAACAGTTGCATCTCATATCTCGCCATCATCACTGCTAACAATAAAAACGCCAATCTTTCAAATTTAAAAACGTTCTTGGCATCAAGATCCTTTTAACAAAAAAGGCCCCGTAAGGTTTAATTGTTGTTAGCTTTGTTACTGCATCCTTTTGTTTGGAATCCAACAAGAAAAGGATTATAACACCTTTGTTATCAATCAATTTCTTTTTATGTTTTATTATTAAGAAAGTCGGCCATGATGATGAGTGATTCATTTGAAAGAATCTATAAAAGATTACAAAAATAGAACTGAATCAGATTGTAATATGTTTTTCTTTGAAGTTTTGAAATGAATGAGACGTGGGAGTGATAAATGAGGGTTAATTAAGTAGTCTAGGTCAGGATTGGGGTTGGTTTTGGTTTTGATATCTCTGACCGATGATGTAATAAATAAAGTCGATGTTCGAGACTTTGTGATATATGGTATAAGTTGGTCATGGTCTATGATAATGCCGTAACTTTTTTCCATTTCGCATTACGAATCCCCACGCGTAACTTCCTCGTCTTAACCTTATGCGAGCCTCACGCCGGCGTAGAACTTCGGCTATGCGTAAGACTATGCCAAGTAACATCATAATGCGAAGGTTGCCTATCCTTACGCTGGGTGTAGCTCTTAGGGGTTTTTATGGCGTGCAGAGCATATGCGTAAACTTTTTCTTACTGCAGAACTTCACAAATTTCACGCTGCATACCAATGAGATATTCCTTTATGCGTAGAAAACTGTGGTTTTGACTCCGTTGATTCTTTTCAAAGGCAGTATTTCCGACTCACTTTCTCCTGCTCAAATGGCCATAAAACCCGCAAAGCATAAAACTGCTTTTTTTGACCATGTTGACCATATGAAGATGAAGGTTTGACCACTTAAGTTTCACAGATAGTTGGTACAAAACAAAAATGACCGTTTCGACAAGGTGATGACCAAGACAGCTTGTGCTATCAATGAAAAAGAGGACTTTGACCAAGACAAAGGATACTAGATCTTGAATAAAACTGCTTATGAAAAATACGGAAAAAAAATTTGACCTACAAATAACGCAAAAAATGCTTAAAAACAAGATTCAAACCACACAAATCTCCATAAAAATACACACAACCCTGCCTCGTTATACCAATTGTAGGATCGATAAAACTAGTGATTTATGTGGTTCTGGGCCTGGGGAAGCTCAAAGAATGAATAAGACATGGTATTATTTAGATTAAAGTAAAGGGAAGATGCTGTGTTTCTAGAGAGAAAGAAGAAGAAAAACACACACACTTCTTTACAATAAATGGTCTTCCTACCCTCCTAGTGGGACTCAGAGGGGTATTTATACTTCAACAAGCCTAACTTAGCACTACTGATAAACTAGTCCTTGTAATGAGTAAAAGAAAAACTAATGCAATTCCCGTAATGACTTCACTTTTAGCACGCTTATGACTTTGGAAAGCTCAAAGCCAAAGTCGACATTGAGTCTTTATCTGATAACGCTGATAAAAAAGGTTTCCGACCGGAATCGCCGTACAAAACAAAGTGATGGAAACGATTCATGCTCATTTTGATGAACTTACGGAAATGGCTTCCGAGTATAACAGCTTAGAACCCGGACACAACCGCTTAAACTTCCCTCAAACCCCATCATCACCAACAACAAAGCCCTCACTCGCCAACAAATGGAAAGGTTATTTGTCTCGCCGTCAAAGGATCGATATTGATGAACGTTCGTGTGTATCCGCCATTCCGCAGCCAACCTCGATAATACTTTTATACCCGATACACCTGCATAACAACTATCGCTGCAGATGCACCTACACCCGCCGACTCCACCACAACAGTTGAACAAACCGCTTCCAACAATGATGAAGTCGGCTGATGATATTCAATGAAGTACCCCCACCTGCATTTTGATCCAAATGCGCTCTTCAACCCGCTAATGAGATCGCCGCACTGCATGTCGCTAATCTTCAACAAACCATTTGAATCCTCGACCGCACAATGTATATCAACATCAACCCTCCACACATAGATGGATGAAAGACCATCCTTCGAAAACATTATTGGCAACCCGAATCAACCGGCCGTTACGACAACGCCTTCACACACGATCGTGAACATTGCATTTATGCACTCACCGCTCGCCAATCAACCTAAAACATCAAAGACGCAATGACAAAAGACACATGGATTGAATCCATGCAAGAAGAACTCAACCAATTCAAACGTCTTGAAGTATGGGAATCGTTGAAAGACCAACATGAGTCTACGCTATTGGTCTAAAATGGATTTGGAAAACAAATGGATGTCAAGGAAATGTTATCCGAATAAGTCACGCCCGTGGCTAAGGGTTATCATCGTGAAGAGGGTATGACTTTGAAGAATATTTTGCTCCTTGCTCGCCTTGAGGTCGCTCGATATTTCTAGCGCTCGCGTCATATGAATATGACGCTTCATCGATGGATGTCAAAACCGCTTTCTCAATGGACAACTTAAAGAAACGGTTTATGTCACCAACCGATGGATTCGCTGATCTCGAGTTTCCTAATCACGCCTACAAACTAAACAAAGCTCAGATGGTCTCAAACAAGCTCCTCGGCATGGTACGATAAGCTATCATCCTTCCTCATTGCTAATAATTTCACCAAAGGTTCGTTGACCCAACTCTTTTTATACAATATCACGGGCACATATCTTAATTGTTCAAATTTACATGGATGACATCATTTTTGGGTCTACACATAAAAAGTTTTCAATCGCTTTGCAAAACTAATGAAGAAAAATTTTGAAATGTCCATGATGGGTGAACTCACGTTTTTTCTAGGACTACAAGTTCATCAATCACCCCTTTTCCTGAGTCACCCAAATATGCCCTGAATTGTTAAACAAATTTGGAATGAAACCTGCGGACACCTATGCCACACCAATGGCTCATACCAAGACGCTGATTTACATGGGAAATTGGTGGACCCTACAAAATACCGTAGTATTATTGGGTCTCATGTATCTAACAACTAGCGTGACGATATTGTCTTTGCCGTATATCTTGCTCTCGCATCGGCCGCGACCAACTGAAACCCACCTCTCAGAGGCTAAAAGAATCCTCCCATACATAAAGGGAACCATTAACTTGGGGATCCGTATCCGGGATTCTGGTTTTGAACTAATCGCATTTCGCACACCACGCCAGGATGCTTAGACTCACGGAAAAGTACTTCAGAGCT
This sequence comes from Chrysanthemum makinoi, assembly GCA_910596185.1. Lineage (NCBI taxonomy): Eukaryota > Viridiplantae > Streptophyta > Magnoliopsida > Asterales > Asteraceae > Chrysanthemum > Chrysanthemum makinoi. Next base: position 31,224,781 of record OU343223.1, read on the forward strand.
TTACAATTTTTGGTGATAAACCGGTGTCATGGCAATCGAAGAAGCGGATTGTACATCGATGTCCTCAACCAGCAGATATGTAGCCAGTCATGCGTGTTGTGCTCAAGTCATCGGATGAGAACACAACTCAAAGACTATGGTTACGTATTTTCAGAATCCCGATGTATCGCGACAATCGGAGTGCCATTGCAATCTCGTGCAACTCGTTCAAGACTAAATCAAAGCACATCGATCTTCGATATCATTTCATCAAGGACCACGGGAATGGTACGTTGAATTATATTGGGTACAGTAATACCAATTGGCGATCTTCTCACCAAAACCTTAGCTCCCGCTAGGTTTAATGAGTTGGTCCACCGGATTGGTATGAGGTGTTTGACTCAAGAGGAATTGGATGACCTCCTAAAAACGTCTTAAAACTGCCAAACACCAAAATCTCTCTTGTAAATATTTTTCAAAAACAAAATACAAAAATATAAAATCAGATAAAACAACAAAAATATTCTAATCTAATTTTCTTTCAACATGGCAAGTACGTCAAACACAATCTTTCAAAATTCAAGATTTTTTCATCAAGTGTTGAGGGGAGAAAATATCACTTAACCGCTTCAAAACATCTGTGTACTTGCATGTTATCTATCTCCTTGTTTCTTTTATCAATGGTGGTAAAGTTTCGGTACAATGACACTCCTGACTAAATTTATAACCTTTCATTATTTCTAAGTCGGGAGTGTCGTCAAAGCTCTTTCTTAAAATCTTTGTTTGGTAACCAAAATGGAAGTTAAATGGCTTATTTGAAAAAGGAAAAGGTGGAGGGACTAAAACTGTTATAATGTTAAAGTTATTTTTAATAAAAACACCTCCCACCTACTTTTTACTTCACATTTAATACACACAACCATATTCATCCTACACCTAAGATTGAACCAAGAAATCCGCTGTTTTGATCATCATTTTGTAAGTGTTTTAATGATCTTAACATGTTTTTAAGCTAAGGTTTTTAATTTCATGCAAACCAACGGCTAAAAGAAGTATGCGGTGATTATGTGTTCTACGCATAAGCGTATGAACACATAATCATTATGTGTGTGGTTTTTGGTTAAATGGATAGTGTCAAAACGTTCTTATACATCAAGTATACCATTTTAACCATTAAACCCACCCGAAACACTTATTAATGATTTTGAAAATTAGGGTTTATGAGTCGATTTGGGGTTTTTCCAAATGTGTGTGTTTTGGTCTAAAAGATTGCTTGGTTATGGTCATATGTTGTTGAATTGATGATTTCCATGGTTGTTAACCACCTAGAAACACTAATTGTTTGACAATTGAATTAGGGTTTAAAGTTCATAACTTTGGTAATTTTGATTCACAACGAATTAGATGTTATACTTGCCTAAAGACTCTACAACACTCTTAAACTACCGTAATTTGTTTGATGCATATCCATGGCTAGAAATGATACGCCGTAAGTCTTAAACCTTAGGGTTTTGACTACGCGTATGACTTTCTACGCAGAATCGTTATGAATGTTCATGCCATAACTTGTTGATAAAATGATGTTTTGTGTTAATTTTGATGATTTGATGAACTTATTTCGTGCTTTGCTACCGTAATATTCGTAATCAAGGTCATTTGAAACTCTACGGATAAGGATTACCCTACGCGTAGTCAAGTTATGCGTAAGAATAATTCTACGCATAACCATTACGCGTAAGGTTCTACAATGGGACTACGCCATCCCCGGAAGGATATGCGAACAAGGACCTCTATACGATAAGGTCTACTTCATTTGTGCAAGCCTTACGTGAAGGTATATATATGTACTTCACGCGTAAGCCCTACGCATAAGGTCCCCTTTTTCCTACGCTGCACATTTCTACGCCGTAGTTAGATCCTTCGCGTAAGCTTTCGCTCACGCCATATATCATCTCTCGCTACGCTTAACTTTGCCAAAACTACGCTTAAGCCTAGATTGACCTTCATAATGAATTGTTACGTGTACAAACTTGTAAATAAACTAATCATATCGTCACGAATCCAATAATGTCACTAATAAACTTAAACGCTTGATATGTTGTGAACAATAAGTGATAACATAAACTTTAAAACTTAAAGTTAACTAACTACTAAAACATTTCACGACATAATTAGACTATTGAACAAACAAGTGACTTAGGACTCGTAACAATCATTGACACCGTACATTCAATAACTAGACAATAAGACCTTCTGTTGACTAACACTATGTCTTTTGATATGTTGGTTCTTTGGCTAATGTTATTTGATCACGACATGGTGAACAAATGATGTGGATGCATCAAGTTCTACAATTGCTGATATCTTCCGAGGGTTATCCGAGAAAGATTGGAAAGAACAACCTCATGGTTGACTTTGACACCCTCACATGCTCGTAATCTTCTTGTCTCATTTGCGGGATATTCTCGAATCATCCCTACCGTAACATGCTCTCACACTCGCCACAGCCCAGAGGTCTACATTCAACAATTCTCGATTCTATGCAGAGGATCACTGGTCAAAGTGCAGTGAATGTGACACTTAATCACAAACAAGTCACTATCACTCCCGCCGACTTACGGCTGTTCTCATCATCCCCGACATCGCCCAACCACTTCTTTGCTACCCCATCGGGAAGAGCCCCTCAAATTCGATAGATATTGGTTATGATGAAGCTTCGTGAATCATTACTAAGCACTCTCACGTGAGTCAAGTATATTCCTCAACCATGGAGAACACTCTACATGATCATCACCAAATCGGTCTCGGTCGCGATACAAGCTATGAGCATCCCAAGCTCATGGAATCAAAATTTTCTCGTCGTTGATCAACAAGAAGGACATTGAAATCGAAGCGCTGATATGGGAGGACATGATGCTATTTCACAAGAAGCTTGGCTCCAAGATTCCCTATGTCGATACACCAAACCGTTGATCCGAGAGAGCACTTGACTTCATCCCGACATCCCCATGAGGCTCAATGACCCAGATAATCACGACATATTGATCAACCCATATTATCTCCGTCAGAATCAAAGAATCGTCAACAAAGAAACAAGGTACAGATACCGACATTCTTCTAACCACCGAAATCAAAAAGCTTGAAACATATAAAAGGTATCGGTTAGCCGTAAAGAAGGCAAAGTTGGTCATCTCGATGAAAAATCTTCGGTACACCTACTAAGGAACGTAAGAGGCGCGGCCGAAGTGTCACAAGTACATATATTTATAGAAGCTTCCCAAAAGGAATCCTCCTCGAAAAGGATTGTTCCCGTAAGGAAGCTGAACCTATTCCCACACCGACCGCAAAGAAAGCTTGTGGACGAAAGCTCTGGAGGTACTGACACAGATGAAGAGATTACCTACTCTGAATCTGCAACCGTAACACCACCTTCGCAGCCTAAACCTCCAAGTCCACCACCGACAAAGAAAAGGGAAGACTCATGTACTTGTACCTTATGATGAAAGCTCGAGAGTGAAAAGAGCCACCTAAATGTTTACAGAAGAAGTTCAAATTCCTTAGACACCAACACAAAGTCAAGAATTTGCAAAGACCAAATGGGTGGTCCCGGAGGATCAAGGGTTTGCCGCCACTCAACCATTCTCGACTAATCAACCCGATGGAGTCGGTGCCACCACTCTTGTGCAACAACAAAAGCTTGTGGAGGATACTATCGAATTAGTTTGAGGAACCTAAATCGAGAAGTCCAAAAGATAAAGATGTTGATTATGATACGCTTCTTCTAGATAGTCCTCGACGATCAAAGGAAGAAAACCTCGGGATCCAGAGTCTCCTCATATCTCTTCATCATGATTCGTCTTCTCACCTTCACCACCACCATCAAAGAAGTCAACCAAATCATCATCCAAACCGCGGAAGAAACCATCTAAATCTTGGATTTCAAGCTCATGAACGGATTACCAAAAGTCTGCCAAACAAGTCGAAAGAAAACGCGGCTCAACAAAAGCTGAATTTCTTTGTCGATCACATACAAAGATCTGATGACGAGCATGAAAAGATGAAAGGAGAAAGGAAGTTTGTCGTGAATTCATGAAAAATCACCACAAGAGGAATGAACGAAATGATCAAGGCTACACCTAAAAGTACCTTCCGAGTACGCTCCTAAAGTCACAAAGGAGTTGTTCACCAAACAACTTTATCCAAATCTTATGCAGATCGCCAAGCAAACTATTCGATCAACGCCCTTAACCGCCACAATCAATCCAACCGATCCGGTAGTTTTCTCGGATAATGAATTGGTGGCCAAGCTTGTCACACAAATGTCGCACGATCCGGGACATTTACTCGATGAAGGAAAGTTGTTTCAAGCATTGCCGGACTACCAACTTCAAGAAGCTTGTAGATTCGGTTGAAAAGTCTAAACGCCCTAGAGACGATGAAGACAAGGATAAGGATAAAGACTCTCAGACCTAAACGCCGGGCGCCGGTGAATCTTCTATGATGCAACCTCCTACAACGCCTCCTCTGCTCAACAAAAATCTCCTCCTCGTTCTTCTACTAAAAACCTCGTGACGATTCCAAGTTACCACCCCCACTCGTAAAAACCGATGATCACTATGAGTATACGGGTGGTGACGATGAAGAGGTCCTTGAGCCCCTACAACAACCCACCTCTCCCAAACAAGTTCGAAACCGTAATCATCATCTAGGCCTTCGAAAAGAAGAAGAAGAAGACGCCAGACCGACGTCAGATCATGGCTAGATGACGATACAACAAAGGAATTTGAATGGTTTGCTACTCTTGTTAACAACACTCCCTACCTCGAGAAGGTCAGATTTGGTAGACGGTGCTACATTGGAGCATGCTAAAATTCTGCAAGAAAAGTTCCATGTGAAGAAAATGACAAAACTGAAATGAAGCGAATCAAGAATGAAGCGTTTCAACTTCTAAAAGACAGCTCTAAAAGTACCCTCGAGGTCGAATATCACCTTGAAAACATTGCTCGAGCTATGTCTAACAACATGGATTGGCTCAACCGGGAAGCAAACATTGACTTCACACAAAGGGACAACCCTCCATACTACATCGATTGGACCAAACCTCTACCAACACTTGGCCAAACCATGAACCAAGGATTCCTTTCGATATTTCTTCAACAAAGACTTGATTTTCTTTACACGGTGGCGATTCAAGAAAATATGCTACATCGCTGACACTTCCATTCCCGCAGTAGCTGTACTCAAACCGCATAGCCATGAGGAACGTGCCAATCACTTGTTCTCCAACACGTTGGAAGCATACCGACCGAGATGCATTGTATGGGATTCATCATCGCCGTAACGACGAATCTACTACGAAGCCGTCAGTTCGTAAGTCTCAACATGTGTGTATAGTTCTAAAGATATCGTTGCCATCATACACGTTGACATTTCTCTCAAGTGGGACTACACATTCCTAAAGAAGATCGTAGTCAAACGACAAGATGAACGGACTATGCTTTCTCGGTCGACTTTGAGAATTTGTCTCTCAATGACATCGAAGACATGTACCTTGCCAAAGTACAGGTTCGCATGAGACAATTCTCAACTGCAGTATAACGTGAATTTATCAAGTCACTTCTCATCTTCATAAGACGCATTGTCATCAAGGAACGTGTAGAAGATCTCCTCCACCGGCGTTGAATCTTATCGACGCTGTCAACTTCACTCCAAAGCTTGATCTTCCCGATATCAACCAGCTATCTCAATATACACTCACTAGCAAACCTTTCGGCGTTTTCACAGAGTGAACTTCAAAGAAACCTTAATGGCGGTAGCTTAACTCCACAAGTTCGGGATCATACTTTGAAGTGGTTAGGGATGGATTGGCATATAGGTTGAAGGATATACGCCGAAAATTGGGTCTCCTAAGCTACTGGAATTCTCGTGAAAGGAGGGATGTGAGACGGATCATCACAATGATTGATGAACGGTTGTTTCGGGGGATCGGCTCGCATTTATTGGAGAGTTATGTCTGGGGTCGCACCCAGATTAACATAACCGCTTTCAACGCCTACAAGCACACTCCTCGGGAACATCAATGCACTTCCTGGTACCCCTTGAATTGTTTCCTTCATATAATTTTGGATGTTTGATTAATATGGGTATGGCTTGTGCACACATTACAAGTTGTACAACCCGACTTGTAAATAAAGGATCCTATGGTACGCTTCAGTGCCACAATCCTTATAAAAGGAGCGAAAGCTTTTACTTTTGAGTAAAACCTATCAAACCTTTCACTTTCAAGGTTTTGCTCAAAAGAACAAGTACTTTCCCTTATGATTTTCAAAACCTCAACCGCTTATATCACTCTGTGAGGGGAGTACTTGAATTTAAACTTTGTTCAAAATTGTTCACAGTGGTCATTCTTCCCGCAACACTCGAAATGGTCATATTTATTCTCAACTTTTCAAAAATAACATTAATATGCCATTTTGAGGGGGAGAAAATATGTGATAAAAAATATGTTGTGTAAAAGCAAATGAATCATTGTACTATAGACTTAACCCATGAATTGACGAGATCTTAACTATTAGTAACTCGAAAAGACTTGTCCCTGACGGTAATAATTTCAAGCTAGTTCGCTAGTGATGTAAACGTGTCTCTGAAAGGACTTGTCTCGAGTAGAATGTACCATTCGAGAAACTCTTGATAGACATGAACTCTGACGGGTTTGACGACCTTTCGAGGATTGTCTACACCTTCAAGGTAGTTATTAGAGCCAGTTGTCACCTAAAAAGTCGACAATGCAACTTTAACTATGCCAATGAACCGTGTCTCAGGGGAATGTCTATCTTGAGTGAATCAATTCAAAATGTGTGCGCTCTTTCCTCACTGTGCATTTTAACCGCTAAAACTCTTAAGCACATGTGGAGGGGAGTATTTATGCAAAAATCTTATCTCAACAAAGGGTACTAAAATGTTTTTCATTCATAAACACTGGAGAGATTTTTCACATCAAGGGTTTTATGGCAACATAGGTTAGTCATGGAGTTATAAGGTGACTAAGGTTAGGAATAACCGTTCTATGATCCGCCAGAGCTGGATGGATCTACCCAAGGACACCACAAATAGTTAGTATTTAGAAGTCCTTAGGTATGATTGTAAAAAGGAGAAAATGAGAATCGGAGAGAGAAGGAGTTGAAGAATTAAAAGGAAATGCAAAGAAAAGGGTGAAAAGAAATACCTCCTGCATTATTCAACTTAGGGCGCATAATCGGTTCAATTCATATGCTACGGTTGTCACTTAGTGACGCGGTATTGAAGATTAAAAGTCATCATGGACCCAAAGGACGCATGCACTAAAACTTCTTATCCACTCAAGTTTCTCTCAACGTAGCTTGTTTCATTCTCACAGGGAACCCTACGTAAACTATCGGCTTTCTCCTAGAGATTGCCGGTATTGAAGAAGGAGACCCTCTCCCTAGTCTCCGCCAGAAAACCAAAACGCACTATTGAGTCTAGAGCCACGAGATTCATCAAAAGATCTCTTAGGTACACTTGACATTTCATCACTTGATATTCAACAATAAGAATTTCGCTGGTACATATCAGTCCTTCACAGATCTTAGCAACTGCCGAGAACATTTATGAGAGGTTCACATTTGTGATCCTATGATTGAATGGAAACTCTCGCCGTGGTCAACATCAAACGCCTCGACAAGAAGTCGCCTTCGGCAACTCCCCCGGGATTGCGCTTAGTGGTCTCAAACGGCTCAAGCCAGAGGTGATGCTTCGGTACCTCAACCGACTCATCTAAATCATAGGTGTACTTTACATCGTGTTATCTCACTTGTGGGACTCCATTTAGGAACGCCTTTGTAAGAATTAGAGTGTGTTTTCACACTATGCCTAACACTCTCGGTTCAAACTTGTAAGTACCGGAATCCGCTTATTACTAACCGTTTTAAATGTTTTCTTCTTATGGAAGCTCCGAGCGGAATGATCGCGCAGATTCTTCTCATGCTCACGCCAACATCATCACTAATGGAAGTTCTATCCAAAAGCAACACAACAATCAATGATTCTTCGTCAATACGAGAATCTACAAAGTTAAAGACTTAAAGAACTCCATCAAGACTGAATTCCAACGCCAAAAGAGCGTGAGCATGTTGAAGAATGACGTGGAGACACCGAGCAGCAGCTGCACTGAGGCGCATTGATGCACAAAAACATACTATCACTTTCATCACAAAGAACAATGATCAAAGAACAAAGTTAAAGATGACGCCAAAGCATAACCGTTCAAAGTAAACTATCTCTACACCGGGAGATTGTTCAAATCAAGGCAATTCTTCTCACAAGAAAGAAGAATGTCGGAAGACGTCAAAGCTACTATTACATCAACGCCTTCATCTTTTCATCACCAACACTGAGTGTTTGTTACTCATATGTAATAACACTGAGGGGAGATGGAATCACTCCTACATCTTATTCAAGTGTTAGTTACTCATATGTAATAGTTAGCTTATTATGGCCTTTATGTTTGTTATTAGCCTTAAGCTTATGTAGAAGGCCCATGAG
>OU343223.1:31233421-31293899 GCA_910596185.1 Chrysanthemum makinoi
TTATGTCAACTAGTGTTTTGAAAGAAACGTGGTACTGTAAAGTTTTACATACTGACTTTCAATGGGGTTTAGATAATGATGTGATATGTTGACGATTAGAAGAGTGTAGCGTACGCTTACCATTATTCTTAGGTAGAGATGTCAAGTTTAGTTTAAAATCAAAAGTGAATGACGGAATGATATCCTTGAAATCTAATCAGGCTAGTACTTCTAAGGAATGACAAGAAGATTTGATGACTATCCCAAGATAGCAGTTCGGATTATCTCATGTATGAAAATTTCAAGAATGAAATTAGGTAGCATAAATAAGATGTTAAGATTTTGCTGAGTGGTAAGACACTATCGTGTCTCTAGATCTTTTAATGAATTCTGGTGGTTTATCGAGTTTAAGTAGGAAATCAACCTGAATATAACACTTGTATAACTATTCTCAGTGTTTGAAAAATTTAATTCGAACATAGTTAGTCAGACTATGTTCCACTATCCCTAGGTTAAATATAGGTGACTAGACTATATTTAGGAGTTCGATAAATTTTTCAAATACCTAAATTCGGTATATTCGTGATATGTCCATAGCTTTTGAGAAATTGTCCACTAAGCAAAGGCGATATCAAACCATCCAGTTGCAAGTCCTGGCCATAAAAGACTTGTAACCTATGTTTTTACATTCCATTGCATAGAAGATAGTATGGGTAGATGCGTGTGGAAAGGAAAGGAAATCTTAAGTAATACTAAAATAGTCTATACTTGGCTAGAAACACGAACCTTTAACAATGAAGGTTTCAGAAGAGAATTTTGATGAATGTAGAGAAAGTTTTTGAACTTCAGCTTTTGTAGATGATGAGTTAGTTTATCTTTTTAGAAATCCCATTTCTTGTATTTCCATTAGGAAAATCGATAGATTGTGACGGGCTTCATGTAAAAGAATATCATATAAGGTTTATAAGATAATTCCTAGAGACTTTGTATAACTTACAATGTCTGTGAAGTAAATTAGACCATTGTGTAACTCACAATGTCTTGAGAAATGATGGAGAGGTCATTGTGTAACCCACAATGTCTTGAGAAATTATAGAGAGATCATTGTGTACTCACAATGTCTTGAGAAATGATAGAGAGATCATTGTGTACTCACAATGTCTTGAGAAATAGTTGAGACCAACTGTTTCCACGATTATGCGAGGATATAAGAGAGACAACTGTAGGATTTACAGTGTCTGAGAATGTAATAGAGACCACTGTAGGATTTTCAGTGTATGAGAATGTAATAGAGACTACTATATCTCACAGTGTCTGAGGATATAAGAGAGACCACTGTAGGATTTCCAGTGTCTGAGAATGTAATAGAGACCACTTGTATCTCACGTGTCTTGAAAAATGAAATGAGACCATTGTATCTCACAATGTCTAGGAAGTAGGAAAGACCATTGTAGTCAGTTACAATATCTTGGAGGAAGTTTCGTAATCCTAAAATGCATGAGTAGATGCATGATTGGGAGATTGGGAAAATATGATTGTGCCGTAATGCCTTAGAATAGGCATACGCAGATATGTTGAGTACTTTGTTTATGATTGAAATTATGTCGAGTGTATATATCAATATACTAGTATGTTTGTATAGCTTAAAAATGCCTAAAAGTCACATAATCGTCTGGAGGATGGAAGGCACAGAGAACGGAAGGATATAAAATGTTTTTGTTTGTAAAAGTAGTTATATTTTAAGTCTCGATTAGACCCGTTTCTCTATAACTGTGGCTCTAATACCAATCTGTAACACCTCCAATTTCGTGATACGCAGCGAAATTCAAACTGGGTATTACTTCATGGCACAACAGTCATAACAATAGAAAACGAACTCTAATGGAGTCGTTTTAAAATATTTATTATTCGATTTATATAAATATCAGAGTTTACAAAAATGAGGTCCCAGTTGGTTCCATTGTTTACAAAATACATTAAATTGATTTTCAAATGATAATAAAATTTATAGCCTTCTTGATCTAGTCCTTGCTCTTCCATGCCAGCTTCCGACATTATGGACCTGAAATACATGCTTAAAACTGTCAACACAAAGGTTGAGTGAAATTCATAGAGTTTTGGAAATCAGTTGAACACATAATGTTTGTGTGAGTTACGTTGTTATACACTCATAATGTTGAAAACAAAACAGATATTATTGCACTAAGCTCATGATGAAACCAAATTATGTTGGGTGCCACTACCCAAAGTTATGTTGGGTGTCTATTCCCAAAGATATGATGGGTGCCTATTCCCAAAGATATGTTGGGTGCCTATACCCAAAGATATCTTTGGGTGCCTATACCCAAAGATATGTTGGGTGCCTCAATACGTTGTGATACTTGAGCCCGCTTTTGTTTGATACGGCTGCCTCAAGTATATGATACCCGAGCCCGCTTTTGTTTGATCGGCCCTCAAGTATATGATACTCGAGCCCACTTTTTTTTATACATTTGCCTCAAGTATATGATACTCGAGACCGCTTTTGTTTGATCTGGTGCCTCAAGTATATGCTACTCGAGCCCGATTTTTTCGGTACGCCTCAAGTATATGATACTCGAGCCGCTTTGGTTTGATATAGGTACGCCTCAGTATATGATACTCAAGCCCGATTTTGTTTGATACGGTCCTCAAGTATATGATACTCGAGCCCGCTTTTGTTTGATACGGTTGCCTCAAGTATATGATACTTGAGCCCGCTTTTGTTTGATACAATTATATATGCACATAATTATATAAATGCAATTCACGTATAGCAATATTGTTACTTAGCATAAATAAATATTAGGTTCAGATTAACATATAGTTTCAAAGCAATGTGTTGGTTTAAAAAATAAAGCATGTATCTCCCCCAAGGGTTGTTAAAACAATTAAGTAATAGAAAGTGGGGCTATGAACTCACCTTAAAAATGATATCTAGCGTATAACGGATCGATGGATAAGCATGGAAGTCTCTACGCATAACCTAGAATATGATGTCAACTCTTAGGTTTAGAATAATGCCTAAGAGAACATGAACGAGCCTATATATGCATTTATATAGATTATGATGTAGTATTTGTATGTTTGTTTATAGAAATTGTTTTAGTTTGTATATCTCATACTACCGTTCGGGCCATCATAATTCGAGGTCATGCAGAAGCGTTCGAGGAGCTAGGACACTTTAATTGTAAATCCGGCAACTCGTCGATCTGTTTACCCAAACGAACCCCTCACATGAAGTTCCCTAGGGTTGTAGTGCTCAATACGTAAAACATGGATTTTGATTACTTGATTATTATATATTAAGAGTTTATAATTACAATAAATAAACTAACAAGTTTATAAGTATTTAAATAAGTTTGAGTCTTATAAATACTTACCTTAATATAGAACACTTGTGTATTATGGAAAAATAAAATATTAGCGGAGCTTCGACGGAGAATTTGCAATCTTCGAAAACCCAAGGCAATTAGAAGATTATAACAACGCCTTCTTGAGAACCCGAAGAAGAAATGAAGATTATAACAACGTCTTTTTGGAGACTTGAAGTTATTTGAATATTATAACGACTCTTTCTTGAAAACTTCCAAGAACGAAGATCAAACGCTAGTTTTCTTCAAGAACACATGAATGTTCTTACAAGATCTATAAGAAATGCCTTAGGTTTAGGACTTTAGATGTTAAGAAGGGGTGGTGCAAGAAAATATGAAGGTTTTGCTTGGTATTTATAGGCTAGAGATTTTGGTTAACTATATATTAGGTTAAATATTAACCATTGTTAAGTTAGGACACATGTAATGATCTAAAGGAAGCATGGTTAGGATTATGCCACCAAAATGATAACTCCCCCCCCCCCTAGAGGCTGTCACAATTGGTGACAAGGTTTAGATGATAAGTCTTGATCTTATCTTGGTTACGGAGTGAGTTTTGGTTCCGTTAAATGCCAACCGTAAGTCGTTAAGCCATAAAACGTAAAACCGGGTATCGTAAAAATATGAAACTTATAGGAATGATTAAACTCATCATTATACTCCATCTAAAAATATAAAATGGGTGATAAGTCTCATTGGGTGCAAAACGCTGCTAAATCACGGAAATACGGGTCAAAAACGCGTAATTGCGTCAGTTTATCGAGAAAGAACGAAATTCGGAAACGTTTATTTAGAGTAGACTAAAATTAGTATAAAAGTGATATGAGATGTCAAAATGTGGTTTTCGTCATACGCGGGATAACTTAAGATTATTCGTGAAGTTTAAAAGTTACGCGATTTAAGCAAAAATGTAGAACGTACAAAGTTAATTCCTTTATGGTCAAAGGAGGAGGGAAATATGTTTGACTTTTCCAAAAATGTAAAAGTGTCAAAAACATATTAGAAACACAGTGCAGGAATCGTTAAGTCTGGATGTAAGTAGAATTGTTTAAAATGTAAGTTTAGTTTTGTTCTGCGCTGGGCTTATTTGGTAACATTAAAAATCAAATCCTAAAAATTCTCTAATTAATTATGAGAGATCTAAAAATTAATCTGATGCGAGGAAAATTGACATAGTTGATTTTCGTTAAGCGCGTGATGACTAAATGGTGTTGATAACGCTACACGCGTCGTTCGGGGTCAAAGGAACTTCCTTTTCTTTGAGCAAGTTTTATAACACCCTAGGCAGTGAACTTAATCGTTGTAGTGTAGTATTAGGGTAAGCCACGGGTATTGATATCGTTCTCTAGGGGAATAGGAATGCTAGTGAGAAGTTACTACGCTAAGGTTGGGGTTGAGGAAGATTATTTTTTTTATCTTTTTTTATGTTTTTTTTGGGAATGGAAAGGTACGAATCTCGGGGTTTGAATTTGGGGGTTTGGTATTTCTACCGATTACTCTACTTATCTAATTATCTAATCTAAAGTAATGGTAGTCTATGTCTAATTATTGTGTGCTCGTATGATAGTTTAAAAATGTGTTTACTTAGGTTTTATTACTCCTTAATTATCTCCTATTGATGGTTGAATTGTCACGTCCTTATTCTTAATCGCGTTGTGTGTCTAAAGTCGTAGGGTATGCGTTTATCCCTAACTCTTTGAACTTACCAAAGGGTCTCGTCAACAAAATCTCTAGGATTTATACACTCTAGCTAATTCTAAGGCACTCTTTGTATGATTTAGCCTACAACTACTCTAAGTGTCATAGTCTAAGGTTCACAAAGATTAATCAAGCATTAACTACACAACGAATGACCTATCGCATTACTAGATCATTAACAATTAAGATAAGAGACAACCAATCAATATTCAATAATTAAGTTTCATAATTCCTAAGCAAACACACAAGTAAATTAGTCGGACATGGAGAACATGCAAGTATAAACACAAATAATCAAAGACATAATTGAATTAATGAAGTAAAACACTTATCTTTATGTAAGATAGGGTTTGGAACCCTAAAATACTGTACAAGACAGCCTTGGTTCGGTTTAGGTTTTTACTCCTAAAAGACTACCCTCTAATACTGAAAAATTCGGATTCTATATATAAGATTACATATGCGACGGCGTCACCTTATGATTTGTGGCCCGTAGGTCCGTCATTAGGGTTTCGTCTTTAGCCGCCACGTTAGTCTTGCGGCGGCGTCACCTTGTTCTTGTGGCGCCGTCCTCTTCACTTATGACGCCGTCTAGATGAAATCTAGGCCGTCTGAGTTGCGACGGCCTACTCTTTTAAAGCTTGACACCGTCACTTGAAAATAAGAAATTTGACTTCGTCCGTCACAAAATGCTCGGCGTCGCAGTTAGCGATGGCGCCGCACCTTATGTTTCGGCAGCTGAGTGTCTCGATTCTTACTTTGGCCATTTTCTTCGTATATTCGCGCCTTTTCGTCCAAATAAGTGCCATTACAGCAATTTGCCTTCAAGAGACCTAAAAAGTGAAAAGGCACGATATTAAGTAATAACGGATACAAAAGTGATCAAATAAAGGCTTAAATGACCCCTCAAACAGGTACATTTTTAAACCTTATCAAATATCCCTACACTTGGTATTTGCTTGTCCTCAAGCAAATGTGCTTTTAGCCAATTAATTTATAAGTTAGGGGTCATGAAGCATTGGTTTAAAATAGTCCACAACACATATAAGCCCCGCAAAAGTCATAACAAGCACGAAAATTACATACTAGCACCTCACAAGGGGTTTTTGGATACTCACATCTCTCGGGTGTATATGAAATATAACAAGTTGGAAATGCAAGATAAACACTCATTAACCGGTCCTAGTACATAGATTACCATAGGCTTGAGACTAGATCAAACCTCCATCGCTTTGGCGTAAGCACCTAGGAAAGACTATCAAAGAGGTCTTTAAAGGGTTGTAATGTTAGGCTTACGGTAGGGAAACAAAGGGTTTGGTGGGATAGGCTATTTAGTGGTGGCATGTCAAAAATATTTATGTTACTAGCATACGAAGAATGGCGTTGCTAAGCCAAGACTCGACACTCTAAACTCTAGATAACTGAAACAAACAAATATAAATTTAAAGATAAATGTAGGATGGTAGCCCGTATGTTTTTTTTTTTTTTTTTTTTTTTTCATACACTTTTACTCTACCATCCTCTACTGTAACATCAAAATGATAGGGATTTATAGACACATCCCTACACTTGAGTTTTTATTACTCTAACACTAATTTGACCCGAATTGAAAAGATCAAAACACTTGGGGTATGTTATTACGCAAATAAGGGAATTTAACGTTCCCTTCTAATCATTTAAACTTTAACTTTTTCCCATGAGTCCCAATCGTCCCAAAACTGTGTACAAATGATATGACTTGACTTAGCAACTCATGCAAGCAACTAGATAATTGAACTAAGGGTTTGGGGTGATAACAATAATGCACTAAAAGTGAGTGCATACATGGTAGGCTAAGGCGATTTGGGTGTATATTTGGGGGTGGGGTGTAAACAATGCTCTTCATTGATATTTCGGAAAACCGAAAAATCAAGAGAACCGCAAAAAGGATAGGCTCTGAGGGGTTAACTAGGGGTATCGTGTACTAAAGATGAGTACAACGCAAAGGTGTGGGGGAATTACTCAACCGATGTGGAAGAAGTAATTATATTACGGGTATCAAACAAGGGTTATCCTAATGCCTCTTATCATTTAGTTATTCCTAACTACACAAGTGTAGTCTTACTAGTGATCTCGGGATGCATCACAAAACAAGTTTTAGAATCTAATATACTACCGGTTCACACTCTAAGCATTAAAGATGAATGCTTTAATTCCTACTAATCTAAGGGTGATCCTCACATTTTGGGTGGAATTTAGGTGGTAAAGGGTTTTTGTGTTAGTCATATAACTTCCTATCCATGAGACGCTTTTGTTAAGACTAATGGCCCACTCCTATATGTCATGAAAAATTAAAAATTTGGTGCCAAAATTACCCTAACCGACATTTTCTCATGGTTTATTACACAATTGCAATTGGACAAAGCAAATAATCAAGGATAAGCATAGTTTCAAAGTTCCCGTTTTATTTTCCCTCCCTACACTTAAACTGAACATTGTCCCCAATGTTCCCTAAAGTATCAAAGTTATGATAATGGAAGGTAATTAAAAACGAAAGAAACTAGTACTCCCCTGATTAGCTCGGTAGGATCCGTGTAAAGTGGTGGTTAAATCCTTTTCAAGAAAAATGTATGCGTGAAGAGCTCCTTCCAATCTTTTGTTTCTTCTTCTTGATAAATAAAACCTGCACATTCCAAGAAAACAAACGAAACCTTCACGTAAAATCGGCGGTAATAATATATATAAGACTCTACTAAACTAGGATATAATGCTTGTGGAATGGATGTTTACAGAATTTTTGGAAAATTAAGACCTGGAAAATTCCAAAAATTTATAAGTAGTTCAGAAAACGAGAAAAAATGTAATCATTGTTTTACTCCTTCCGACGCAGTTCGACCCTGACGCCGTCAGTTATCCCGACAAAAATGGTGCGTTTTTACGGTAAAAATTCTAGAAAATTTACATCTTTAGAATCCGGAAAATTTTCGCAAAACATCCATTAAGACTCGATACAAGCATTTGACTCGAACAAACACACATATATATCTTTTAATGAATTGCCATTCTCATGTTTACGTTTCTTTTGAAAACGTGTGTAATCCTCCTACACTTATCCTTTATGTAAAATACCTTTATATGCAATTAAGACGAGGTTAAAACAAAATAAAGCATTTTTACAAATTTAAACATGAGAATAAACAATTACTAAAAGATATATGACACTAACAAGCAAACAATTAAGCATGGGTTGCCTCCCCGGCGCTTTTCTTTATTTAAGAGTCTTGTAGCTAGACTCGTAGTCGGTGCCCTACGTGACTTCGTCACCTTCTTCCTCATGGCCGGTCTCTATCGGGGGATTCCATGTTGTAGAAGTTCCCTATGATACACTTCTCTAAGAGTTCGTCCTCTCCCCACTCGGTTCTATATTCGGTCCTAGGTTCAAGCAATCCTTATAGAATCCGAAAATCTTAGCCATAACATAATCTACTCTTTTTTCTTTATCCTCCTCATTCCTATAATAGACCGATAGTTTAAGTTCCTTCTCATCATTAGAGAGTGATGAAAACTTCTCAATCTTAAACGGCATTTGGTAAGCTATGTTATCGGTCTCATCTTTGAATTGCACTATTCCTAACGAGGGGTTATAGGTCATCCCGGTGCTTTCTATGAAAGGTTTTCCTAGAATAACGTGGGACAAGCTAGGATCTATGGCGGTACTAATATCATCCACAATTATGAAGTCCGTAGGAAACGTGAAACTACCTACATAAACCGGCAATCCTTTAACTCTACCAAGAAAATTGCACCTAGCCCTAGGATTATCGGGGTCTTGCCTAGTTGGAATAGGCCTCTTCATTAACCAATTGTAGTAGGTGCTAGTCATTATGTTGATTGGGGACTTGCGATCAATGTAGGCCTTTGCCACGAAAAGGTGTCCTATGCAACATGGTATGTTAAGATTCCAAGGGTTTCCAAACTTGATTCTAGGGCTTTTCCTAACATACATGTGATGGAGGTCACGCACTAAGTGAGGGTGGCGAGATAGTTCTTCTTCCGTAGGAAACTTATTGAAATAATCAGTATCTACTTCATCTATTTCCTCGGTTGTTTCATTCGTCGGTGGTTCACTAACCTCAAGTGTATGGTCCTCTTCGTCATTTGTTCCATTGGGTTCTACTAAGGTGATGATGTTGACGAATTGAACGTGCTTAGCTAACTTACTTGGGTCCTTAATCTCTACACCGGAAGGCTCGGGGGTTGAGATAGCATTAACCTTCCTATCACTATTGGTCATGGCTTTCAAAAGGTTATCTATCTTCCTATCCATTTCGGCTTGTTGTTGGTTAAAGCGGTCCGAGAGCTTAGCTATTTGGGCTTCTTGGGATGCGACTAGGTGTTGCAACATCCCCTCAATGTTTTGTTGGGAAGGGCCGTGAGATGGGGGCAATGAGAAATCATTGGAAGTGAATTCTTTGGTTTGTCCCCAATAGAAGTCGGGCTTGCCCTTCCATGCTTCTCGGGTTTCATTGAAATTCCTAGGTCCGGGTATTGTAGGGAATCTTCCTCCCGTTCCATTAATACGCGAGGATGCGTAGTCAACGGAAGCATGTTCAGGGGATCGGGTGCAAGTGCGCGTGTTATGAGGATCACTACACGGCTCACAAGAGGAAGAAACTTTGTTCACATGGCGTGAAGACTTAGGATTTTCGTAGGAACTCATTAGGAATTTAACTTGATCTTCAAGTTCGATCATCCTACGGTCGGAAGATTGTGAGTCAATAGGAGGCAAGGAGATTGCCTTAACGGTTTTGGGCAACTCACGGGGATCGTATTAACTTTCGTTGTCATAGAGGGCAAGGTCCTCTATTATGCCCCATGATTCTTCCGCGGTGAGATCACTAAGTTTTTCCACCGGCCGCTTGGTCAATGGATCGCTTTGTGGGGAAATTGATATGATCATAAAAGATTTGGTCTTGGAGCCAAACATCAATGCCGTGATGAGGGACTTTATGAAGTAAGTCCTTGAATCGGGACCATGCTTCGTAAAGAGATTCACCTTGATGTTGTTGGAACATCAAGATGTCATTCCTAAGTTTAGTGGTTCTCCCCGGTGGAAAACATTGAGCAATGAAGCGAGAGGTGAGATCATCCCAACTTGAGATGGAGCTGGCGGGAAGTCGCTCAAGCCAATTACTAGCTTGGTCCCGTAGAGAAAATTGGAAGAGATGCAGGCGCGTGGTCTCCCGAGTAGTAGCATCAAGGTTGATGGAATCGACAATTTTAAGGAAATCCCTTAGATGCTGATTTGGATCTTCAGAATGAATTCCATGGAATGCACATCCGTTTTGCACCAACCGGATGGTGTCGGATCGAGGGCCGTACTTTGGGCTTGGTCGGGAAGCTCAATGGTGTTCCTATAGCCTAGGTGGCTTGGTCTCGAGTATTCACCAAGAGTACGAGCTCTTGGCGGGTCAATTGGTGGTGGGTTGATGAATGGTGGGTGGTTATCACCTTCCATGATGAAAAGTGATGGGGTTCGAAAAAGGTCACGAAGAAGGGGGATAGACTACGAGAAAGCTAAAAATGAGAAAAAAATTACTTGATAGGAATCAAGCAAAGAAACCTAAACGAGGTGGACTACTAACTAGCTATGCTATTCCCCCACAAGGCGCCAAAAACTTGATAACGCTACACGCGTCGTTCGGGGTCAAAGGAACTTCCTTTCCTTCGAGCAAGTTTTATAACACCTAGGCTGAACCTAATTGTTGTAGTGAAGTATTAGGGTAAGCCACGGGTATTGATATCGTTCTCTAGGGAATAGGAATGCTAGTGAGAAGTTACTACGCTAAGGTTGGGGTTGAGGAAGATTATTTTTTATCTTTTTATGTTTTTTTTGGGAATGGAAAGGTACGAATCTCGGGGTTTGAATTTGTGGGTTTGGTATTTCTACCGATTACTCTACTTATCTAATTATCTAATCTAAGGTAATGGTAGTCTATGTCTAATTATTGTGTGCTCGTATGATAGTTTAAAAATGTATTTACTTAGGTTTTATTACTCCTTAATTATCTCCTATTGATGGTTGAATTGTCACGTCCTTATTCTTAATCGCGTTGTGTGTCTAAAGTCGTAGGGTATGCGTTTATCCCTAACTCTTTGAACTTACCAAAGGGTCTCGTCAACAAAATCTCTAGGATTTATACACTCTAGCTAATTCTAAGGCACTCTTTGTATGATTTAGCCTACAACTACTCTAAGTGTCATAGTCTAAGGTTCACAAAGATTAATCAAGCATTAACTACACAACGAATGACCTATCGCATTACTAGATCATTAACAATTAAGATAAGAGACAACCAATCAATATTCAATAATTAAGTTTCATAATTCCTAAGCAAACACACAAGTAAATTAGTCGGACATGGAGAACATGCAAGTATAAACACAAATAATCAAAGACATAATTGAATTAATGAAGTAAAACACTTATCTTTATGTAAGATAGGGTTTGGAACCCTAAAATACTGTACAAGACAGCCTTGGTTGGTTTAGGTTTTTACTCTAAAAGACTACCCTCTAATCTTGAAAAATTCGGATTCTATATATAAGATTACATATGCGAAGGCGTCACCTTATGATTTGTGACGCCGTCGGGTCGCCGTCATTAGGGTTTCGTCTTGGCCACGTTAGTCTTGCGGCGGCGTCACCTTGTGCTTGTGACGCCGTCCTCTTCAGCTTATGACGCCGTCCGGATCAAATCTAGGCCGTCTGAGTTGCACTACTCTTTAAAAGCTTGACACCGTCACTTGAAAATAAGAAATTTGACTTCTGTCCCGTCACAAAATGCTCGGCGGCGTCGCGTTAGCGATGACGTCATCACCTTGTGTTTCAGCAGCTTGAGTGTCTCGATTTCTTGACTTTGGCCATTTTCTTCGTATATCCGCGCCTTTTCATCAAAATAAGTGCCATTACAGCAATTTGCCTTCAAGAGACCTAAAAAGTGAAAATGAACGATATTAAGTAATAACGGATACAAAAGTGATCAAATAAGGGCTTAAATGACCCCTCAAAAAGGTACAATTTAAAACCTTATCAGGTGTTCCGACCAAAATGAAACTTTAAGACGATGTTTTCTTAATAAATTTTGCGAAAATGATCTAACGATGGTCGAATTCTCAGGTTATTACTAAAATAATTTATCTTACGAGAATGTGGATTAAAAATTTTACTGGATGAATAGTAAACGTGAATAGTAAAAGTGAATAGTAAATTCTTGAAAATGAAAAGTAACCTAAAAATGCGGGTGGTTACACTATGCCTTCATGAATCTCCTTTAACCGATAAGCTAATCCGTCCCGAACCTTCTTTAAAGTGTGATCACAAAAGTTGTGAAGCTCCTTGCACGCCATGAAGCAATTGCGGTGAAGTTCACTGCGGTAAACTACCCCAAATGGTTTCTTAATGATGGTGTACTGAGCAAGATGGTTGATATCGGGAAGGTCTAGTTGTGGTTTGGTGAGATTAACACGTTTCTGGTATGATTCCACGGCAAGTTGAATATCTTCGACACGTTCTTGGATAACGATGCTGATGAGTGTGTAAATACTCATCATTTTTAGTCAAATCTGAACTGCAAAACGGTTAAAAATGCTCAGAAATGCATCAAAACACTGAAAATATCTCAAAATGGCATTTTATATGTTTCAGATGCAAAATGTTTAAAATCTGATTAAAAATGAGCAAAATTTGCATAATTGGCGCTTTAGTCCCCAAGTTTCATAAATTGTCAAAAATAGTCCCTGAGCCATAATTTCAAAAGCAAAAGTCACCAAAGGTCCTTTTTAAATCAAAAGTTGTCAAAATAAGTCCTTTGGTGAAAAATATACAAAGTTTGAGAAATTACAAGTTTAGTCCTTCAAGTTTGAAATTTGGCAGAAATGGCCCCTGGAAAATGGCAAATTGGCAAGTTTGGTCCTTGTACTTATTGAGATTGTCAATTATGGTCCCTTGAAGCAACTTGGCAGAATTGGCAGAATAGGTCCCTCTATTTTCAGATTTGACAACAAAGGTCCTTGTGATTTAAAACCTTTTATCCCCCATTTGGACCCTATCAAACCCATATGACCCTGCCTTTTACTTGTGACCCCCTGTCATAATTCATTTTGACCCCCCCTTTATAATATCTGGTCAAAGACCAGTCAAACCCATCACCCTTTCCCCATTTCCTCCCAATGCTCTACTCCACCATGCGCCACCACCAACACACCAACCCGACCTCCATTCCACTTCACCATGTCCCCTCCACCTTAGCTAACATCCAAGGTTCAATTAATGCTCCCCCAACCCCTCACTCTACCTCATCTGTCATATACAAGATTTGGCGCCAAAAACATGTTTGAATGGCTGAGATCATTTTGAGCAAATCCAATGGCTTAGATTGTTGGGAAATGTTGTAAGTGAGAGAAAATAGCTTTGGATTATAAAAGACAGAGAAAGGGAGCAATGAAGAGAGTAGAATTTTAGCTTAAAATTTCTTAATGTCGTTCTTATGTCAAGTTATTATTTCCAGTGTTAGAATTGTATTATTTTGTTAAAATGTATTAAACTCAAGTGTTCTAGTGTATTTCATTTAATCTCAAGCATCAAAATCATTTTGTGATCACAATTCACCATTCATGTTTACTATTGAATTTTTCTATTTCAAATTCTAAGATAAAAGCTTCAACTAGCTTTATTTTCTGGTCTAATAAGCTTAAATGAGCTTGTGAAAGCATTGTACAAGCTCAAATTCAAGTTTCCATTCATTTTGAATCCGGGTCAACAAAAGTCAACTGGGTGAGCAAATGGCTATGGAAATGGTTGGGGTTGATGCAAAGCAATTCCAATGGGTTGATTTAGATTCACTTGGGTTGATACTTAGGGTAGTAGTTCTCTGGTTCTTGGATTCAAGCCATAGTGGCTATTGGAAATCTTGTAAGTTGTCATTTAGTTTATAAGCATAATCTGTGTTTACTTGTCTAAACCAGGCAAATCTTGTTCAAATAGTTGTATTTAGGATAGTTATACTTGGTTTGATCATTAATATCAAGTGGATTAGTGTTTTAATCAGTTTTACTTGTTTAACAAGAGTGTAAAGGGGTGTTTGGTATTAATTATTAATCTATTGTAGAGGCTAGTTCATTGAACAAATCCTTTTGTTTCAAGTTGGTTGAGTTCTATTGAGATCATATCTGTCAAAATTTTGAGTATATATAAGCACAAAGTCAATATTTAACTTAAATCCATCTCTCTACATCCTTTTGTAGTTTTAGGTTTAGCAAATCATTGTTTTGTGTTCAAAAGTGTTAAACATTGTTTGCATTACACTTGTTCCATCATTTAACATCATCATCAGTGATAAAATTGGATCCAAAGTTGGATAAAGTCAACTTTTTATTTTTAGTTCAAAAGTCAAAGTATGAAAATCATGATTTGGACCAACTGAAAGGGATTTTTCTTGGGTTCATTTTTAAGCCTGAATCAATGAAATTTGTTGTTTTAGAAACTTCATCTGGTACTATTACTTATTTGCATTTTTGTGGATTTTAGTCAATTTTCTACAAGCTTCAAACAAGCTTGTGAACTTGGGACTAGTTCCCCTTCATGTCTCAAAGATTCACCGAGATTTCTTTGTGCAGCTTGTGCCTGTGGGCTCAAAAGAGCTTTTCATAATCTGATTTTTGGTACATTTGATCTCAACCAGGTCTAGTCCAGGTTCCAATTCATAGTTTTCATTTTTAGCTTATATTCAAGCTTGTGCTTGTGTCCCAAGTTGGTACTCAGAACTGATTTTAGCTCAAACACTCAAAACATCAAATCTGTTGTATCTTGCATATCAGTGGTATAAGCTTGTTGATTTCAGTTGCACTTGGTCAACTTTAGCACATTAGAGCTTCCCGTTCAGTTTGGTACCTTTTGGTGTGCTTTTAGCTTATCCAAGTGCTTATTTATAAAGCACTTGGCTCATCAGTTTCAATATCTTCCACATAGCACCCTGTTTTTCTATTTTTCCTAGCTTCTTAACATTATTTTAGAGTTTTCCTGAAATTTTCAGATTTTTCCAAATTGTTTTGCTATTTTTCTTATTTTAAATTAGTTTTTAAGCATTTTTAATTAGCTTTTAATACAATTAATTAAGAAAAGCTTCAAAAAATAATTTTTCAATTTTCTTAAGTTAAGATAAATATAAAAAGACAAAAAATATTTTTCTAGATTTTTCTTAGTTAAATTTGTATTTTTAAATAATTTAATTAGTTTTTAATAGTTTAAAATTCTTAGAAAATAGAAAAATAATCAGAAAATTACAAAAATAGTTTTGAAAATTCTAGTTTGATATTTTAGATTTTTCCATTTCATAATTTTATTTTTCTAGCTTTATTTCCTAATTTCTTGTATTTTAGGTAATTATTTAATAGTTAAAAATAGTTCTTAATTAATAGTAATTAGATAATTAGTTATAAAAATAATTTTCTTTTCCTATAAATTTTCTTTCATCATTAGGATTGTAAAAATGTATTTTTCATATTTTTAGGACTTTTATTTCTTAGATTTCACGTTTTTATTTATACGTTTACGTAAATTTTATTTTAAACGTAAGTTTTTAGTTTTAAGTTTTAAACGTTCATCATTTTAAATATAGTGATAGCGTTTATTTAATAGATTTTATCTTTTTAATTTCCTTTTATTTTCATTTAAGCCTCTGCAGTTTATGGGCTTTTCCTTAGTTGTAATCATATTCACAATATCCTTTTTCCGTTCAAATCTCCCGATCACTATACGTTGGGTGATCCATTGCACAGCTCGCTGGGACATAACGACCCGGGGAGACTCTATACTCCTCTGATCTTCATTGATTTCGTGCTTAAGCAGTTTTAAGCTGGGATTACGGGTCCGCCATTCACAAGTGGCGGGCTTGTGTGATTAAGCTTGACATTTGCACGCATCAAATTTTACCCGCCACGCAGTGTGTCGATTATCTTCCGTCTAGCAGATTAGTGATTCGGATATTCACTCCTTGTTTATACCATCTGTATGTGTTTATATTCTCTTTTAAAAATCAAAACCCAAAAAGATTTTCATTCTTTGTTTTTGCAAAATGTTTTTCAAAAATACCAAAAATATCCATCTTTACCCTCTCACATCTTTGATTCTTCATCCCTACCCCTCTCAAAACATTTGATTCTTTCTATGTCTTATCCTCACCCTCTTGGTTGTCAATGGTGTGGTAGTCCTTATAATGGTGGCAATTGCCTGGTTGTGGCATGGTGGAGTCGGAAACGGTGCGTCTATAACCAAGATCCCTATTCCTACCATAACACAACCGATTTATTCCATCGGCTACCACCTGTGAGACACGCTAGCTTTATGTTGTGAGTACCGGGTGGTTCACACTCCGCTTCGATTGTCAATCGGAAACACGCTTGTCTATGGCGGGTTCCTCGATAACAATTTTGACTACAACACTTGTGACTCACAAATGTGGCCATCGGTTTCTTGTTGTAGAGTATTGTGGAGGTCCTCACTTTAGCTCTAATTGTCCAACAAGGAATCCATTTCCTTGTAACAATTACGACTCTTCGTATCATGACCAACCTCTATAGTACCAAATGAATCAGGCACCACCTCAGCCTGATCCACTTCCTCAAAATCTTCTCCTTGATCTTTTGGATTTAGTGAAAGATTTGAAGGAATGTAAACACTCCCAAGATAATCCAAATCAAAAATCCATGGAAGAATTGTTAGTGAAGAACC
The DNA here is from genome assembly GCA_910596185.1 of Chrysanthemum makinoi. Lineage (NCBI taxonomy): Eukaryota > Viridiplantae > Streptophyta > Magnoliopsida > Asterales > Asteraceae > Chrysanthemum > Chrysanthemum makinoi. Next base: position 31,250,260 of record OU343223.1, read on the forward strand.
GCTAAATTAGATTCCCAGTTTGCCGGTGAAAACTCTATTAGGGAATTAATTAAAATACAAAAGCGCCAAATCTAGCTCGATTCCGCTTTTATTCCCGATGACGATGATGATGAGGATACGCTGATATCCTTCAATTCTATAAATATTCATCAAATTCATCGATGATATCCCAAAGTTGAGATTTCATCTCAAACAACTGCTATCACACCTGAAGCTCCCACTCACTCTCTGAACATGGGGACGAGCATCTTGACACTATTCCTGAAAAGGAATCGGACGAATTAATAAAGTCTAGTGTTGAGGACCTTGTCCCAATCCCAAGAGAGTCACAGGGAATTCTTGATCATGTGTGTGATATCCTTCCTCCTCTTGTCTTCCAAAATGATCATGTTGAGATGTTCTCCGATTCTGATGATGATGATTCATTATCTTGTGGAGACATCGCTTATGTGGAAGATTTACCTTCTGAGCTTGTTAGCTTAGAAGAAGAGAATGATGAAGTTAATGACACTGAAATCAAAGATGAAGCACTTCGTGCAACATTACTGAATGTCAGTCTTCTCATTTCTAAAATCGAGGCTTTCAATGAAAAACCTATTTCATCTCCTATCCCCATTAAGGATAGTGACATTCTTTCCGATGATTCTATTCGGGAAATGAAAGCCTTCTGTTTTGATAATATGGGAGAGAAGATTAGTGGCGGCACCACTTCTCATAATTCTCTCCTCGATCATGAATCATTTACTTTGAGGAGTTCACCAGTGAACCCACTTATATAAATTCTGAATATGATTCATTCACCTTCATGGAGTTCTCGGATGAACTCACTCATATCATATCTCCGCGGGAGTATGATAAATTCTACTTTGATCTAGACACACCCGGGATATGTCTAGACCAATTGAGCTTAAATGATGAGATTCATGCTATTATGAATTCTCCTTCGATGATGATGAATTAGTCAAGATCATTATCATGACTTTCTTTCTTCTTCACCTATCCGTGGCTCTCGCTTTCTTCACTCCTTCGGGAATGAAGACATTATATTTGATCCCGGCATCTTCATGTACCATTTGTGAGCCGGTTCTATGTATATCTCATCGGTGTGGAACTTTCACGTGCTTCAAATGTTTATCCAAACATCTTGAATGAAAGTCCGATGGAGATTGTTTCTTCCACCTTGCTTCCCCATGAACAAATGAATTCGGGGTCGAGTCAAGCTAGCGACTCGGTAATCAAAAACAAGTAGCATGCCATATAGGTTTTCACCCATATTTCTGACTTCTTTCTATTTTCTACCACCCTAGTGTGGGGGTTGCCACATGTTTTTAAAAAATCTTCTTTCTAAATAATGGCCGTAGTATTTCCCTTTCACGTTCTTTGTTTCTGCATAACCGCCGGTACTTTGAATATTGAGGGCAATATTCATTTCTAAGTGTGGGGAATTCTCACGAATTTTATCATATAATTATACTACCCAATTCCCCCGTTTTTGGCCAAAAAAAATTTTTTTGGAGTAAGTGTTTTACACTTTCTCATCTTGGTTATCACCGCCATGTCTCAGTAAGACAAAAGGATTGGCTAATCCTAGAGCAAACGGCTCTTGGTAAAGATATCTCAAATCCGTTGACGGCTTGCAATTTGCCCAAAATTGTATGGTATTCACCTCACCATATCCTAAAAAGTGAAGAGTTGGCTAGCCCGCAAGGTTATGGCTTGTGGTAAAGGCAATGGAAAATCCATAATTGGTATTCAGCTCACCAAAGATAATTCTGATAATTTATCTAAGAGTTGGCTAGTCCGGGGTGCGCTACGGTAAAGACAAAATCAAATCCGTTGAAAGTCGGTGGTTTGCTCAAAACCACATGGTTATCGATGTACCATGGTTCTTACTTGAACTAAAACATTTGGCTACTCCAGAAGTAATGGCTTTTGGTAAAGAGTTTCAAATCCATTATGTTTTCTCAAAAAGATTGCTAGGGACTAGCAATAGTTTAGTGTGGGGATTGATGAGTGTGTAAATACTCATCATTTTTAGTCAAATCTAAATCGAAAAAAACGGTTAAAAATGCTCGAAATGCATCAAACATGAAAATATCTCAAAAGTTCATTTTATATGTTTCAGATGCAAAATGTTTAAAATCAGATGAAAAATGAGCAAAATTTGCATAATTGGCGCTTTAGTCCCCAAGTTTCATAAATTGTTAAAAATAGTCCCTGAGCCATAATTTCAAAAGCAAAAGTCACCAAAGGTCCTTTTTAAATCAAAAGTTGTCAAAATAAGTCCTTTGGTGAAAAATATACAAAGTTTGAGAAATTACAAGTTTAGTCCTTCAAGTTTGAAATTTGGAAATGGCCTGGAAAATGGCAAATTGGCAAGTTTGGTCCTTGTACTTATTGAGATTGTCAATTATGGTCCCTTGAAGCAACTTGGGAATTGGAGAATAGGTCCTCTATTTTCGGATTTGACAACAAAGGTCCTTGTGATTTAAAACCTTTTATCTCCCATTTGGACCCTATCAAACCCATATGACCACGCCTTTTACTTGTGACCCCCTGTCATAATTCATTTTGACCCCCCCTTTATAATATCTGGTCAAAGACCAGTCAAACCCATCACCCTTTCCCCATTTCCCTCCACTGCGCTACTCCACCATGCCCATTTCACCTTAACACCCAACCCAGCCTCCATTCCACTTTGCACATGTCCCTCCACAGCTAACATCCAAGGTTCAATTAATGCTCCCCCAACCCCTCACTCTACCTCATCTGTCATATACAAGATTTGGCCAAAACATGTTTGAATGGTTGAGATCATTTTGAGCAAATCCAATGGCTTAGATTGTTGGGAAATGTTCAGAAGTGAGAGAAAATAGCTTTGGATTATAAAAGACAGAGAAAGGGAGCAATGAAGAGAGTAGAATTTTAGCTTAAAATTTCTTAATGTCGTTCTTATGTCAAGTTATTATTTCGGTGTTAGAATTGTATTATTTTGTTAAAATGTATTAAACTCAAGTGTTCTAGTGTATTTCATTTAATCTCAAGCATCAAAATCATTTTGTGATCACAATTCACCATTCATGTTTACTGTTGAATTTTTCTATTTCAAATTCTAAGATAAAAGCTTCAACTAGCTTTATTTTACGGTCTAATAAGCTTAAATGAGCTTGTGAAAGCATTGTACAAGCTCAAATTCAAGTTTCCATTCATTTTGAATCCCGGTCAACAAAAGTCGTGGGTGAGCAAATGGCTATGGAAATGGTTAGGGGTTGATGCAAAGAATTCCAATGGGTTGATTTAGATTCACTTGGGTTGATACTTAGGGTAGTAGTTCTCTGGTTCTTGGATTCAAGCCATAGTGGCTATTGGAAATCTTGTAAGTTGTCATTTAGTTTATAAGCATAATCTGTGTTTACTTGTCTAAACCATGCAAATCTTGTTCAAATAGCTGTATTTAGGATAGTTATACTTGGTTTGATCATTAATATCAAGTGGATTAGTGTTTTAATCAGTTTACTTGTTTAAAGATGTGTAAAGGGGTGTTTGGTATTAATTATTAATCTATTGTAGAGGCTAGTTCATTGAACAAATCCTTTTGTTTCAAGTTGGTTGAGTTCTATTGAGATCATATCTCAAAAAATTTTGAGTATATATAAGCACAAAGTCAATATTTAACTTAAATCCATCTCTCTCAGCCTTTATTTGTAGTTTTAGGTTTAGCAAATCATTGTTTTGTGTTCAAAAGTGTTAAACATTGTTTGCATTACACTTGTTCCATCATTTAACATCATCATCAGTGATAAAATTGGATCCAAAGTTGGATAAAGTCAACTTTTTATTTTTAGTTCAAAAGTCAAAGTATGAAAATCATGATTTGGACCAAGCTGAAGGGATTTTTTCTTGGGTTCATTTTAAGCTGAATCAATGAAATTTGTTGTTTTAGAAACTTCATCTGGTACTATTACTTATTTGCATTTTTGTGGATTTTAGTCAATTTTCTACAAGCTTCAAACAAGCTTGTGAACTTGGGACTAGTTCCTTGCCTCGTCTCATTCACGAGATTTCCTGCGATTTATGTCAAAGTTGTGCACAGGCTCAAAAGAGCTTTTCATAATCTGATTTTTGGTACATTTGATCTCAACCGGTCTAGTCCGGTTCCAATTCATAGTTTTCATTTTTAGCTTATATTCAAGCTTGTGCTTGTGTCCCAAGTTGGTACTTCAGGCTGATTTTAGCTCAAACACTCAAAACATCAAATCAGTTGTATCTTGCATATCGCTGGTATAAGCTTGTTGATTTCAGTTGCACTTGGTCAACTTTAGCACATTAGAGCTTCCCGTTCAGTTTGGTACCTTTTGGTGTGCTTTTAGCTTATCCAAGTGCTTATTTATAAAGCACTTGGCTCATCAGTTTCAATATCTTCCACATAGCACCCTGTTTTTCTATTTTTCCTAGCTTCTTAACATTATTTTAGAGTTTTCCTGAAATTTTCAGATTTTTCCAAATTGTTTTGCTATTTTTCTTATTTTAAATTAGTTTTTAAGCATTTTTAATTAGCTTTTAATACAATTAATTAAGAAAAGCTTCAAAAAATAATTTTTCATTTTTCTTAAGTTAAGATAAATATAAAAAGAGAAAAAAATATTTTTCTAGATTTTTCTTAGTTAAATTTGTATTTTTAAATAATTTAATTAGTTTTAATAGTTTAAAATTCCTAGAAAATAGAAAAATAATCAGAAAATTACAAAAATAGTTTTGAAAATTCTAGTTTGATATTTTAGATTTTTCCATTTCATAATTTTATTTTTCTAGCTTTATTTCCTAATTTCTTGTATTTTAGGTAATTATTTAATAGTTAAAAATAGTTCTTAATTAATAGTAATTAGATAATTAGTTATAAAAATAATTTTCTTTTCCTATAAATTTTCTTTCATCATTAGGATTGTAAAAATGTATTTTTCATATTTTTAGGACTTTTATTTCTTAGATTTCACGTTTTTATTTATACGTTTACGTAAATTTTATTTTAAACGTAAGTTTTTAGTTTTAAGTTTTAAACGTTCATCATTTTAAATATAGTGATAGCGTTTATTTAATAGATTTTATCTTTTTAATTTCCTTTTATTTTCATTTAAGCCTCTGCAGTTTATGGGCTTTTCCTTAGTTGTAATCATATTCACAATATCCTTTTTCCGTTCAAATCTCCCGATCACTATACGTTGGGTGATCCATTGCACTTCGACTGGGACATAACGACCGGGAGACTCTATACTCCTCGATCTTCATTGATTTCGCTTGCCAGCGGTTTTAAGGGTTACGGTCCGCCATTCACAAGTGGCGGGCTTGTGTGATTAAGCTTGACTGTTTGGCACGCATCAGATGCTTCTGATGAATAATAGCAATGACTTGATGTACTGGAGCTGGATGTTTGTGGAGAAATGTTGCATTCGTCCTTGTACCTTGGCAAGGTACATATCTTCAATGTCATTGAGTGACAATCTCGGGAAATCCGCTTCAAAAAAGTCATATTCTCGATGCCTTGGCGTTTGACTACTATTTTCTTGAGGAATGAGTAGACCCACTTGGATTGCGACGAGGTAACATGCATTATAGCAACGATCCGTCATCACGCATACACTCTTTCTTCGATTTGAGTACTGGCAGTTTTACGTAGTAGATTCTTCTTCGCTTACGGCCAATGATGAATCCCATACGAAACATCGATGTCATACTTTACCACATTGTCAACAAACATGTGTGTGGCTTCTTCCTCGATGGCTATATTGTTTGAGTAGATTGCTACCGGAAAGAAGGTGAGTAAAGTATATTTCTTGCTCGCATCGCACCGTCTTTGAAGAAATTCAGTGGTTGTTGAAGAAATATTGGTAAGGAATCTTCGGTTGATCAGGTCGGCCAATGGTGGGTAGAGGTTTTGTCTGGTCGATGTGTAGTAGGGAGCCTTGTCCGGTGAAGTTGATATTGGATTCGTGGTTGAGCCAATCAATGTTATTGGACATGGCTCGTGCTATGTTGTCGAGATGATATTCGACTTCAATTGCACCTTTGTCTGAAATGTCTTTAGCGGTTGAAAAGCTTGTTCTTGATTCGTTTCCACTCTGCTTTAGTCATCTTCTTCACCTTGAACTTTTCCTGAATAATCTTGACATGCTCCATAGTTCGATCATCTACCGGTTCTTGACCTTCCGATGGCGAGGGTTGCATCAACAAGCTTTGAAAACCATTCATACTCTTCAGATTCATCTTCATCTAGCCATGACACATCGAGTTGACTTTTCTTCTTTGGCTTTGATGATGATCTTTGGTTGCTTTGTTGATGTAGAAGAAGGTGGTTGTTGTTAGGGCTCAGGGATCTCTTCATCGTCACCACCAGTGTATTCAAAATAATCACTAGTTTTCTCCTTTGGTCTTGAAGATTCGTGAGTCCCGAGGTTTGTCTCGTAGTAGGAGGACGTTGTGGAGATCTTCTGGAGGTGGTTTTCCTTTAGGGTGGTGGAGGCATAGTTGATGAATCGTCATTTTTCTTCTTTCGTTTCGACTTCGAGAATCTTTATCCGCATCATCATCGTCCTCTTGGGCGCTAGCCCTTTTCGGCTGCCGCTTTGCATGAAGTTTTGAGTTGATATTCCGGTAATGCCTCAAATAGTTTAGCTCAAGTAAGCGCTGAGCACCGTTTAGACATTGTAGAACAAGCTTGGAAATCAATTACGCATCGAGACAACCGCAGTCAATTGATTGATTTGCATTGCTACGTGGAGTAGATTGCATTGTTTGCTGACCAATTGCATGAGATTTGGATAAAGTTGTCAGTGAACATCTCTTGTCACTCAGGGGCGGTGTCGAAAGAAACTTGTGAAGTAAATTCTGATCGCTTGACCATTTCCCTTGAATATCTATCGGCCGTTGAATCTGTTCCTTTCATCCGAAACTGCGTTTATCACCTTCAAGAAGATTGATTCGTCGTAAGTTGATTCAGCTTCTTATTGACCATGTTTTTCTTCCTAACTTGCACGGCGGCTTTGACAATCTTTGTCTTTGCGTGATGCCCCAGTATCGGTTGGTTTCTTCTGCATCTGGATGCGGATCTGTATCTTTGGATGGTGGTGGTGAAGAGTGAGATGATGAATCGATCATGAGAAGGCTCGAGTCATTTGGTGGCTCGAGAGTTTGTTCCTTGCTACGGACAGACTATCTAGAAGATAATCATTAGCTTCTGAGAAGGCTTCTTTAGCTTTAGCTTTGTTCTGACTTTAAACCTAGCTCTTCTTACGCTTACAGCTTGTGCTTCCTCTTCGCTTTTTCTTTAGCGCTTCCTCAATATCTTTATCGTGATTCTCTCATCCTTTTCCTTTTCTTCTTCTTCTTCCTCAAAAGTGAATGGGACTTCATAAGATTCTGATGTTGCTCGGTGGATTCGTGGCGGTGGCACCGGTTAAACCGCTTATCGGTCGATTAACCGCATCACGAATTGATATTGTTAGTCAACCACTACTTGAATCACCAGGGCCTCTTGTTTGTTCACGATTAAATTCCTTAGCAACATGTTGTAACCTTAGATTATTCAGTGTTTTTCTGTAGTCCTTGTCTTCATCCTTTGGCTCTTCTTCTGAACTTTCTTCCTCTTCCTGTTCTTCCACTGGAGTTTTACCCTTTGGAGTTTAGGACTTAGAGGTTTTTACAAATTTGTAGTATCATCCATAGCCGTTTCGAGTAGTTAACCTCTTCATCCGTGTCAGTATCCTCGAAGTCCTCATCCTTTAATTTAAGTGTTGTTTGAGGATTAGGAACTGCAACATTTGAAGGAACTTTCCTTTTGAGAGTATGAGTTCTCTTTGGATACTTTCGGGTACTTCCGATTACTTGCCGCACTTCAAAGATCAGCCTCTCCTGGTCTTCTTGACTGGTATGGCGGAAGACTTTTCATCAATGAAGCCAAATTTGCCTGATGCTACAGCTTCTTGATATCTTTTGTATGATTGAAGTTTCTTTAAATCGTCAGTGAGAAGGTAGTCTGGCAATACAACACCTTATTTCTTTGTTGTTAAGTCTTTGAATCTGACAACATTTAGTATAGGCTCAAACAACTCGGAGTGATGGTTGGGGTCATCAAGTCTCAAGGGAATGTCCAGATTATTCCCGAGTATCATTTGGATCAACAATTTAGTGTACACGATGTAGGGGATCTTGGTGCGGGTTTCACGAGATATGACATCATGTCATCCCAAATCGAACTTGAGAAGTCGATGTGCATCATATTGACCATGCCCCAAAATATCTGTAGTTCCATGAGCTTAGGATGCTCATAACCACTATCACGTCAGCTGATTTGGCAATCATCATGTAAAGAGTTCTCCATGGTTGAGGAATGTTCTTAAGATCCACAGAAGAATGTTTAGTTATGATCCCGCAGACTTCATCATAGCCAATATTGACCATGAATTGGAGAGTAGTCTCTTGGAAGGAGTAGCAACATAAGTAGCGGTTTGGATGGCGGGAAGACGGAGAATTGCTCTTAAGTCTGGCTGCGGTGATAGTGACTTGTTTGTTGTTAAGTGTCATCACAGCATATTGACCATCGATCTTACGCATGGTGTGCGAATCAAAGGTGGTGAATATAAATCTCCATTGGCGAGTTTGTGAGCATGTTCTTGTATGGATGAGCATTCAGAATATCCACAGCAATATGACAAGAAGACTCGGAGTACGTGAAGTTATCGAAGGCGACTTTGAGATTGTTCTTCCCAATCTTCATCTTGTAACCACCAGGGAAAATGTCTTCCATCGTGAGAACATTTGGTGCATCAACGTTTTCCATTGTGACGTCCATGTTGTGATCTGAAAGATATTGAGCCAAAAGAACCAACATATCAAAAGACATTACGTTAGTCAAAAGTTGATTTTATTGTCCAATTATTGAATATGTTATGTTGATGAATGTTACGAGTCTAACGTCACTTGTTTGTCCAATAGTCCAAAGTGGTCGTGATAAGTTTCTTGAGTTTATTAGTTTTGAATTTTAAAGTCCAAATTTTCACTCATTTTCACAACATATTAACCATTATAGCTTATTAGTTACATTTTGGTTTTGTGACGTTATGATTTATTTATTTACAAGTTTGTACGCGTAACAATTCATAATTATGGTTAAAAGTAAGGCTTAAGCATAGAAATTGCAAGCTTATGCGTAAACGGTTTGATTTTACTCTAGGTTTAAATATTTGATATAAACGTTGAAAACACAACCCATATCATCAAAATCAACCAAACGTGATCATGTGTTCATAAGCTTATGCGTAGACCACATAATCACGCCTAGAGTAAAATCAAACCGTTAGATTTGTGAAACATTAAATACCAATGTTTAAAAACACTCAAAGAATCATAAACCACTTACAAATTGGAAGATTATAACACGGATTTGAAGAATGAATTATAAGCGTAGGATTTAGTTGTTGGATAATAAATGTTAGAAGTAAATGAATGAAAAATTTAGTTGAGGTGGTTTTGTTAAATTTAGTTTAAGCTTTTGACAAAAATAGTCCCTCCACCTCAACCATTTTCATCCTTAGCCCATAACTTTCATTTTGGTTACGTAAAGCATGATATTTGGAAAGAAACGTAATGACACTCCCCCTCGACTTTAGAAATAGAGAAATTTTACAAATTTGGGTCCGAGGAGTGTCAAGAAGCAAGAAACGTGTCCACCATTATCAAAGATACAACCGGTATTGGGTAACATGCAAGTACAAGGTTTTATGAAACGGAAAATATTTACTTTCTCCCCCTCAACACTTTTTCGGAAAAAATGTGAAAAGTTTGATAGAACAACGTGTTGACTGAAGTTTTGTACTTGCCATGTTTGAAAGAAATTAGATAGAAGAATATTTTTGAATTTTATCAGATTTTATATTTTTGTATTTTGTTTTTGAAAACATTATTTACAAAAGAGGTTTTGGTGTTTGACTGGTTTTAAGATTGTTTTAAAAGTTCGTTCAATTCCTCTTGAGTCAAACACCGCATATGTACCAATGGTGGACCAACTCAAGAAACCTAGAAGGAGCTAAGGCTTTGGTGAGAAGGTGCTCATTGGTATTCAGTACCCACAAAATATAATTCAACGGTGCCCTTTTCCGCATGCTCCTTGATGAAATGATATCGAAGATCGATGTGCTTAGATTTCGAATGTTGAACAGAGTTGCACGAGATTGCAATAGTACTTCGATTGTCGCAGTACATCGGGATTCTGTCAAATACGTAACCATAGTCCTTGAGTTGTGTCCTCATCCAAATGACTTGAGCACAACACGCAGACATTGAGGACGTGATGTACAATCACGCCTTACGATTGCCATGACACTAGTTTATCACCAAGAAATTGTGATTCTGTGAAGTACTTTTCCTGTGAATCTAAGAAACCCGCGTGATAAGCGTCACGAAAAAGCTATTAGTTCAAAACCGAATCCTTAGGATACCAGATCCCCAAGTTAATGGTTCCCTTGATGTATCGGAGGATTCTTTTAGCCTCGAAGAGGTGAGTTTCAGTTGGTCTTGATAGCGATAACGGGGCAAAGATATACAAACAAATACAATGTCGGGCCTCTTGGTCATTAGATACATGAGAGACACAATAATACTTTGGTATTTGGTAGGGTCAACCAATTTCCCATGCAAATCAGCATCCAGTTTCTTGGTATGTGCCATTGGTGCGGCATAGGTATCACAAGTTTGCATTCCATGTTTGTTTAAAATTTCAAGAGCATATTTGGACTGACTCAAGAAAATACCACGGGGTGATTGATGAACTTGCAATCCAAGAAAGAATGTAAGTTCACCCATCATGGACATTTCAAAATGTTTTTTCATAAGTTTTGAAAAAGCGTTTGAGTATTTTAAATGTGTTGACCCAAAAATGATGTCATCCACATAAATTTGAATGATTAAAATATGTTCCCCGTGATATTGTATGGAAAGTGTTGGGTCGAACGATCCTTTAGTGAAATTATTGGCAATAAGAAAGGATGATAACTTATCATACCACGCCCGAGGGGCTTGTTTGAGACCATAGAGAGCCTTGTTCAGTTTGTAGACGTGATTAGGGAACTCTATCAACAAATCCTTCGGTCGACTAACATAGACCGTTTCCTTCGGTTTACCATTGAGCGGTTTGACATCCATCCGAAGACCGTGATGTTCATGTGAGCCGCGAAATGCCGAAAAATCCGAACACCTCAAGTCTAGCAACCAGTGCGAATGATTCCTCGTAATCAATCCCCTCTTCTTGTCGATAACCCTTAGCCACCGGGCGTGACTTATTTACGATAAGTGTACCTTCAAAGATCCAACTTGTTTTTCCAAATCCATTTCAGACCAATAACATAGACCTCACTTGGTTTTTCAACCAATTCCCATACTTCAAGACGTTTAAACTGATTAAGTTCTTCTTGCATGGATTCAATCTAGTTGTCATATGTCATGTCTTCCTTAATATTTTTGGGTTTTGCTTGGCAGACGGTGAGTGCATAAATGCAATGTTCACCGTCGATCCCGGCGTTGTCTGAATTACTGGTTGATTCGGTTGCCAATAATGTTCACAAGAGGATGGTGCGTAGTCCGGCGTATGGAGGGTTGATGTTGATATTCATTCTGCAGATTAGGAGGATTCAAATGGCTTGTAGATGATTCCGCAACATCAGGTGTGGCAGTTTCATTAGCAAACGGGTTGAAGTACGCATTTGGATCATAATCTGTAGGTGGGGGTACTTCATTGTTTAGAAGATCATCAACTAGTTCAGCGTCATTGGATGCGGTTTGTTCGACTATGGTTGTAGAATCAATTGGTGGTGCTTCCTCAACAGTAGTTGTTGTTGCAGGTGTATCAGGTATTGGATTATTATCAGGTTGGCAGTGCCAAACAGCGCTTGATACATCCGAGCACGCGTTGATCAATATCATCACTAAACAGAGGAGCAAATAGCTGTTCTATTTGTTGATGAGTAAGCTGTAGGCTTGGTTCAGCTGATGATGGGGTTTGTGGAAAGTTTAGATGGTTATGTCCGGGTTCCAAGCTATTTTGCTCATAAGCCATTTCTGTAAGCTCATCGAAATTGGCATGAATCGTTTCCATAATTTACCTTGTGCGGCGAATTTTCCACGGCTATTCGGATCCGGTAACCCTTAGAATTTTCACAGTATCCAACAAATACTCCAATGTCAGCTTTAGCTTTGAGCTTTCCAAAATCATCACGATCATTATTTGGATAGTAAAGAGAACCAAAGACATGAAAGTGTTTGAGATTCGGTTTGTGGTTGTGGATAAGCTCATAAGGTGTTTTGTTGTGGCGTTGCGTAATCATTGAACGGTTCTGAGTGTAACATGCAGTTGACACGGCTTCAGCCCACAAGTAATCTGGAAGTTTAGCATTTATTAACATCGTTCTTGCAGCTTCCACTAACGTACGATTTCGTCTTTCAACAACTCTGTTTTATTCTGGTGTTCTTGCAATGGATGTTTGATGCTCAATTCCCACTTTCTCACAATAAGTACGTAGAGTTTGATTAACAAATTCAGTTCCTTTGTCTGTTCTGATTTGTCCGACTGTGTTCCGGAGCTGAACTTGAATTTTCGTGAGAAAGGTTATGATCATCTGTGGAGCTTGATCTTTACTTAGAAGAAAATAAACCCAAGTCCATCTTGAGTAGTCATCCATAATTACCAAGATGTAGCGGTTGCCATTAATCGCCTGCTCGCGCATCGGGCCACACAAATCCATGTGAAGAAGATGAAGCACATGCTGTTAGTTGTGTTCCACCTTTGAAGGAAAGTGAGCACGAGTGCTTTTCCCTTGTTCACAAGCTGAGCATAGGTGATCTTTAGAATACCGAAATCTTGGGAGACCTTCAACAAGTTTGTATCGAGCAAGATTGGTTATGGTTTGAAAGTTTAAGTGTGAGAGTTGACGGTGTCATAGCCAAGATTTTGTAGATGTTGCCTTTGAAAGTAGACAAATAGGAGATGAAGCAATCATGTCTTGCATTGAGATTGTGTAAAGACTTGATGTGCGTTGACCAGACATAAGATCGTTTCCTTGTAGATCACGAATGAAACAAGTTTTCTCCCTAAAAGCAACTTCCAAATCTCCATCACAAAATTGATCGACTGAAAAGAGATTGTGACCGAGACCTTCCACATAATAAACCCTGCTAATTTTGATGTTCCTATTGATGTAATCTCCGAGCCCATGATAGCCGCTGAAGTGATCATTCCCGAATCTAACAAGGCTATTATGAACTTTGAAACAAAGTTTGATAACAGTTTAAGATTGCCGGTCATGTGTCGGGAACATCCGCTATCAACAACCCAGGATGATCAGTATCACCGCATTACACCTGATCGACGGATGGAATAGAAGTAGATGTGGAACCGAAGAGTTAGAGGGTTCGATGCACGCTTATAGTTGAAACACATATGTTTATGATTTTAGGTATCCATTTAAAGCCAAGTGTATTATGTAACCATTTCTGCCACCTCCAACTAGTCTTAGCTTTGGTCTTAGTGAATGCACTAGGTGATAAGTTCTTCCTAGGAGGTGAAGTGGGTTCTATGGGTACATCAATGATTAAAGCATGAGCACTAGAAGACGGTTTACCTAGCACAGACTTAGAAGCATTAATGGGCCTAGAGGTATTCCGTTTTCTATTGTTCCGCTTACGAGATAAAATAGTCTTAGCAACACATGTGTCATGACAACCAGAAAAAATACTTTTACGACAACCAACACAAGATGCTTCAAACATAACATTCAAAGTACTTAAAGGTTCAATATTCGTTACATCACTTTTGCAATTACATTTGTCTAACGCAATGTTTAAAGTGGGTGCAACTTGAGTCTTATTCAAAGTCCTAAGGTGTTCTTATACTGAGAGGTCTTTATTGTTCTTTTCTTACGTCGCAACTTCCTAGTCTTCCTTGATGTGCTCTTAAGTCAGAAGTGCTAGCGTTGTGAAAAGAGGCAACTATTCCTGTTTCAGTAGAGGGAAGCACATTAGTTTCTTGTGATGTATAATTTGGCAGTCTAAGAATTCCTGGTGCAATAACGTTTGTGTTACTATTCCTATCTTTCTTAAGTGTTACCAACTCTGCTTTTAGATCATGGATAGTGTGTAACAAATCTTGATTTTCAGAACGAGTGTTTCCATTTTGTCGTAAAACATCTTTGGTATATGCAAGATGATCATCAATATCTTTTGACGCTTGAGCACAAGTCTTTTAGAGTAAATCAAATATGACACCATATTTCGTTTTAACTTTTGAAATTTCTTGTTCATATTTTGAAATTTGACACTTCAAAGACACGTTTTCATCATCCAGTTGCTCAAGTTTTGGACTAAGAGTTTTGGTATGCAACTGGTTGATTTTGTTTTGCAAAGCGAGCTCATGATTTTGACAATATTTTTTACACCATTGAAGACGGCGTTTTGCATTTGAAAGCTCGTTTAATAAACGCTCATTTTTAACTTTTTGATTTGAGACACAGTATCAGTATTCTCAACATTTTCAACAGAATCAGCAGAAATATAAGCAAATGCATATGCAACAGTATGAAGTAACACAACATTAATGGTATCAAACATTGAGATAACATCTTCCAAGAGTCGATCAATATCTTTCTCAACATTTTCTTTTTCGTTTGTATTTGAAATCGTTCTTTCAGTTTGTTCAAAAACTCTTTTCATAAGTCCAAGCTCCTTGTGAAAATCCTTTTCCCAATAAATTGCACACATTTTCAAATTTCGGACATGAGGCATAATTCTTTTCTGAAAAATATCTCTTTGTGCTTTGCTTGAGGCGTTTGAAAATGTTAGACTTTTATTTCGAATTTATTTCAATTTCCGTTCCAAAAGTTTAATGTCGATAAGAATGTGTCAAAATATTTTAGAACTTGACATTGTTACTAATGGCTTTATTTCATTTAATGAAGGTAAAGTTCCATTAATTTGTGCAGTATTGGAAAGGGGACCATCATTAGAAGACTTCGTAGTGTGATAACCCAAGGTGTGTTAGAATGATCCTGTGGGGGGAAAAGTTACGACTTTTGAATAGTTAAATGGTTTGTTATAAACAACATTTTCCAATTTTGATCGACTCATCTTCCATCTATTTCCTCCATGCGATTATATTCAACAACACTCATAATGGAATCATCAATTCGTGTTCTTGCCTGTACTTGAGGATTTTGTTTGAATGCTCTGTTTGAAAACTTTGGTTTGTAATCAGCAAGATTCGGTCCATATCCATTTGGATTTGGTTTAAAGTAAACTTTTGAATAGTTGTGATTGACTCACCATGTTTATAAACAACATTTCAAACTCTTTGATTTTGTTTTGTAAGTCGACAATTTCTTCAAGATAGTCATCTATTAGTTTCTTTGGATGCTTTTTGTACTCATAGAACTATTTTTGACAAGTTAACAACTCAGACTTGGCTTTTTGAGTTTCCGAAGTGAGAGCGTTAAGTTGTAGTTTATGATCATATTTCAGTTGTTCTATTTGAGACAACAAAACATTCTTAGATGCAACTAGATCACATATCTGTTTTTCCAAAGATTTTTCGTTTTGATAAGATTTAGCAAAAGCGACTTCAAAACCTTTTTCACGTTTTTCTTGTGTTTGAAAAATGTTGAGTTGAAACTTTAAGCATTCATTATCCTTAGTTAACAGTGCATTTTTATCCTTTAATTGTTGATTGATGTTAAGGCATTTTTCCATTTGAGATTTTTGGTCCGTAATTAAGGTCATGAGCTTAATATTTGGATTAGACACTGGTTCAGCTTGTTCAACGTGAGTCTCAACATGATCATTATTTAGATCCTCAAATATAACCACGGAGTCAACTTGATTATCATTATTAACCATAAGGTCATCTTGATCATCAAATATAACTACGGGATCTATTTGATTATCATTGGAATGAGATGTAGATGGCTCATGTTGAACACTCTTGATTTCTGCTTGCCTGACAGAGATGTTGGCGGAGATATCGAGTCGAAAATGAATATAGTTTGATCTCGTACCGAGACAAGCCGTCAGTGTCATACACTGGGCATGTGTCACTCATGTAGAGTTCTTGCATGTTTTCCATTAACATCACAACTGCATTAGCCTGCAAGTCCTCCATATCATCATCCGAATCTGCATTTTCCATGAAGCTCTATTCCTTGTTGGTAAGAGTTCCACCGCTTCTTCATCCTTGATAGCCAAGAGTAAAGCCTCTTTGTGATAAGCGCTGCCTCTTGTCCTCGGCTTTGGGCATGCATTAGCCAGATGACCCTTCTCATTACAGTTATAACAACGAAGACCATTAACCCTAGTCTAAGCATTTCCATGTTGAACCACTTGTGCTCGTTGTTATGGAGCACCCATGTTATTCCTTCCATTAGCATTAAACCCTTGACCACCGCCCATCTGACAAACATTACTACGATTCTGAACTTCAACACGTCCATTGTTAATAACAGCTTGATTCCTTGTGTTTGATGAGGTACGAATGCGATTGTTGGATTTTTTAGAGTATCAGCCGAAGGCTATAGCAATCATGACAAACCCTTGTTGCAATGCATCGAAAGCTTCTGCATCCTCATTAGATTCACTTGTAAAGTGCTTGAGCATTGTTGTTGTTGTATAGAACCAATTGAGTTTCTTGTGATTGTTGTTCTTTGTGAGGGATCGTATGGTGTGATCTGAGCAGATGGTTGTGGAGGATTAGTGAAGGTTGTTGGCAAATTTGGAAATTGAGGATAACACTACAGACTTACGGAGTATCAGATAATCACTCCCGGATAATCATCACTACCAGAGATTGATTATCCGGGTGTGAAGGTGAAACAGGAGCTCCACGGATGACTCTTTCTCTGTCAACTTCCTTTTGGTGAGGCTTCAAGTAGTCGTACAACAATCCATATGTAGCATGATGAAGATTCTTCGCTTGACGGATGAAAATAACAAACTTTTCCCAATCAGGACCAAGACTACTTAGAACTTTGTGTTGACTGCACAGTGGCATAATGATATTATATTTATCCAAGTCATTGATGATGTCTGAGAACCGATGATGATATGACTCTAATGTCTCCCCGGGTTCAATCATGAAGTGTTCATATGCTAAGTAGATTTTGGATTCCATGTCTTCTTGATTGAGTTGATGCCTTCCATAAGAAGATGAATGTGCTCCCATTGCTTTAGCAATCTTGAGCATCAACACTACGTATCGGATTAGGTAATCCCAAAAGGATATATTGCACGCAATTTCATCACTTCTAAGTGAAGAAGTTGATCAAGAGTAAGTTGATCAATACCGAGCAATGTTGGTGATATCATCTCTTAGTGGATTGGCGATGGATCTCTGGGTACGATGGCGGTGAGGCATATGAAATGGTCCTTCAAGGATGACTTTCTTTAAGAACTTTCCATGTGGCTTCTTTATATCACAAAACCTAAAGAACCTTATCACCCATTGATAGCAGCCCGGGAGTGAGCATTGGAGGTCTATCAAGGGATCCAGCTTCATGAATGGATTGTTGGCTACTTAAAGCTTCACACATCTTTGCAAACCAAGACGGTTCCTTCATAGCATACTTGGATGGATGCTGATGTTGAAAGTTTGTGTAAGGTTGTACTTGTAGACTAGGTGGTTGTTGAATCATTTGAGGTGGAATTTCTCCTTGAGGAATTTGTTGTTGAAATTGATGTTGTTGTTGATAGAGTTGTTGTTGTTGATGTTGTTGTTGTTGTGTTGTTGTTGTGGATACATATGAGGAAAGTAGCTAGAGTATGGTGGTTGAGACATCTTGAAACTTGTGTTGATGATGGATCTTTGTAATCGAATGAAACTTTGTTGATGAAGTGTCCTTATGCGTAGAAAACCAGCTTATGCAAAGAAAATACCTTATGCATAGAAAACACCAACTTAGGCGTAAGAATAGCTTACGCGTAGGAATAGCTTACGCGTAATAGTTGAGGAAAAACTTACCTTAAGCGTAAAACTAGAGGCTTAGTAGTAGAATACTTATGTGTAAGACAAGCTTAGGCGTAAGAATAAGCTTAGGCGTAAAGAATTCTACGCGTAAGAACTAGCTTATGCGTAAAAACTAGGGTTTTGCCCAAAGATCCTTTACACTTATTCCAGTGCAAAAGATATCTAAAGTCGAAGTGTTTTCAGGCTTATCCAAGCAAGAAAACACTGATTAAACCAAGAGCACTGAAGATCAAACTTTGAGAAGCTTACGCGTAAAAGCTAGGGTTTAGCTATGCCTAAGATTAACCAAAATTTGCCAAAACTGAATTTTCTGCCCAAAAGTGTTTCTAAACCAGATTTTTATGATGAAAAAGCTTCAATATCACCAAAATAACATAAAAGTGTGAAACTTGATGATCTAAAACTCTTATGCACCTTACACGTAGAAATGACTACACGTATGAAACCAAGCTCAAAACTAATGAAATACACGTAAAGTTTTAAACTTTTTGCCAAAAACTTTAACTTTATCACCAAATAACCTTTAAAGTACAAGAATCTTGAGTTTTAAAGTGTAAAAATAAAATTTTTAAGCGTTTGAATGATTGAGTACCGAGACTTACGCGTATGTTCTAAAAACTTCAAAACAAAATCGTTTCACCCAACTATTTGGCGAATGATACCACTGTTAGGTCACCATGTTTGTAACACAACATCAATATGAAAAAATAAGATAAGAAAGATCGGATGAACACTTAAACACAAACACACGAATGAATAGAAAAGGTTTAGGCATTGGTTTTGTATAAAAGTGAACAACCAACTCTCAAATGAGAGTTACAAGACTATTTATAGGGGAAGGAACTAGGGCAACACACTAGTTCCCTTCCTTTCCTTATTGGGCTTTTGCATAGGCTCATGGGCTTTCTACATGAGCCTTGCCTTAAATACTAACATAAAAGCCTTAATTAAGCTAACTATTACATATTGATTACTAACACTTGAGAAATGGTTTAGGAGTAATTCCAACAGATACTGCCCAAGACAGCCTTGGTTCGGTTTAGGTTTTTACTCCACAAAACTACCTCCCTAAAAACTGAAAAATTCGGATTCTATATATAGTGTTACAAAATGCATGCGTCACTCTTTTAATTGTGGCGTCGTTGGGTACCGCCATTAGGGTTTCGGCTTGGCCACGTCAACTCCGGTGGCGTCACCTTAGGCTCGTGGCGGTCGACTTCAACCTCGGCGCCATCTAGATCCAAATCTAGGCCGTCCGACAGTTACGCCGCCCTACTCTTTTAAACCTGATGCCGCCACTTGTAAATTAGCAATTTGGCTCTTGAGTCATCTCAAGATGTGTCATGGCGTCGCATTTAAGCGATGGCCGTCCCCTTTCAATTCCGGTAGCTTGAGTGTCTCGATTCTTGACTTTGGCCATTTTCTTAGATATTTGCCTTTTCATCGAATAAGTGTCATTCCAGCAATTTGCCTTCAAGAGACCTAAAAAGTGAAAAGGAACAAAATTAAGTAGTAACGGATACAAAAGTGATCAATTAAGGGCTTAAATGACCCCTCAAAAGTGTACCTTTTAAATCCTTATCAAATATCCTTACACTTGGTATTTGCTTGTGAATGTGCTTTTGGCCAATTAATGTATAAGTTAGGGGTCATGAAGCATTAGTTTAGAATGATTCACAACACATATAAGCCCCGCAAAAGTCATAACAAGCACGGAAATTACATACTAGCACCTCACAAGTGATGTTTGGATACTCTCAACTCTCGGGTGTATATGAAATATATCAAATTGGAAATGGAAGATAAACACTCATTAACCGGTCCTAGTACATAGATTATCATAGGCTTGAGACTAGATCAAACCTCCATCACTTTGGCATAATCACCTAGGAAAGACTATCCAAGAGGTCTTTTAAGGCGTTGTAACGTTAGGCTTACGGTAGGGAAACAAAGGGTTTGGTGGGATAGGCGATTTAGTGGTGGCAAGTTAAAAATCTTTATGTTACAAGCATACGAAGAATGGCGTTGCTGAGCCAAGACTCGACACTCTAAACTCTAGATAACTTTGAAACAAACAAACATAAATTTAAAGATAAATGTAGGATGGTAGCCCGTACTTTTTTTTAACACTTTTTTTTTCATACACTTTTACTCTACCATCCTCTACGATAACATCAAAATAATAGGGATTTATAGGCACATCCCTACATTTGAGTTTTTATTACTCTAACACTAATTTGACCCGAATTGAAAAGATCAAAACACTTGGAGTACATTATTACGCAAATAAAGGGAATTCGAATTTAACGTTCCCTTCCTGTCATTTCATAAAATTTAGCTTTTCCCATGAGTCCTAATCGTCCCAAAATCGTACAAAGAATATGACTCTACTTAGCAACTTATGCAAGCAACTAGATAATTGAACTAAGGGTTTAGTATGATAACAATAATGCACTAAAAGTGAGTGCATACAAGGTAGGCTAAGGCAATTTG
This sequence comes from Chrysanthemum makinoi, assembly GCA_910596185.1. NCBI lineage: Eukaryota > Viridiplantae > Streptophyta > Magnoliopsida > Asterales > Asteraceae > Chrysanthemum > Chrysanthemum makinoi. The sequence goes on from OU343223.1 coordinate 31,270,802, forward strand.
GGTGTACATTTGGGGGTGGATTTTAAACAATGCTCTTCATTGATATTCCGAAAACCAAACATCACGAGAACAGAAAAGGATAGGCTCTGAGGGGTTAACTAGGGTATCGTGTACTAAAGATGAGTACAACGCTTGAGGGGTGTGGGGAATTACTCGACCGATGTGGAAGAAGTAATTATATTACAGGTATCAAACAAGGGTTATCCTAATGCCTCATATCATTTAGTTATTCCTAACTATACAAGTGTAGTCTTACTAGTGATCTCGGAATGCATCACAAAACAAGTTATAGAATCTATTATACTACCGGTTCACACTCGAAGCATTAAAGTGGAATGCTTTAATTCCTACAAATCTAAGGGCGATCCTCACATTTTGGGTGGAATTTAAGTGGTAAAGGGTTTTTGTGCTAGTCATATAACTTCCTATCCATGAGACGCTTTATTAAGACTAATGGCCCACTCCTACATGTCATGAAAATTTTAAAATTTGGTGCCAAAATTATCCTAACCGATATTTCTCATGGTTTATTACACAAATGAAATTAGACAAGGCAAAAAGTCAAGGATAAGCATAGTTTCAAAGTTCCCGTTTTATTTTCCCTCCCTACACTTAAACCGAACATTGTCCCCAATGTTCCCCGAAAATATCAAAGTTATGATAATGGAAGGTAATTAAAAATGAAAGAAACTAGTACTCCCGTGATTAGCTCGGTAAGATCCGTGTGAAGTAGTGGTTAAATCTTTCTTCAAGAAGAGTGCTTGCGTTAAAAGCTCCTTCCAATCTTATGTTTCTTCTTCTTGATAAATTAAACACACACACTTGAAGAAAACAAAGCGAAACCTTCCGGCGTAAAATTGGCGGTAAAACTATATATATGACTCTACTAAACTAGGATATAATGCTTGTGGAATGGATGTTTCTGATTTTCTGAAAAATTAAGACACGGAAAATTTTAAAAATTATAAGTAGCTCAGAAAGCGAGAAAAATAGTAAGCGGTTTCCACTCTCCCGGCGCCGAAGTCGGTATCGACCGACGCCCGTCGAGTTATCTGACAGCCGGTGCGATTTTTGGAAAAATTAAAAATTTGTATCTTTAGAATTTGGAAAAATTTCCTGCAAAACATCCATTATGACTCGATACAAGCATTTGACTCGAACAAACACACATGTATATCTTTTAAATAATTGTAATTCTCATGTTCACGTTCTTTGAAAACGTGTGTAATCCTCCCTACACTTATCCCTTATGTAAAATACCTTTATATGTAATTAAGACGAGGTTAAAGACAAAATAAAGCATTTTTACAAATTTAAACATGAGAATAAACAATCAATAAAAGATATACGACACAAACAAGCAAACAATTAAGCATGGGTTGCCTCCCATGAAGCGCTTTTCTTTATTTATGAGTCTTGTAGCTAGACTGAAGTCACATTTCGTTGACTTCATTACCGTCACACTTCTATCTTTACTAATCCTTTATCAAAAGGCTGACATTGTATGCTTACCGTGGATTCCTTCCCAACGTCCTCTATTATGATAACGGTTTTATTCTGTATATTAGTTTCTTTCACCGTATAAGGCCCAAACCATCTTGGCTTATTTCTACCTCTTAATGCTCTTATTCATAACTTGTACAAAAGTACTTTCTCTCCCTTTAAAAATTCCTTAGAGTTCCTTTGTGTTTGTGGTATTGAGGTAGGATTATTTCCTAACTTTTTATCGCGCCTCCACAATGTTGCATGTAGTCCTTGAACCATGAAATCTCTAAGCCCTTTTTCCCAATCGTTAATTTTCTTCCTAACCATATTGTTAGGGACTTGTGGATTCTCATCCGTAATTTTCTCCATAATCTTAAGAGGATACCTTGGAACAATAGGTATCCTAGCGTATCCCTTGCCACTTTTGAGTAGCATGATGCCCTCACCGCATTTGATGGTTGCTTTGGCAATGGAAAGGTGTTCCAAGAATGAGTGGCATGTTTCTATCTTCCTCAATGTCTATAATCGAAGTTCCGGATAGACAATATTAGCCTCTACTAAAACATCCAATTGCTATTCCTATAGGGTAGACATATGTGTGATTTGCTAAGGAAAGTCTAAGATTGGTCTTGGTGGCTCTCCCTAGTCAACTTGTTATATACGATATTGGCATTATATTTACATCGATCCTGATCGGCTAAGGCATTTATATTATCAATGTCACCTATGCTACATGGTATCGATGTTCCCGTGGTTTCTCATTTTTAGTTCTTTTTTAGAACCGGCTCATACGTCCCATAGGCATGGGTCATACTCTTTTTTTACATTTTTCCTTCTAGGGATTTCCTAAGAACCTCATTGTACCTAAAGTTGTTCACTTGGTTAACAATGGTTTTATTAATCTCGTGCTTAAGGTAGTATTCAATGGTCTCGGGCTCATCATTAGTTTCACTCCTCCATTTTGCTTTTCTCGGTCCTTCTCCTCATCTGTTCCATCGGGCATAATGGAAATGGCGTTAAGTGGTAGGGTAATCATTGCTTCTTACAGTACCTTTGGGAACTTTTGTCTTGGTATACTCTTTACCAAGTTCATCATCTCCGTCATCTTTGCATCTCTCCCTTTTTATAAACCTCTCTTCAAATTTTGCTAATCTCTCGTATGGAACGCCATGTTCCTCATTTGTTCCTGGTGAGAGTGGTATTGGATAGAGCGGGCGCCATTCGAATTGAGATTTTGCTCACGACTTGGGGATTCAGAGAAATGTGTTGGGTGGTTGGTGGAATTAACAGAATTAACCATCTCTCGAGGGGTTCGTTCAGGGGCTCTCTTTTGCCTCTCAATTAGATAATCGATCCTTCTCTCAAGAGCACTCATTTGCTCTTCAGTGATGGAAGGTTCTTTAGGAATCGATATGGAATTGATCACCTTGACGGGGGATCATGGGACTCACTCCAATTTTCGTAGCTTTGATTGGCAAGCTCCTCAATAATATTCCATGACTCTTCTTCGTTGGAATTGCTAAGTCTTCCACCGGCGGCTCGATCAATGGATTATCTTGTGATGAAGTCGGTATATTCATAGAATATTTGGATTTGAAGCCAAAGATCGATGCCATGATGAGGGTCTCTATAGAGTAGGTCCTTGAATCGAGACCATGCTTCGTAGAGAGATTCACCTTGACGTTGTTGGAACGTCAAGATGTCTCATCTAAGCTTAGTAGTTCTCCCCGGTGGGAAAAATTGAGCAAGGAAGCGAGAGGTGAGATCATCCAAACTTGAGATGGGCCAGAAGGGTCAGTCGAAGCCAATTACTAGCTTGGTCCCGTAGAGAGAATTAGAAGAGATGCAGGTGCGTGGTCTCCCAAGTAGTAGCATCGAGGTCGATAGAATCGACAATTTTAAGTAAATCCTTATGATGCTGATTAGGATCTTCGGAACGAAGTCCATGGAATGCACATCCGTTTTGCACCAACCGGAAGGTGTCGGATCGCAGGGCCGTAGTTTGGGCTTGGTCGGGAAGCTCAATGGTGTTCCTATAGCCTAGGTGGCTTGGTCTTGAGTATTCACCAAGAGTACGGCCTCTTGGTGGGTCATTTGGTGGTGGGTTGATGAGTGGTGGTTGATTATCACCTTCCATGATGAAAAGTGATGTGATTACTAACAAAGGTCACAAAGAAGGGGGATAGACTACGAGGAAGCTAAAAATGGGAAAAAAAACTTACTTGATAGGAAGCAAGCAAGGAAACCTAAACGAGGTGGACTCCTAACTAGCTATTCTATTCCCTCCAAAAACTTGATACAGCGTACAACCGCGTTCGGGTCAAAGGAACTTCCTTTTAGCCGAGCAAGTTTTTCAACACCCTAGGCAATAAACCTAATCGTTGTAGTGTAGTATTAGGGTAAGCCTCGAATTGATATCATTCTAGGGGAATAGGAATGCTAGTGAGAAATTACGCCGCTAGGTTGGGGTTGAGGAAGATTATTTTTTATCTTTTTTATGTTTTTCAGAAAATGGAAAGGTACGAATCTCGGGGTTTGGATTTGGGGGTTGGTATTTCTACCGATTACTCTACTTATCTAATTATCTAATTATCTAAACTAAAGTGAGTGTAGCCTATGTCTATTGTTGTGTGCTCTTATGATGATTTAAAAAATGTGTTTACTTAGATGTTATTACTCCCTAGTTATCTCCTATTGATGGTTGAATTGTCACGTCCTTATTCTTAACGCGTTGTGTTTCTAAGGTCGTAGGGTATGAGTTTATCCCTAACTCTTTAAAGCTACCTAAGGTTAATGACTACGAAATCTCTAGGATTCATAAACTTAACATTAAGGTTATCTTTGGATATTTAGCCTACAATTCCACTAGTAACTATAAGCCAAGGTTCAACAAAGAATAATCAAGCAGTAATAACACAACGAATGATCTATCGCAATACTAGGTCAATCACAATTAAGATAAAGACAACCATATTCAATAACTATGTTTCATATTATCTAAGCAAATACACAAGTAAATTAGTCGGACATGGAGAACATGCAAGCATATACACAAACAATTGAAGACATGATTGAATCAATGAAGTAAAACACTTATCTTGTTGTCAAATAGGGTATGGAACCTAAGATACGCCAAGACGACCTTGGTTCGGTTTAGGTTTTTACTCCACAAAACTAACTCCATAAAAATTAGGATTCTATATATAGTGTTACAAAATCAATCCTCTTTAATTGTGGCCAATTAGTTACCGCCACCATTAAGGTTTCGTCTTGGTGTCAACTCTATGATGGCGTCACCTTTGGCTCCGTGTGGCCCAGACTTCAACCTCGGCGCCATATCCGGATCCAAATCTAGGTCGTCGGAGTTGCGGCCTACTACTCTTTTAAACCGATGCGTCACTTGTAAATTAGCAATTTGGCTCTTGAGTCGTCTCAAGATGTGTCAGGCGGCGGTGCATTTAAGCATGGCAGCCGTCCCCTTTCAATTTCAGCAGCTTGAGTGTCTCGATTCTTGACTTTGGCCATTTTCTTAGTATATTCGCGCCTTTTCGTCCGAATAAGTGTCATTCCAACAATTTGCCTTCAAGAGACCTAAAAAGTGAAAATGAACGAAATTAAGTAGTAACGAATACAAAATGATCAATTAAGGGCTTAAATGACCCCTCAAAAGTGTACCTTTTATATCCTTATCAATAACTATCTTTATTCTTACTATCTCTTGTGAATCTTCCTTGGCCTCTTCCTCGTGTGTGATTACCACCTCCCCGTCTATCATTTCCATAGTTGCATTCCTAATTTATGTTATTCCCTTGATGTGTGAACAATAACTTCTCACTATTATCTTCCTCACTTCCTTTTCTAGACTTAAGCCTTTCTTCATAAGTATTAAGTTTTCCAATAATCTCCTCTAATTTTACTTTCTTAAAATCAACAACCATTTCAATGGTTGCTACTATTGGTACAAACTTATCTGGAAATGCATTAAGTAATTTCCGTACTTTTGTTTGTTCATCAAACGTCAATCCACATGTAGCAGCCTTTGTAATAATACTCATCAACTTTCCAGCAAATGAATCTATTGTTTCATCTTCTTTCATCACAAGTCTTTCAAATTTTGATTTAAGTTGTTGCAGGTGTTTGTTGTACATCTTACGTCGTAAATCTGGACTTTAGAGAGTCCCAAATTTCTTTTGATGTTTCACATCCCGCAACTTGCATTTGCAAATCTTACGTAACACTTGAAATAGGTATCTTGTGCCAGAACTATCCTTTTTACATCAATCTCTTTTGATGTACATTTCCTCTACTAAATCCCATACTTCATTTGCCAATAGTATCTTCTTCATTCTTAATGCCCATAATGTATAATTTGTATTGCTTAAGCGGGCATTGATATGATAGTAACGACGTGGTGAAAACAACTCTGTTTTCGTTTTTATCTCCCGTCATATATTTCGATTTGATTTTCTTCTAAAACCAATGTAATTCTAATAGTCGAACTTAAATCCTTCTTTCTAACCCACAATAGTAATATGCAACTTCAAAAACCAATATAATCTTAATAAACAGTAGAACTTAAATTTTCTTATCTAACCACAATAATTCTCAAACAATTCTAACGTTAACGCGAAATTTTTTTACTTTTGATCTATTCTACTAATAGGAAAAAAATATTGGAAATGTAGAACCTGTTTTTGTGGGCTCCTTTTCCAAACAAATAACACACATTCCTTTTCTTTTTTAATAGAAGCGGCTATTTGTTCCCAAGAAAAACAATATGCCTTTCTTCTTCCTCCTTCCTTCTACACAAATTAGGGCACCACTGTAATTAACGCCGGTCCCCGTTTTTCTAATCAGATGGTGGCGGTGGTTAATCGGTGTCTGTTTTCTTTTCCGGCAACCACACACGGCGGCGGTTTCTGCACAACCGGGTACGTTTTATTTCTCTTCTCCTTTTCTAATTCTCTGATTCAATATTGTCTTTAATCGAATCATGTTTGATTCCTCTGAATCAAAACTCTTCTCTGTCTCTCTTCTTGATTGATTGACCGGTATGCGCACGGTCTGTTTTCTTCCCTTGATTGATTCCCTGAATCAATCGGTCTTTGTTTCTCTTCTCTGGTTCGAATCCTTTGGCTCTGATGCCAACTGTTAGTCTGTTTTGTTTCTATTGAACAATCGAGTAATAATAATAAGTTTATTTGATAAAACAATCGTTAGTTCTGAGACTTGGTTTACATGGTACTTATACTTTTCTAACCGACACATACTAACCGACACAATGTTTCAAGATAACTGCCATAACCGTTTATAACTGTCATTCGGTTATAGACTTTAATTTTGACACACTAGGACCCTTTATTTTATACATATATACATAAACACTAAATATTCTTGACTTACATGGATTAATAAGTTAGTATCCAATAGCTTAACGTCTAGTTAACGAAAGAAAGGTCTTATAGTAGGAAAAGAGAGAGAAAATAATAATAATAATAATAATAATAATAATAATAATAATAATAATAATAATAATAATAAATGTTCTTGTTGATATATGCTCTCGGTCTGAAATTTCTGCTCGTAAGGAGGTTGATATTGGGCTTTTTGGAGATGGGGACAGATCCTTGCGACCGGCTGATATATTGCTTTACTCTTGGGATAGTGGAATGTATGTGTTGATCTTACGGGATCATCGCCCTTGATATGGGATGACTTTTATGCGAGTCGCGTCATGATCTTTGCCACGGCGTAAGCGAGTCAAATCGATGCTAAATGTGCGGATATTGGATATGGGTTTCTCCCACTTTTTTTCTTCTTTGGCGAACTTGAGAAGGATGCAGTAACCTTGCTAAAGCGCATTCGACGATTCTCTATGACTCAAGACATTGGAGCGCGTGCTGCGGTTCATATCTTTAATATGATTGGTTTTGCTATTGCTAGAGGTGTGGGGGCCTAGTTGGTTTCTCGGCTTCCCACTAATTTTGTGTAAATCCTATGAGTTTTTAATAAAAGTGTTGATTTATGATAAAAATAAATAAATAAATAAATAATAATAATAATAATAATTATAATAATAATAATAATAATAATAATAATAATAATTATAAAAATAATAATAATAATAATAATAATAATAATAATAATAATAATAATAATAATAATAATAATAATAATAATAATAATAAAATAATTAGATCCTCTGGTGTCGCCCCATCTACGCCTGACACCCTGCTGGAGCTTGAGGCCAAACACCCCCATGCCCCACCTCCTATTGTGTCATCTTCTCCTCTAGGTGAAGATGCTCTTATTGTGCATAAGGATTTGGTGTTGAATAGGATCCGCAGCTTTCAAAAAGAGACATCATGAGGCGGGCTTAGAGCACAACACTTAATGGACATTTTGGGAGGGTTGCATCTGCTATTCCGATGACACTTGGGTTCTATTACAGGAGTTGTCAACTTGTTCCTTAGCGGAAAATGCCATGTTTCATTAGGGGAGTACATTTCTAGTGCCCCTTTGACCCCTTTGGTCAAACCGAGGGTGGAGCATATACATTCTTTGTTTGTTACGTAGTGTGCTGAGCTTGTTTCTAAAGTCGCTTCTTCTTCAATTGGAAACTCTATGAATGCTTATTTACAGGAATTTCAATTTGGTGTCGGTGTTCCTAGTGGTTGTGAGGTACGTTCTCCATTCTGTGAATAGGTTCATCGAATCTACGGGTCACGAGGTTGGGTCTTCTATGTTGTTGGTGGATTTTAAGAATGCTTTCAATCTTGTCAACAGGAGTGTCTTACTCGTGGAGACTAGGTTGAGATGCCCTTCTATTGCTCATTGGGTTGAGTTTTGCTATTCCAGACCAGCTAGACTTTATTATGATGATTCTATCATGTGGTCCTATCAAGGGGTTCAACAAGGGGATCCGCTAAGCCCTTTATTGTTTGCTCTCGCTTTGCACCCATTAATCCGACTATTAATCGGTCTTGTGAGCTTACCGGGCACGGTATCGATGATGGTACTTTGGTTGGGAATACCCTCATGGTTGCCAAAGCTGACATTATTATGGCGGAGGGTCACTGGGTTTTGTTTTGAATGTTGATAAGACCGAAATCTTCTCCCAGAAGCAGGGGGAGGGTGTTTTTCCTATAAATATCTCTCGTCCGGCCAATGGTTTCAAACTTCTTGGTGGTTCAGTCAGTTTGGATGAAAGCTTTTGTCAGAATCTGGCTATGAAAAGGGTCTCAAAACTATCGTTAATGGAGGCAATTCTTAAACTTAATGATCCCCAATGTGAGCTCCTCCTTCTTCATGGTGTCGGGGTTGAAATTATCTTATGCTCGAGAACATGCTCTCCTTTGTATCTACGAGAGGCTCGGTTCGGTTGTGAGTATTACGTGATTCCTTTGGAAAAGATTATTGCGCCTCGGACTGGGGTTTGGTGATTGGTAGTGGCGGTTAGCCACTCTTCCAATCAAGATGGGTGGGCTTGGCATCACATTGCTAATGATATTATCCAATAAGCCTTTCTTGCCTCTCATATGCAAACGAGTGACCTACTGGACAAGATATTGGTCAATCTTTGAAATTCATTCTCATGGTCCTTCATTCAAACATGCTCTTGATACTTTCAACATTGCTTGTAACATAGACGTGCTCGATGTCACAACCGCTCTGCTCTCCCCATATGATGAAAACTTTGGCAAGGTGTTACTTTGGTGTCATTGAGAAAGAGCTTGTATCCAAGTATTCGTTAAGTCCAAGACAAGTGGCCATTCTCAGGCATCGTGTTTCTCATGCAGATTTCCTATTCACCATACCTATTGATGGGTTGGGCGGAGAGGATGAACCATCGCCAATTCCGTTCGATCTTGTGCTATAGGCTTTCTATACCTATGTTTTAAAGGTAGTCCTTGCATTGTAATGTGCACCGTGTGGACCAATGGGAGATCATGCGGTACCTTTTTCAAGTGAAGTGGGTTTGAAGTTTAGGCATAACAGTGCGTGATATTACGGTTCATATATGTTTCAAGGTGGGGATCATGGTGCGGAAGGAGGCTCAATGGGGTTTCTCTCTAGAGTGGGAAAGAGCTTCCGTCCGTGAGACGTGCTTATATCAATTGGATCCAAGGCAAGGATCGTTTTGGATGTACCGGGATCTCTCCTTTGGTATTGATGCATCTTCGTGGGCCCCGGGGTAGCCTTACACAACGCAGATGAAAAAGAAAAACGATGTATGTATGTGAAGACAACGCTTATAAGTTCATACCATTTGCTTTTTCAACATTTGGGGAGCTTGACACGGAGGCTCTGGATACACTTTCTCGTATCAAGACCATTCTTTAGTCACTCAAATAATGTCAAGAGTGGTGCCTTTATTTTTCTGAGACTAAGTTTTTGTATTGAGAGGAAGGTGGGAGCCCAACTAGTGTCTCCGCTTCACCAACTTCTTGTAATATCCTTTTGGTTTTCTAATGAAGTGATGGTTTTAAAAAATAATAATAATAATAATAATAATAATAATAATAATAATAATAATAATAATAATAATAATAATAATAATAATAATAATAATACAAGAGTGGTGACCTGGATGTTACGTGCTTCAATGGAGAAGATTATTACTTCCTCGGGACCGGGGTTTGGTGATTGGCGTGGCGGTTAGCCTCTCCCAATCAAGATGGGCTTGGCATCCCGGCTAGCGTCACGATATTATCCAATACGCCTTCCTGCGCCTCGTATAAGCGAGTGATCTACGAGGACAAGATATTGATAATTCATTCTCATGGTTCATCATTTCAATATGCTCTTGATACTTTCAACATTACTTGTAACATAGACGTGCTCTCTGTCACCACTGATGCTCTTGCCCCCCATATGATGAAAACCTTGGCAAAGTGTTACTTTGGTGTCATTGAGAAAGATCTTGTTTCCAAGAATTCGTTAAGTCCAAGACAAATGGCTATCCTTAGTAGCATCCGCGCCCCACATGCACAATATTTCCTATTCACGATACCTATTGATGGGTTGGGCTAGAGGATGAACCATCGCCAATTCCGTTCGGTATTGTGTTATAGGCTTACTATACCTATGTTTTCTGAAGGTAGTCCTTGTCCGAGCTGTAATGTGCATCGTATGGACCAATGGGGAGATCATGCGTTCCTTTGTTCTAGTGAAGTGGGTGTGAAGTTCGAGCATAACACAGTGCGTGATATTCTTGTTGATATATGCTCCAAGGTGGGGATCATGGTGAGAAAGGAGGCTTCATGGGGTTTCTTTCAGGGATGGGAAAGAGCTACGTCCTGAGACTTGTTATTATTCAATTGAATACGGAAAGATGCATGTTTGGATGTTTGGAATCTCTTTCTTTGGTATTGATGCGACTTCATGGGCGCCGTAATCTTGATTGGAGAAGAAGAACAAGACATATGTGTCTAAATGTGAAGACAACGGTTACAAGTTTATACCATTTGCGTTTTCAACATTTGGGGAGCTTGACGTGGAGGCCTTGGATACACTTTCTCGCATCAAGACCATTCTTTGTTAGCCACTCAAATAATGTCAAGAGTGGTGCATTTATTTTTCATAGACTAAGTTTTTGCATCTAGAAAAGAGTGGGAGCTCAACTAGTGTCTCGGCTTCCCACCAATTTTTTGTAAATCCTTTTATTTTTCTAATGAAGCAATGTTTATATATAATAATAATAATAATAATAATAATAATAATAAGAAATGAACTTATAGTGTTACTAATAACGTGGAATGACAATGATTTACGAGGAAAAGGCAACAGATTAATGATTAATTTAAAGACTAAAACAACCCCATTACTTCTTGTATTAAAAACTACTAGGCGAGTATCCGCACTTAGCGGCAGCGGTTTTTAGCGTCAGATAATTAATGATTTGTGATATTATGGTGAGTGTTTTGTGTAGCGTTTAAAATAGAACGTGAACCGATGAAATGTTGCAAGCGGTTTGTATCGATAACTAAAGTCTAGACAAAATTATTAACATCTATCAAGCAACATATAAAAACATTTAATGAAAGTAAACATTACATCAGTTATGAGATAAAACTAACAACACACGTTACTTGTCGCGTAAAAACTAACAAGGATGTGATTAATGGTGACGTTGTTAAGAAGAACGCAAGTACCAAAATTAGCATGAATGTGATTAGCCAAAAAAAAAAGGCTAATTTTGTAAAAGATTTGGGCACATTTAGCCCAATCTTTTTTTTGAAATGGGCATATTTAGCCTATTGAAAAGTTAAATGTGCACTAACGGGCACATATTTTCTCTTAATTGTAAAACATTATAATCGTTTTTGAAGAAAAACTTATATATATAATATATTTATATAGCGACGGTCGTTTGTTTTAAAAAAGTTTACGAGTTCCAAACCAAAAATAATAAAAGTTTGAAGATTTGGGGATTAAACATAATGTTTTGAAACCGGTTCGACTGGGTGGTTCAACGGTTGAACCGTTCCGCGAAAGCGAGTCGATTTAAACAGAGTCAATCCGGCAAGTTGGGTCAAAGCGTCCAAATTAAGCAGGGTCAACCCACGGGGTTTGAAGCATCCGGTCAACCGGTTTTCGATATGTATTAATAATTTCAACTTTTCACTTTTCACTTTTTGGTTTTTCCTTTATATATAGTATAACGAGGGTACCCGCGTTGCGGCTGGGACGGTTAGGAGAAATAGATCTTGATGAGACTGATTCACCACTTTGTATCGATTTCAGGTCCTCTCTAGTTCGCTTTTAGGATGGTGGATTCCGAACGTTGGTGAACACATTCAGATTGAACCGTTGGTCCGGTCCGATTTTTAAAACTATATGTACCATCAACTTGTTAGCTTATATGAAGCTTTGTGTGTTTTATTAATTTGTATAATGTGTATAATAACATATGCGTTTCATTTTAGGGTGTTTAAAAAATAACATTAATTAGTGTGTTTAATTATTTTATATTTAGGATTATGTTGTAGCTTGTTTAAATTGTATATTGTGAAAATTTTATTGTACTTTTTAGTAAGAGGTGTTTTAATTGGTTGTTTTGAATTTGGTAGATATGTTTTTAATTGTTTGTACAATGTGAATAAATTATTGCTTTTAAGTAATTTGGTGTTTTAATAAGAGTATTAATCACACAATACATTTCTCTCACCTTTGACTTTCAACTTTTCACTTTTCAAGGTTTTGACCGTTTTTCTATTATATGTAGTATAGATAAGTAATGGGGTGTTTTAATAAGAGTATTAATCACACAATACATTTCTCTCACTTTTGACTTTCAACTTTTAACTTTTCAAGGTTTGACAGTTTTTCTATTATATGTAGTATAGATAAATAAAGTGTGGAAGTTTTGTTATTTTTGGCTAAATGTTTGGGTTAGTCGTATATGAGTAGTCCGTCAATTAGGAACTAACTCAATGCTAAATGTAAAGGTGACAAAATAGGTGGGTCGGGTTGGATTTGAGTCACGGGTTTGGATAGGTTTGAGTTTATGGGTTCGGGTTTAGATGAGTCTAAATAGGTTTGGGTGGTTTGTCCGGTTGACAAGATTTTATTTTTTTATTTTTTTTTGAGTAAAAGATGAAAAAGGTGAAATAAAAGTAAAAAAAAAAAGAAAAAAAAAAGGATTTGCTACAACAGCAAAAAAAAAACATGTACAAAAGCATCAACAAAATGAGTTGTCATGGTTTGATTGACTTAATCAAATAATAGAGAGATAAAGTATAGCAAAATACACTAATCAAACCATGACAACTCATTTTGTGGATGTGTTTTTTTGTGGCTATAGCAAATCTTAAAAGAAAAAAAAAATGATTTGCTAGACTTGTTGAGTAATTATTATATAATTGCATTTTTTTTGTCAAATACCCAATTAGATTCATCTATAATATTTAAGAAGACCCTAAACTTATCCCCTATTAGATATTTACCCAATTAACCCCATATTTAACCAATGAGTCTCGATACATTTACATTTGAGTTACAACTAACATTATAAAAATAAGTGGTAAAAATGTACTTAGAACCAAAAATATTGGGAAGCTACAACCCCATTTAGTCTCTATTGTGTTCCGTCTATGTTATCAAACAAAATTGTGTGTTAAATCTTAACCGGAACTTTGTATGATATTAAATTGTAAACACTTATCGCCAATAAAGGTTATGTTTTGCGACATGTAGCGAGGTAGTAAGTAGTAAGCAAGTAAGCATGCTGATCATCTTTAGCAGCTTAGCGGTAGTTGTTTGTTTAAGAAACGTGTTTGATAACGTAGATGTGTTGTAATTATAAAGTGTAAAATTACGAAAAAGAACATATACACATTAAAAAAGCGATTAAAGAAATAATAAATTTATTATTTATAATGTACTCATTATGTTTACATGCTTGACATTCAGTGTGTTTATTAAAAGTAGCGATGGCGGTAGCCATTAGCCACAACTCACCGCTCATCACTTTCTAAAGAAACATTGGAAAATTAGCCTTCCTAAAAATTAGCCAAATATCACGCTCTTTGCCAAACGATGCTAAAATTCAAAATGATCATTGCTTACCGGCCAAAACTTCACACCGATCGCAAACATACCTACATAAACACAATGACACGCTACTTATAACTTATCGGCGAATAAAATAATTTAACTTATGTCTATTAGAAAAAGATGATGGCTCGACTTTTCATCCATAAACGTTTAAGCAACAAAACTTTGAAAAAAAAAATCATATGAAATTGTTTGTTTACGACTTAATAAAAAAAGCTGACTGAAAATATAAAGTGATAAAATTAAGAATGTATGCATTAAGTCACATGTTATGTAAACATGACTTAATAAAACATTTAAACAAACAAAGCACAATAGGACTAAAAGTGCTTAAAAAAAAGAAAAAATAAAAGCCCCTAAAATCATTAATTATGTCCATTATAATATATTATAATAGTGGAAATTGCTTGCCACAATTAAGTCATTTAATTACTCTTTCTTAGGTGTAACTCTTTCATACCATTGGTCCATGTGACGTGTTTTTGTTTTAAAATGCCTCAACGGTACCTTGCCACTTTGAGGAATTTCATTGGGGAGGTGCAAATATTACTATTCACAATGCTTAGAGCTTAATTACTACTTAAAAGAGATTCAAAGGTCATTATTGACCAAATTGACACCTAAACTATGTTGTACACACGATCCACCATACATTTGTATATCACACTTCTCTCATATCTTCCACCCACACACAAACTCCTTTCTCAACACTTACAGAAAAATCTCAACCCTAAGCGACCTATAACCTTCCTCTGAAGACTCGGTTTAAGCAATATCCGAACCAAAAAGGAAAAGAAATCAAATCGTTTCTTCTCTTATTGGATTCGAACAAAAAAATCTTTTAAGATTAAGCGGGTTTCTTCATATATGATCTATTGTGAACCTTAGCTTGGGTGTATATATCTACGAAAAGGAAAGAATCATAACAAGTGTGTTACATTCTTCCTTTTATTCGTTTGGAAAAAGAAGATCACATCTGAAGGAGCGACATACAAAACCAAAAAAAATCTGAGATTGATTTAAAGATGTGAAAAAGAACTACAAATGGTTTGATTTAAAGTGTTTCTATTAGTTTTGATTTTTATGATTTTGGAAAAAAATTGATTGCTATTATGTGTTAATTTTTATTTTTTCAGGAAGTTGTTACATCTAAGTTCTTATGAAGCTTTCTTTAGGTTTATGTCATTATCATAGTGAAGGTGAGTTTTTGTAATTTTATTGTTGAATATGAATTTCTTTTGATGGTGGTATAGGGTGGTTTAGAAGTTTTATAGCGATCACGTGGTTCCACGATGTTTGATGCATTGTACTACTACTAATGTTTGTTTACGAGTGTGGCTGGTATAGCGGCGATAAAGTAGTTAGGTGTTGACGGGGTGGGAAAAAAATTGTACTTGGTTTATTGGTAATGACTCTTGAAGAGCTGTTGAGATTTTTCTCGATGTGTATGCGCTTATTTGCTTCTTTTTAATATGAAATAAGCCCATAAGCCCATTGATCAAGCTAACACAAACACCCTTTTCATGGGTTAAAGCGAAGAATAAGTAGAAAATGAAATAACCTTTAATATATGTCTCATTTTATGTGTTGTGTTGTTGGTTTTCATGGTGTTTACCAATTGGGTTCGGGTTGGAACTAAGCGGTCCGTTGCTTTTGATGTGTAATATGGTTGTTTTTTAATCAACCCTAAAACGCCACTGTATTCACTCATCTATAATGTAGTTGATTGGAATCCGTCTAAGTTTAGTTGTCCATATCTTGGCAGGGAAACTTTTATGGTGTGTACCTATCTTGGCAAGGCAAACTTTTAAAGTTTGCAGCCATTTGGCCGCACCGCCATCTTTTATGACGATTTTGAATAGAGGCGATGATGAATATGAATATGTTTGATAAAAGTGGTGATCAATGAGTATTGGCATGGCAAACACGGTTTTGCGACCATCAGTCTATCGACTTTTTTGGAATTTTAATACATTCGATTAAAACGTCAATATCGCATTATGGTGATTGCCATATTTCGACCATGGCCGATGTGTCAGTTTTATTTGACCTTTAACCTTTCTGAGCCTCATAGATACATATATCTTATGTTTCAAAATGATGTCATATTATAATATATTATAAGAATGGTTTCCACAATTAAGTCATTTAATTACTCTTTCTTAGGTGTAACTCTTTCATACCATTGGTTCATGTGTTTTTGTTTTAAAATGCCTCAACAGTACCTTGGTACCTTTTGGCGAGAATTTCATTGCCTAAAAGGAGGTGCAAAGATTACTATTGACAATGGTTAGAGCTTAACTACTACTCAAGAGAGATTGAAAGGTCATTATTGACCAAATGTACATTCTTCCTTTAATTCTATTATAAAATGGAGGAAACAATATCGTTTAAAGGGTGATTAGGCCCGATTTTGAATTAAGTATTAGTACTTTATTTGGTTGGTAGGTAGTGTATATCTATTTTTGTTTTGGTTCGGTAGAATATTTATGGAATGCGATATTTGGAATGAAGATTACATTATAATTTTGGCCTTTTACGTTCTTCTTTTGCCTTATAAAGAAGGCGTGGATTTAGATTATGGCTTACCAGATTAAATATTATGTTGGCCATAATTAATTAGTTTCAGCCACTTTTTCAAGGTCTGTTGGTCTCGCCATGCAATGCTTATATGACAAGGCATGCACTTGACTACACACGCATACATACAGCGGCGATTGATATAGCCGTTGACGCATATTGGGTACTTTGAAATCCTTCTAAGAATCAATGCCATAGTCGGATATAAAAGTATTTATATTGTTTTTTGTAGAAGCGGGTTGCAAGTATCCTTCTTTTGACTTTGACAATGTCGCGCTAATGGTAAAGCGGTAAGAGCATTG
This sequence comes from Chrysanthemum makinoi, assembly GCA_910596185.1. NCBI lineage: Eukaryota > Viridiplantae > Streptophyta > Magnoliopsida > Asterales > Asteraceae > Chrysanthemum > Chrysanthemum makinoi. The sequence goes on from OU343223.1 coordinate 31,287,727, forward strand.
TGCACATATTTATTTATAGTATGAAGCATATACGTAAGTTGTTGATATGCTATTGTTGGGTGAAGCGGTCCACTTTTTTTGGTTTGGTGTTGGAATTATGTATTGCTATTTACGTTTTCATGTTTTGCATATTCGAGAGAGTTTGAGATGGCTAATGTTGGGTTCTAAATGTGATATCAGTTCCTAGGTTCATGAGTATGTCAGGTGATTATTCTTTTTTTTTTTTTTTTTTTTATTATTATTAAAATGAGCACTCTGTTAAGTACTACCTTTTAAAAAGAAATAGAAGGTTCATCCATAGCAAGAAAATGTTTAGCACATTCCTTACTCAACAAGAGAGACATACATATGACAATTGTAGGCTCACTTTAGAAACATGTTAAGTACTTTCCACTTGGATATTACTCCACCGGTGGCGGTGTGTGTTTGCCTTTTATTTAGGAAGGTGCGCTAATAGAGACCTCTCAAATTTCTAAGATAGCTTTTACATAATCGGTTTGATTCCTATGATGCGGGATAACCGGTGGCGTGTTTATGCGATGTTACCTATAAGATAAGGAGCATGGAAAAAGGCTGGTCTGCAAAGCAAGAGTAAAGATCAAGGAGGAGAAAGTTGAATAGCGATCGCGAACAAACATGCAGCATCAAGCTAATGTGCAAGCTGTCAATGTTCTCTAATAATATTAATGTAAATATGCATCTACCTTTGTATGCGAGTTCATATCTATTTGATATTTTATGATTGTAAACATAGATGGGAAACATACAATTTGATATTTTATGATTGTAAACTAAATTGAAAGTAAGATGTTGTTTTTACTACATGGGTCAATTATCAAACCGGGTTAATAACTAGCATGGTGTTGTTATAAGGTAATGGGTAAAAGTTGCAACAATGATCGAAAATAACATTCTGTAAAGTTAATACCAAATTTTAGTATGTCGTACTGGCAACGTTGTGCAATACCATTAAATGTGAGTTATAAAACATATCAAATCATTTTGTATGTTTTTTGTCTTGCACAAAATAATCTTCAATCCATTAACGATGACATAAAATATATATATGCATTATCACGAATGTTTTATTCACTGATAAAGTATCCCGCAGCAACGCGCGGGCAAACTTGCTTGTTATTTCTATCACATATTGAAGTGAAAGACTAACAAACATTAGCAGGCAATTATATCTAATGAATCAATTGTTATGTGCCATGATAATATGCGTATCTTGGGATTATAATTGTTATGAGGAATTCATGGTGGAACATGCATGTTTTGCTATGGATTATTGTTTATTAATTGTTAACTAAAATTCACATGTAATTAGTTTGATATTTATAAAATTGGGAAAGACCTCAATATATCTAATGAATCAATTATGTGCTATGTAGTATGTGTTTTAGCTAAGACTTACGTAATCGATTCATCGATGTATGTGGCTCACGTTGTTTTGGTGAAAAAGTGGTAGTCTTGGTTAAACATATGCATTATTAAACCTATAATTGATTATTAGGGTTTTATCGAACAAATTATGCATGTGGCTATTTGTTTTACATATGTTAATTGTTATGATATATGTGCATTATTTGAGTTGGTTAATTGTTACTTTTGTTTATAAAATATGCGACATGTTTGTGTAAGCAGCGGGTATTTTTATGAAAAGAAAAGTTAACCGGACTAAATAATGGTGAAATTTGACTTGTTGTTTTTGAAGAGTTAATATTTTCATAAGTTTAAGTGAGTGATGAGTTTCGGTACAAATTGTGAGAACGGCGCATCCAATTTTGACAAACTATAAGAGGGGTATAAGGAGGGGAGCGCATTAAATTATGACCCGAAAGAAGGACGTTAATTGCTTGTGATCAAATTCTCCTTCTTTGTCGTCAAATTGGAGTTACCAAGTAGGCTATTTTATGTACAAAATCATCTTAAGGTTGAATTAGCTTTAATTCCATGCGACACTTTTTGATAATTATCCGAAACACTAAGTCTTTGGACTTATGAAAATTTACGATATAATGGGCGATCATTAAAGGTAAATTCTTTGATTGGTGAACCCAATACCTCAATCAAAACTTTGTTAATTTAATATTTGTGAATTGGTTAATAAAAAGGTTTTATTAAAACTATTGATAGAAGTTGTATGCATGCTTCTTCACATAGTTTGATTACACATCAAATTTGTACCCTTAAAATTTAAGTTTATGCCATCTAATGATAAGAAACACTTAAAGTTGTAATTTATGTTATGTGAGAACTTAGCTAGATTGCAATGACAAGGTAAATCTCCATGTTGTGTGAGACCTCAGCTGGAATAAATTTGCAGTTTCTAAATTAGACAACTTAATTAAGTTAGTGAGATCTATGACTTAAGGCATAAGATGGAGTGAAACATGCTTACATTTGCATAAAGGTTTGGCAAATTGTATTACTTAGGAATTGAAAATTGTTGGTCAATTATTGTTCGACAATTACCATGTTGAATACTTTCATCACTAGCAAATCAACTGATGTGGTGAAACTATGGCAATTTGGGTCCTAGTTTCAAGGAAAATTCTATGGTTAATATGAATATTTACCAAGGGTATTTAATTTTCTTGAAAGATTTAATTATTGAAAATACTAAGATTGAATTTTGTTAATTCTTTTAATTGTATTAGTACAACATTAAACCGTAAACGTGGTTTGGGCTTTGGTAAATTGATCTAGTTATGTTTTCAAACATATGTTTGATCAAGAAAAATTTGCTAAAAAGACAAACATAGTCTCTTTTCCTTGGAAGAAGAGTGAGACTCAATTCTATTCCTTTTCATGAATGAGAAAGGTATGTTAGGAACATTAGAATTGTCTAAATTCTAATATAACTCATAGCAACTTTAATAGTTAAGAAAATTGCACATCATGTTTTCCTTAAGAGATTTCATTACCCTCTGTTGGTGATTGAATTCTTATATGACATTTTGGTCGACTAGAAAACATGTTTGACATTTTATGAGTTATTAAATTAGAAGCTAGACTAATTACATAAAATTGGTAAAAGACAAACTAATATATTTTATCTAGTTGTTTTGCTTTGACCAATTAAAGGTGCTACACACCATCGTGGGATATAGACCTATTAAGGAAGAAATTGCATGATCAATTTTTCAAGTTAATAGCATTGATGGATGATCCATCATCTACAGAGTAGAAGACACTCTTTTAGTACCTAAGTAATTGTTACGAATGGTCTTGCAAAGGAGTAACAACGTAATAGCGCTATTTTCATTTGGTTAATGTAACACTTACAATGTTGTCAAATCCGGTGGGAGTATTGTGGTGTATTATGAATAAGACATTATTGTAAGCGTTGTAATGGTGGAGTTACAAGATTTCTCATCTTGGTAGTAACTTAGATTATTTCTAGATTTTCTTGAAATAATACATTACGTTAAAAAATGTAGACATTCATATTATCAAGGATAGTCATGAACGCGTTTGAGATAATTAAGTGGTCTACATCTACTGTAATGCTTATATATCTATGACACTATCATATTTCTCACATAAACAAAAGAATGTCATCGTGTTTATCTACTATATGATGTTGTTCTATGTACAAGTGGGAGAAGTATTTATTGTGTGCAAAGGAACAACACATACAAATATGATTAATGGATTCTCTTGATCGTGAGGTAAGAGATTAACGTTCTAATAAGATTGTCTTGTTTAAAGAACATGTGTCAAGATTATAACATAGACTACTTTTATTTATTATGTCATTCAAATTATAGAAACAATTGAAGTTACATTTTAGGTTAAGTGAGATCTTGGCTAGATTGTAATCTTAAGGTAAATCTCCACTTGTCGGTGGGATGGATGCTTTTGGAGTTTCTTAAGTTGGACACTTCAAGGGATGACATAATTAAAATAAAGTAATCTAATGCTATTTTAAAATTTTGTGTATTCTTGGAGCGACATAAAATAGTATATTTGAAAATTAAAATTGAAACCAAGGCGTTGGTTCATAATTACTTTAAATTATACATGGTTATGTGTTTTACGTGTAAGCTGACTAAACTCAAAACATGTAGTCTTTTAAAGACTTATAATACAAATTAAGACATTATAATGTATGTCTTTTAACTTGGTCAAGAATACTTATCATGTTAGGCAAATTCTATTGCCATTAAGTTGACTTATTTAGTAGGTAGGCCAAAAGGAATAAGTTTATCTTACAATATTAATTCTAATGAAATACTTTATGTATATGGTATGTTTCGGTTAGAAGAATCAAACTTTGTTATATTGTTTGATTCAAGATAACTATATCCTCTTTTCTTCCAAAAGTTATCAAGGTTAGAAAATTGGGTATTGATTGGATATACTTAATAAAACTCAAAACCTAGAAGATTAATAAGGCACCATTTTAGTATGGAATGTGATGAATCACATTGAGTCTTATATTGAAGTTCTTATTTGTTAAAACTACTTATGGAGTAGGTTATTAGCAACAAGATTTCTAGACTCCAATGTGTTTTGTAATATCTCAAAAGAAAACAATTTAGTGTTGTTCTAATTGCTAAAGTATTTATAGATAATCTTTAAATTACAAAAGTAAGTGGGAGTTTTGATTAGATCTTGAAGAGATTAAATTACAATTACAAAACACATAATCTTCTAAAACACACTAGTGAATAACATGATGAGGCTAAACATGTAAATGATATACCTCAAGATGATGAAATTCTCATTTATAGATCCGCAAGGATATCTCAGATATTTGATTGATATGTTGAGAAATATGAATTACAGGATCATGGTAAACCTGTTAATCATAATTACCTAATATTGAATTGTGGAAAATTATTCATACTATAAATGTTAAGATGTTGCCCAAAAGGATAATCAACTTTGAAAACTTGGTTTATCTTAATAAAGATGAGTTTCTTCAAAGGAAGGAAAACCCTAGTGGTTTAAATCTTTATGTAAAAATCATATGGACAAAATTGTACATGTGTTTAATGCATGACTTGTGACAAGATTATTAATCACACTTAAGCAATTAACTGTGATTGAATATTCTTTCCTTGGCACATTAAATATATAATGATTATGCTTAAAATCTGACAACGAATATCAAAACTCTTTCTTGTGTGATTACTTTTTGAGATGCGATAAGTAATACATAGGAGTTTTATGAATTCACATAATTTTGAAAATGTACAAAATTGCAAGAATCCATGAATGGATATATGCATGCATCTAGGAGATGATTATTATGTTTAACTATTAAATCCAAGTTTTGGTTTAAAAATTAAAATAAGATAATTCCTAAGTATTCACAGTGGGAGTATTATGTTTATTTAAAATCTTATATGTTGTATAACACATGAAGTAACATTCCATCTAAGCTAAATGTTAAGTTTTAGTTTGGAATGGAACTTCACTTGAAAGATTTAGAAAATAAGACATACAACCTTCGAATATATGTTTATTATTAATAAACATGTGTGGTATTAAATAAATGAGTCTAATAAAACATGATATATCATTTGGAAAATGGATATGTAGAACATGAATGAAATCTTAGTTTGACACAAGGATTTTTCATGTACATCATGTTATTGTTGTATCATGCTTGGATGCAAGATGATTTGACAACATTGATATCTAATGAAGTTATTAGATAACAAGTGTAATGAATGTTCTAATAGAATATGTTTGAATTTAGAATTACAATCCTCAACTGGAGTTGCTCAAAATTCTATGGATGAGCAATACATCAATTGTTGCATAATTGTCATAGCCAACAAACTTGAAAGTTTGGATGGCATCAAACATTACACTATAGATATTGAAGTTCTGAGACTATTTTAAAGAGCATATTGTTGTTTGTATACAATGATGTTGGTTTAATTGAGATGACACTCAATACTAGTCATGGAAGGATTTCATCCTTGTAAATGGCCATATAGTTAGTTAGCTCAACTAAGAGCATAATTGCATTATACAATAAAAGAATAAGAATACTTTAAACTTTAAAATGTTTGAAAGTTTGATTGTCATAAATTGGTGGTTGAGGATGTCACACACTTTATAAAATATTATGTGGCAATATCAAGATATTTTGAATGCCTGCATACAAGAACCACTAGTTAGTTAAAATAAGTATTAAAATTAGATAGATT